>OU015671.1:6015000-6615000 GCA_907165275.2 Zygaena filipendulae
GGACACGTATTTTTTGCTTTTTCAAATTAATGAAAATATACCTGGATGAAGCGCATTAAAGTTTCGAAGTGGAGGCTCGTAACTGCGCCTGCTTGTGACGTCACGCGACAGTTCCACTCAATGTATCTCCGTTATTTATTGCTTAAATGGAAAAAGAAAAAATACGTGTCTAATAATTTTATAAATCTACACGACGGGCTAAAAATAAAAAAATAGTCAAATAGCGTATTGCTATTATCGATAATGACCATATAAATCTTCCTAAATTAGCGTACTCGTGCACATCACTAAAGTCACGGTGAACATCCAGCGACCGCTGCCGTGCCGCGGCGCAGTGCCACGCCGCTAGTGCGGTAATTGCTCGGCCACTGTCGATACCGCTGCCCCGCCGCCGATTTCGATTTTTATCTCCAATTATATCATCGAGTTTTCACGCCAATTAAATATTATCTAGTTTCCGGTTGATGCTGCGTTTGCGCTGATTTATTTATTTGATAACCTCAATTTTGTATGTGGAATAGGTATATTATGTCTAGAAATAGATGCTCCTATTAAACTGTTCAGAACGTAATTGCAGATGTTTTGATAGATTACGTTATTACTTGAATCGCCTATTGGGAATTTAATGATTTGTTGATAAAACTTGTGCATTTACAATGACCATAGATATCCAATGATAGCTGCAGACATCGGTCTAGTTGCTTAGCCAATCTGATTGCTAAATGCATCTTTGATCACCGCCTTAGAGAAAAATTTATCCTCTTTGATATTATAATAATCTTCTATACATATAAAATTCTTTGTCCTGAATGACTGATGGATCAACGCACAGCCTAAACCGCTGATCGTAGACACCTGAAACTTGAATATTTATGTTCACCCTGAGTTTACGTGTTTAGTACGTATATGTACCTATATCTTATGTTAGTACACTTACTAGCTATTCCCCGCGCTTTCGCCCACGTTAATTTGGGAGTTCCCGCGGGAATTTCACGATTAAAGTATCGCTTTCTGTACCCCCGACAACTTGTATGCAAGATTTCGAGAGGATCAGTTAAATACTTAAGTCAAAGCACTCAAAGCGTAACAAATTTAGTTACGAAGTATTTTATCAATTGTCTGGTACCCATAGTACAAGGTCTACATAGTAGGTACATACTCGTATTACAATAGGAAGTAGTAAGTTTAACTTCCAGATATTTGCCTACACACCTCAAAAATGTTACACAGCATGATTTTATTTATGAAACAAACTGTGTCCTTATTCACTATGACAATTACACGTCGTATTAAAATAACGCGCCACACAAATTGCTTTATCCTCGCGCTCAAAGAAGTTTAAATTCAAAAGAATACATTTACGTGTCTTATGGCGTACAGAATAATAATTTCTAACATTTTGCCATCTGGAACGTTCGGGAATGTGTTGTGTTGTGGCAAAGTATGTTGTTGGTCATCTATCTATACTATAATAAAAGAGTAGAATCCGCGATTTTGTACATTGAATATTTTTACTTAAAATTGAGAGGGGTGATAAAAGAAGAGAAACCAAGCCTAAAAAAAGTTTTTAAAATTATTTTCTGTCTCTCTGTCTGTCTGTTCGCGATAATCTCCGCATCTACTGAACGGGTTGTCATGCAGTTTTCAGTAGTAGATTAAGCTAAGTCTGGAGCAACATATAGGCTTTTGTTTCATCGAAATAGGACATAGGAGAAAAAGTTATCATCATTTAAAGCTTCAGCGCAATGCATCAATGGTCGAAAACTTCGAAATTTATTTATTTATTTATTCATCAAAATTCCACAGCACATGACAGTAATTACAAACAAATTTCATAAAACTATATTTAGTCCATTACGGAATAGCACTAGATATAATGTTGCATAGTGAACATGATAAAACCTTTTAAGAGTTATGCATATTTTTTCTTTTGAATTGATTTTTCGCGAAGTGACAGTTTTAAGGCTTGGAGAGACAGATGATGTGATTATATTTACTTTGAGAGAATGAGAAAATCTAACGTCATTACTGTCGTTGCAATGGTTGAAAATTCACGCGGGTGAAACCGCGGGCACCAGCTAGTATTGAATAAGGGCCCAGAATGTAAGCGCGCACACTGAGGCGAGGCGAGTCAAGAAACCTGAGACTCCGCGCCCTAACTTACGAGGATCTCTC
The DNA here is from genome assembly GCA_907165275.2 of Zygaena filipendulae. Taxonomy (NCBI): domain Eukaryota; kingdom Metazoa; phylum Arthropoda; class Insecta; order Lepidoptera; family Zygaenidae; genus Zygaena; species Zygaena filipendulae. The sequence continues at coordinate 6,017,176 of OU015671.1, forward strand.
GAGCACCACAATGCAACATCAGCTTACCAGTTATTAACCTGTCCCGAACAATGTAGACACCGTGCACCGGTCATACCACAGAACACATAGAAGGGACGTCAACTCCGTTTAGTGTGGAAACAAATGAAAGCAGTGTCACTAAGTGTTTTTCGTACAAAAAACTACTAATCACGCACAAAAACATCCATTGACGTAACGAAAATGTTTCAAAATTCGCAGTTTCGGAAATATTATGGTTATTGCTTAGGATACCAGCAAAAGAAGTTTTTGGAAAGTTAGAACATTTGTTCTAACTTATTTTGCAATCGTGACGCACCTGCTCTACCTACGTGTCCTCTCTAGTTAATTTATTCCCTCTATGGTTCATATACTCCCAACAACATGCGCAAGCGCAATATTCATTAACGCGCCAACACATTGTTCCCACGTAACTGAAACTGTACTCTATAGGGTTGTTTTTATAGTAATAATAAATAAAGCATTATCGATAATAACAATTTCGGTCCCGAGTCGATTGTGCCAAACAATACCGGTGTAGAGGTGTGGGCGGCGGATAGTATCGACGCATATCGAGCTTTTCGATGGCATCGATATAGAGCTGTGATTACCTAAATGTTAAGAGGACACTTTTTTATTTTATTAACATTAGATTTTTTGATGTTTGTTTGTTTGTAATGGATAAACTCAGAAACAAATGAACTTTTTTTTTTCTTACAGGAGGTTGCATTGTTCCTGAATAACAAAGGTCACTTTTTATCTCGGAATGCCCACAGGACATTGGAAATTAACGTACCTAACTGAAATAGTGGGGTCTACCAGTATCTGTCAGGATAAGCTGGATCTACTACTCATTAAATTACATCAAGCTGTATGGTTGATTGAGGCTCTATGCCCATTAGGTAATTCTATGGACTTGGTAGAAAATCCTCCATAGCCAAGTTTATAATCTATGATCGTTAAAACTATAGAAAACTGAGGACCGTATCGTTTTTTCGATTTTACGTGACCACGTGATATGACGATATGTTCCTTAATTTTTTATAGCGTTAATGATCATAGATTTTCAACTTGGCTAAAGGGGAAGTTAGTAGGTATAACAGTTTATTAGTTGACTGAGACACTCGAACATACGGTAACAACATCTCTATACTGGTCTCAGCTCCGACGACTTGGTCTGATTTAATTGTGTTCAGCGTTAATTGTCCATTGTCCGGCGATATTGGGCCGGCCCCGGTGCCCTGCAGTTAACTTAGGGCTATTGTTAATTTGTAAGCACTAACTTACGACCCTATGCTAACAGAGACTACAATGTTTGTCTATTGAATCGTTTGTTTTTATCGCTCGCTTTACACATAGTTATAAAAATAAATTGGTTTAATGCTCGGGAGTAATGTAAAAACAATCGAAATCAAGGTACATTATGCTTTGTTAGAAAAAACGTTTAGATTCGAGTCTAAGAGCGGGATTAAAATTGACTTGTTTTTTCAGAATCTCTATTTATACACATAATTTTGTCATCAAGAATTAGTATATACCCCAATTTCTATCCTATTGATTTCATTTTTAATGTGGCTACCGGCTGGGGTCTGTAAGACCTTTACCTAATGGTCGGGAAATGCTTTAAAGTAATTTTTCTGCAGTAGACAACTCTATAATAATTGTTCTACAAATAAAACTGAAAAATTTATTTGTTTTAAAATAACTTGATGTAGGTATTTTTTTTTAATAACATAAACAACAATGATAATTAAATGTCGCAATCAGAAGCTTCTTATCGACAGGACGTTTGGATTACACCAAGAATCGAATGGAAATAAAAAAAAAAAGATGGAAATCCATTCTTTCATTTCCACTGGCGAGTTACTATTCCCCAGTCTTCGTATGGTTCTTAGTAAGCCAGCAATTGAAGTTAATTTTTACGATAGTGTAACTAAACAGACTTGTTTGCATTATAATAATTGAGGCAGCGCCATAATTTTTTCATTATAATATTCTATATTGTATCACTACCAATGTTACGGTGTATGCTTTGTTGGTCGTTCTTTTCAATAAATAAATAAATAAATAAATAAATAAATAAATAATGTCAGTCTAAGAACCAGTTAAGTAAATTATCTGGAAGGGAATCAGTGGCTCCACCTGCCAGCTTGTATTTTTCTTGTTTACGGTTTTAATAAATTACACATTTAGGTAGGTACGCTCTCGTTTTTAAGATTAAAATGTCATCGTTTTGCTAATTATCCATTACTGTGCAGTAAATTAACAAGCGATTCTCACAACAATGCAAAATTTAGTAAAAATTTTTATCTGTTCAAATACAGGAAAGTAAATTTTTGTTACAAGGTACGGTATATACGCTCGGGATTCGAACAAACAAGAAAAAAAAATACTTTAACACAACTCACCTCGCTAGCGTGAACAGTTGTAGAAACGGCGACTCACAGCGAGCGTCCTAAATTTAAAACACTATTTTCATGATTTTGCTCTATCACAGTAGAGTGCAAATAGTGCTCTCTCGCTTTTTAGCTTGTGAGCTGGAAATAATGTAATAAGATTCTACAATTGTTTAATGAACTACTGAAGATTTCATAATAAAAAAAAATCCACAATAAAACTAAAGATGATTAAATTGTAATTTTTTTTACTTATATGTACTTGTAAACGTTTAGCTTAAACAGCTTCACAATTCATTGAGCATTTCGATTTTGATCTTCAGCCCGATTGCAAAATAATTTATCGGGTGTTTATAAAAATATCATCCCTACTATAATATTATAAATGCGAAAGTAATTCTGTCTGTCTGTTTGTCTGTCTGTCTGTTACGCTTTCACGCCTTATCGGCTCAACCGATCATCATGAAATTTTGTATACACATTGGTCAGGGGTACTTTTTGTAACAGAATTCCCGCGAGAAATTTTTGTTTGTTTAATTTGTTTCTGGGTTCGCACTCGGGGTAACTGCCACGCCGTCGCTAACGCAGCACTCATGTGGCTGGCCTGGCCATCTCTGCGCTGGGTCACGTAATCAAGCCTGTACTCGGCTATAGGTCAGCGACGCTTTTAATATTAATATTATGTTTGATTCGTTAGGAGAATAGATAAGATTTGCTTTGATGATAACTTATAATCAAAGACGTTCTATATAATCCACTTAAAATAACATTCTAGTTATCCTTCTCCATCATATTACATCCCCCATTCGTCAGAATCTTGTTCTCTTTTAAAAAAAAAAATGACATTACAAAAGGAAAAACTAATAAAAAAGGTTGATATTGTAGCAGAATGCTACACTATACCTACAATAAAACATAAAACATTTCCTAACGGAAAACTAAATCTTGAATGTAGAAATAATAAAAAATAAAATGTTGATAAAATATTACGAACTATATGCTCTTAAATAACTATCTATGCATTTAAAAACAAATTAATAACACATAAATTTCTAACGAGACAATTACTGGGGAACGGTAACAATACGTATTGCCGGGCAGTTGGGCACACCACTTGGGCACACATAACAATAATTTAAAGCTAGCCACAAACGGCGTGGGGTTAAAGTTTTTCAATCAAGACACCCAGCGTGATACCTAATTATAAGTGTAATGATCTGCGTGCATACGTCTTTAGGTAATACAATAACATTATAAATACGTGTTCAAAATATTACCTCCTATACCTACAAGTACTTATTATGTTCCTACGTTTATTCGGAGTGGTTATTGTGATTGGGAAATTTGAATATTGTATTTAATAACACCTGTGTTATTACAATGTATTTTTACTATTTTTTATTAATTTTATATTTTTCTACGTATCTAGCACAGTGTACAGACAGCAAAGTGAGAAAATTCTCTACCTCGTGTACGAGATTCTATGAAGTCTGTGATATAAGACTACTACTAGGTATAATTAAGAGCCTTGATTCACTCAGACCTAAAAAAGCTTATTTATTTATTTATTTAAAGAACTTCATTACACATTTATGTACAAAAGGCGGACTTAATGCCTAAGGCATTCTCTACCAGTCAACCTTTTTTTTGTTTAATGGCATTACACAGAACCGGAATATATATATATATATATATATATATATATATATATATATATATAAAAGTTAATATAAATAATATTACGATATATACAGTAAAAAAATAAATAAAAGTTCTAGCTCTAATTAGCAAAAAAAATTTGTGCTGTATTCTATAGAAAAGAATATACCTATGGTAATTCTAGTAGGTAGGTAGGTATGTATTGAACTGAAACGGCTTCGCGCCCATGGGGAAAATTATTCTTGGTATAGTATTTAACGTATCTATTACAATAATAAATATTACATAACTACAACACACTATAAAATGTTACTAGGATTTTAACACAATATACTTACCTAAAAATTACCAAACAAATAATGATTTTCTGTGAGGACATAATTTTAATTATTTATTGATTAGGTACTAGTTTCTACTATAACTTTACCTACACTTCACTTGAATAATTTATGGCAGTTTAGTCAAAAAAAAATTTATTATCAGGTGACGTCACTATAGTTACAGTTAAGAGAAATTTTGTTAGTGTGTTTTTCTCATTTCGAAAAATAGTTAAAAAATAGTTTGTTCAAGAGTCACAGGCTAGATAGACAGGCTAGTAAAAGAACCATCATAATTATCAAAAACAAAACCATGATCATAACAGAAATCTTACTGCATAAATGTAGTTTTTTGGGCTTCACTCTCGTTACGAACTTTCTTATCTATAGAATAGCGAACTTAATTTTTTTCCCAACTGTACCTACCTACATAGAATTAATAAAGCAAATCTATTATGTAAATAGAATTTCTCTCCTTTTATAGTATTTCATAAAATTTAATTTCGTTTTTTCGTCTAATGAAATCAACTTTACTATTAAACTTTGATTATACTGTGTACTTAGTTATTAAACAAATTGAATGCTTTTGGATCGTTAAAGTTATTAATTACGAAATGTTTTAATTTACCTATGTTTGTTAATAATAAAAAGAAAAGTAGCTTCATTAAAATCAAGAAATTAAATCATCATATCTTAAAACACAAACAAGTTAGTAATTTTGTAACTTAAACGGTTTTGCTATTATTTATGAAATAAATTAATACTAAACAACAGAGTTTATGAAAAATAAACAAACCAAGTTTAGTGTACCCTGGTACAAGAATAAGCGCGAAATAAAATGCGTACTTAGCCTTATCTTTGTTGAGATTACTGAATCGGATGATGTTGAAGACAAAGTGAGGTGCATAAAGAGTTGGGTACAATGGCATGAAAACTAGTTAAGTTTTGTATGAAATAATATTTGTTTGGTAAATTTTGCCATTTTTCCATTATGAGTACTTACCGCTATAGTGCTAAGCTTACCAAGCTTACCAACAGGGCTACAGGGCTAAATTTGAAATGCTCTCTAAAATAACAAATAGATATTTCCCTAAAAATTAAAATTAAAAAAAAATTGTAATTTGTTTTTTTTTTTTAAGCTTTCACGTAATAGGTAATAGACGTACCTATACCTATTAATATTCGGTATAACAGAAATTGTAATCTATTTAGCATATAAATAATAAAAACTAGAGGCTTACCTAGTCAAATAATAAACAGGTCTAAGAATTGTGAAAAATTAAAACATTTTAAAACAAAAGATACACGAAATGGAAATCCGTGAAGAATCTGTAGACTGAAGTACTTCTTACAGTTTCTTAAAGCTTTATGTTGTAGGTTTAAGCATGAATTTTTGTTCATTCAATCAACGAAGATTAGTTTCGATGCTAATTTTTGAAATGACATTTGATATGGAACTCTGATTCTGGGTAAAACTTAAAAAAAAAAATTAATTCAATTTGAATTGTATTGTTAAAACAAACAAGCAGTGTGTCTACAGCACTACGTATGAAAGCTAAGAATGTAACATTTGCGAATAATCCGCAAACAGGTAATAGTATCCAGCCAGTGAGAAGGCTGGGAAGGGCGACTGGCGAGATAAAGAAAATATCAAGTCTATTATATCCCGTCGCACGCACGTCGCTCTTGCGTTAGCCTAGTGTGGACATGCGCAGGAGTGCAGTTTTAATCCTCGCTGGTGTTCCCATTGAAGGTAAATCTTCTATCGTGTTTATTCATCACAAGCTGTTGCCCTGCGGTAATTTCGGAGTTCCCGCAGGAATACCGGGATAAAAAGTATATTTTGTCTTTCTCTGCACCCCTGACAACGTGTATGCAAAATTTCATGATGATCGGTTGAGTCGTTAAGGCGTGAAAGTGTAACAGACAGACAGACAGAGTTACTTTCGCTTTATAATATTAGTAGGGATTAACGGTAACTAAGCTATGTTGATGGATGTCATTAAAAAATAACTCTCATTCCCACAGGGCTGGCGGGAAAATAATTGTTTGAGAGTTCTAATTTCGCCCATTTACACATTTTTTCCTACATTTTATTAGATATTGGTTAATTTGTTTTTGTGTAATAAAGATAAAAATAATAGTACTGAATGTGAACATTTTTGAGTTCTTAAATTGTTGCTTGGGGTCCACTTGTGCGAATTCAAGTGGAATTCCGAGGTAAAAATTAGCTTGCCACTCAGGGGTACGATAGCTTTTTCAGTCAAAAGAGTTTTTACTATCGTTTCAGTAGCTTCAGACTTTATGTCCAACAAACAAACAAAAGCTTTTCCTATTTAAATATTAGGCAATATTTCAAGCGTATCAGTTTTTGGTGTCCCATTCTATTTTATAGTAGGTGTCTATGTTCTTAGTGTGGCTTTTTCCTAATCAATTAACAGTGATGGCAATAAGACTATTTTAATAATAGTACCTATTTTAGAATTAATCTTTTTTATTCGACTACAGCGACAGAGAGTTGTGGAAATCATGATAATTTTCAATTTTTTTCCAAAATATATGAAAAATTTAACTATTAATTGACTCGTTTCAATATTTTTTTACCATCTCCACTATTCTACAGATCGTTTGACCATAATATCTTTTGTAGTTTCGCATCCACCGGCCTGTCATACACTGAGGCTCGGCGAATTAACACCGGAGTTGAAGACGCATTATGTTTAAGCCTTTTATAATACCGCGCTATTTGGTATCTTCTGTGTATAGAGTAAGTAGGTACAGTCATATTATAATATGTTATGTTTAAATATTATGCTTATCTTTATGTAAAAAAAGTTTTATTTTACATTGCAATTGTAACTTGTTTCGTTGGAAGTATTGTCAACATTGTATTTAATATTTTTGTAGAGCTGTCTTTTTTAATGTCACAATTATAATTCGTAATTAAAGCGTTTTTTTTTTTGTTTTTTTAAATATTAAAAAAACACTCTGATCCGTGATCGTGATATGGTTTTTTTAATTAGATTCATGCGGAAGACGATATTTTGGTTCAAATATTAGAAAATATAAGTAAATCTTAAATACAGATTTGTATGACTTAAAAATATTTAATTTTAAATATTTTTTACTTGTTGCATAACACGGTCCAAAAACAGAGAGTGTTCACTTTGGCTGTGCATAAAAAACTATTAAATAAAGAAGTAAAAAAAAAAATTATAAATACCTTTCTAATTATATAATAAGAACGTTTATTAGAAAGAAAGAAAGAAAGAAAAGGGGTTTATTGGTCCCCACATAAAAGGTACAAAATAAGAGACAGAAAAAATAAAAACTTAACAAATATTATGAAGGAGATAGAAGGGTGTGCTGTGTGGGGGCCAATCGTTCACTGTCTCAGCATAAACTTGATTACTTTAATATATTACTAATTATATGTCCTAACCTAAAACGAAATTCTTAAACATTTAAGCAGATTGAAACCATGGGAAACTTATTGTACTAAGCAACCTTTTAATTATCATTTCCTTGAAGACACAGGCCAAATAAACACCGCCCCTTTAAAACGTGAATACTCAATCAATCTAAGGCCATTAAATCCAAAAAGTCGAGCTTCAATAAAATAAAGGGGATCATTAAACAACGATTCAATTCTTCAATACGTTCATTAATTAGTCAATTAATGTCCGCTTGGTCTTCCTTATTTTACCAAGTCTAGTCGTTCTTGCAAATGAGCCTCGTAAATAAGGCAACAATTGTATTTGTTTCGGTCCAGTCGACGATCCAGTTGCGTGTTTTATAAAAATGAAACGGTTGAAATAAATCTTAATTAACTAGGTATGTACAGAATAGTACAAGAAGGTGTTTTATAATATAGAGTACATTTCGTTTATTTGGATTTGTTTGTCTTTCTATAATATTGACTAGCTGTTCCCAGCTGTTTCAACTGTGTTAACTTCGGAGCTCCTAAGGGAATTCCGGAATAAAAAGTGATCTACGTCCTTCTCTGTATTCTTAACAACGTCTTGACTAGTTAAGGAGTGAAAGCAAAACAAATAATATAAACATTCGCATTTCTTATAATACTAGCTGTGCCCCGCGTTTTCACCCCCGGTAATTTTTGAGTTCCCGCGGGAATTCCGAGATAAAAAGTACGCTGTGTCCTTCTCTATACCCCTGACAACGGGCATGCCAAATTTCATCCAAATCCGTTCAGCCATTTTTGTGTAATTGAGTAACAAACATCCTAACATCCAAAAATCCAAACATCCACACTTTCACATTTATTAGTGGGATTAGTTAGGAATTAGGATATTAAAACCTATCGTGTTACAGCAACTGAGCAAGTGAATATGCACATTAATCAAGGTACCAGTGGATACCAGGTACGAGTAACAGTTAGCCAGAGCTACAGGTCCGCTGTTCCGCGATGCTACAATGGATAGACTAGTATCGTATAAAAATATCCAAGTCGCTTCACTGGACCTTATATGCAGTACAATGGAGTACGTGCTTTGCGGGACAACGGCAGCAGTACGTAAACTGTTGTGTTTGCAATTTAATTATAAAGTTCGTATTTTCATACAAAAGTTTCGTAAGGTCTTAACAGAATTTTGACGAAGTTTATAAAAATCGGTGAAACTTTAACGAAGATATCGCATAAAATAAAAAAGTTAAGTTTTAAGAACAGACCGTATTAATGGAAGCATTCTTAATGTTTGATAGTATTTCATTGTATAGTACTAGCTGTCCCGCGCGGTTTCACCTGCGATAATTTCGAAGTCCCCGTGGAATTGTTCCATACAAACTTTGCAACCCCTTTTCATCCCCTTAGGGGTTGAATTTTCAAAAATCCTTTCTTATCGGATGCCTACGTCATACAAAGAACACACCCTTCAAGTTTCAGGTCTCTACGATCAGCGGTTTAGGCTGTGCGTTGATCCGTCAGTCATTCAGGACCAAGCATTTTATATGTATAGAAGATTATTATTATATTCGTTAAATTTAGTCCTATTCAAAGAACGTTTGAGAGTGTGTATTTTATTGCGATACCTACCTATTACGGTTTTCGGGTTTATTTCAATGGTTTAGATCAATAATCCCGACTAATGGTAGGTATAACATGGTATTTTTACAATGTTTCTTTATCACGCAATGTTACGTCCTATGCCACCGCTAGAGAGAACTGTAGGAGAAACGCGAAAATCACTATTTATTGTCTATGTGACGTGCCATAAATCTATGAGACAAGTGGCTGAGTTGGCCGACTCGCGGTCATTGTGATCCGATGAGGGTTTATTGGCTGTAGTCTTATTGAAACCTGGGCCCTTATTCTCTATGACCAACAACATTCCTTGCCCGTAACGCGCATCCTAAAAACACAATTCCGGCCACTCCTGATGCCAAAATATTAGAAATTAATATTTTGTATCCCATTTTCACTTAAAAAAAATACATTTACAACACTTAAGATTCACTTTAAACAAATACATTTAATCACTTTGAAATAATACAAAAAATTACATTTACAACAGTTGTAAATGTAATTTTCAACACACATTGTAAATGTATTTAAACTTCTTTGATCGCGAAGGAATAACAATTTTTGTGGTGTCTTATTTTAACGCGGCGTGTTATGGTCATAGTGAATACGGGCCCAGCCTGTGAATTGTTATCGCCAACATTCTGTTACTTGTGACACTGTTTGTTGTTAACCGTCGTTCGGTTACAGTAACTTCATATTATCTTTTAAAACTATTTTATTCATGAATAATTTGATAGGAGAAAATGTGTAAATAAGTAAAGTTATTGCAATTTTTTGGTAAATTACAAATTATATTTAAACTTAATATGAAAAAAATTAAACAGGAATTTCCAAGATGGCCACTTTAAGTAGTTTTCAATCACACTTTTTAGAATGTTTTTAGTTATGTATCAGCAAAAAAGATTGTAAATATGTTATCTGGTAGGTACTCATAGTAAAAGTTCTGTTCATTTTAGGACTACGTAGGTGATATCCACATCCAATCATTGTTATTATTATTTAAAAATTGGTTTTTAGGTACAATTTTACATTAATCAACAGAATTCTTGTTGAAATGAAATAAATTTATTTTACTCTCCGAACTTCTCATTGTTTGGAACTACATTTAAAATGTATCTAATACGGCTCTTCATAATTAGAGGTACTATGTTTGGTCATGGACCCAATCAAAAGCTTTCCTTCATTCTGTTATACTTTTTATGGCTTCTTTTATTGTGATTAAAGAAAAAAAGGTCACTTAACCTACTTTTATTAATTACATAATCTAACAAAATACGTAAATACCCGAATCTATCAATCGGTTAATTTAGGTTAATTTAAAGTCATATAAATTGAAGAAATATTAAAGTAGATGAAAAGGGAAAATTTCATCGAGAATAATTAGTAATGTACCTACTTACTAAAGTGGGTTCTTAACTTGCATTGTCAAGGAGATGGCTACACATTTTCGTCTTAAATAATTGCGATTAAAAAAGACGGTTTCGTCAGTACACTTATACAAAATAAAACTATCATATAATAATGTCGCGGAGAGTTAAATAACACAATGTATTTTATACACACACATCATCAGATACACAGTGTTTTATCCTGAATTGCGATATTTACTTATAACTATCCGATGCTTTAATTAACCTTCTGCGTATCCTCGAATCATCATAACACCATCCTTACTCAGAATCTTTGATTTTCTTCACCCAAATCTTTAATATCGTCAAACCAAATGACAGTTTTTAATTTAGATAGGTATCTATTGTTTATTCATAAATTTGGCAATATTATAATCATAAGTAGGTTAGAACTTATCATCGATGTATAGATATATTAAAGGTACCTTATACCAAAACATATTTCTTTTAGGCAGATATTATATAATATTCAATGCCAATAAGAATAAGCAAAATAACAATAAAATTTATACACCAACTCTTTGACTATAGAGATCATAAAATTTAAAATAGAACTTGCGCCGATGCCTTAAAACGTACACAGTTCTTTAATCGCTTATGAAAATGGTATAACTGTCTCACAGTTGAATAAAATAGGAATTTTATATCGCCTTATGTCGCCGACGAGCGGCCATTTTGGTTTTATTTTTCATTCTTTTACGTACACAACAAACTATAGGTATTGTAATTTTATCCTGTTTTTGTAATCATCATAATATTCTTATGAGGTCGGAAATTATGCTAGTAGATAACTATATATATTGTGTATACGTACCTACTGATTTTATTACATTCCTAATTGAAAATAGAAATAACACTGTTCATAATAAGAGACAAACAGTTTTTTTTGTTTTTAATTTTAATTTCAAAAGCATATTTTGAAGTGAATATAGCCTAAGCAGGATGAACTAAAATATTCATATCATAACGTTACCCTTCTGACCCAGGGATCGAACCTGTTACAGCTGTACTGACAAACTACTAGACAAACGGAACTATGTAAAAAGCCTTATTAATGTCTAAACATTGTATTTACAACATTAAAAAGTCTTACATCAATGTTTTATACCATTTATCTATACATCTATATTCTATATATGTATATATATATATATATATATATAATGCTTTTTCCTGAATAACTGACGGATTAACGCACAACCTAAACCGCTGATTGCAGGGTTGAAACTTGGAGGGTATGTTCTTTGTATCACGTAGACATCCGATAAGAAAGTATTTTTGAAATCTAATGGGGAAAAGTTTGTATGTAACAATTCCGCGGGAACTCCGAAATTATCACGGGTGAAACCGCGCGGGACAGCTATAGTTACATAAACACAATATTATTAGCCAAAGTTACAACCAAACAATAATTCTCGTATGTGATAATTACAAAGGGCAATCTTTCACGAACAATTAGCGTCTGTCACGTTACACGAAGGCTTACCTCGGGCTGTGGCGGGCTCGGTCGCGGGCGGGCAAACAGTAGAGGCAGAGGCATTAGAGGCATTAGAGGCGTGGGCGCAGCGAACCTCGCCTCGAGCGACCTCCGCCGCTACCGCTACAGCCCTAGTTAGACCATTTAATTTGTTTCAATACAAAAAAGAAAACTTTTTTTCATTTCAATAAAATTATTTATTAAATCAATTATATTTAATTACTATTACTTATCGAATCTGTGCGTTCCAGAATCCCCATCCATCACAGGTTTTTGATTGGCCGATAGATCAGTCTTTTAATTTTAATAAGCTAGGTGACTAAATTTTTATTTTTATTTCACATAAGTATTTCCGGATCGTTTTAAACGGGGTTTAAACCGGTGTATGACGTCACAAGCCCCACTCTTTACCTACATATTTTCCTTTATTGCGCTTTATCTAAATGTTTTCATTAATTTCAAAAAGACTACGTGTCTGTTATAATTATATGGTAGTACAAACACACATAACTTTCTTAGAGACATTTTTCTGCACACCACGTCATATTGTTTTAAAATCACTGATTTGGTATTTCTGTACCCCTGACGACGTGTATGCATTTTATGATGTTCGGTTGGTTAGTAGGTAAGGCGTGATTCAAACATTACAAACAAACAAACTCACAATTCGCATTAAATAGGTAATATTAGTTACGATTATCCACCAGTAAACTTCGTTCGATAATTCGGGACATGAAAGATAAATCAAAACTAATTTTTAACACTAAAGTCTCTATTTATATTATGATTGCGAAAGTTAGTCTGTCTGTCTATCTGTTCCGTTTTACACCTTAACGGCTCAACCGATCACTATGAAATTATGCATAGGTATTCATTGTCAGGGGTACAGAAAAGGACATAGGGTACTTTTTTCCCGGAATTCCTACGGGAACTCCGAAATTAACGCGGGTGATACCGCGGGGAACAGCTAGTACTAAATATTTTAGTACCTACTTATTTTGGTGTTAAAAAGTATTTTTGGTCTTTAAAACTAAAACTACTTTTTAACAAACTATTACTAAAGTAATTTGGTCGGTTGTTGCGATCCGACCATACCTATGCTTTTCATGTCCAGAATTCCGTATAGAAATATGGTGATCTTACTGAATATTATGAATATTATTAACAACAAATGAGTTTAGAGAATGTGTAAGTAATAGTTTTGCTCAAAGTAAGTAAATTACACACATGCAGTGTCCAAGATGCTAATTTATTCATAGAACTAGTGTCGTGTCGCGCGCCTCCATTGCAAGTGTTGCCTACGGTTGCCACACGTTTGGTTTTCGTACGGAAAAATCTTATTTTGAATATTTTTATACGTTACCTACCTAGTTTGGTTGCGTCATATTGGTACATTCATAAATAGTTTATTGTTTATTAATTAAATTCGTTGCACAACATGGTACACAAGACGGACAAGGCGGTATACCATAGTGGCATTCTCTACCAGTAGTATATTATTACAAATGTAGGTACCTAGGTATATATTATTTGTCCTGGCCACATCAACAAGTAAACCTTCTCTTGCTGCCATCAGCAAAGGTGACTGCTTCGGGGCAGAGCCCCCCGGAGCGGATAATCAGACGCCGTCCGCCAATAGGGACAGGAACTGGAGGGCCGTCTATGGACCGCGTGGATCGTCGGGATGAAGCCGACGCCACCCGTCGGGGCGTCATCTAGGCTCCGTCAGCCAAGCACTGAGTCAATAATGTGCAAACCACGAGAGAGAATACTGACCAACTCCGACCCTCCCACCGAACTCCGGTAGCAAAAATACTGTTGACGTATCTTCGGTGGGGAACTTTTCGGTCGCGAACTTTACCGAACAAGCCCCTATTTTTCTCTCAGGTTATATAATTTTGATTTTCAAACCCCATTATGCCCATTCTTCATCTCTTCATTTGTGGTTGATTCCGGTCATCGAATGATTATTCTACATACTAGCTGTGCCCCGCGGTTTCACCCGCGGTAACTTCAGAATTCCCGCGGGAATTCCGGGATAAAAAGTATCCTATGTCCCTCTTTGTACCACTGACAACGTGCATGCCAAATTTAATCCAAATCCGTTAAGCCGTTTTTACGTGATTGAGTAAACGTATGCGAGGATAAGAGCTCGAAAGCGCATTTTCATCCGACTTACTTCAAATTTATCGTCACTGCTCAGCTCCTATGTGTCTCAACGTTATGTTATATAGCCTATAACCTGCCCAGAAGTATGGACTACAATCGTACCAAGTTTGGTTAAAACCCCTTCAGTAGTTTTTGACCCATGCGTGCACATACAGACAGACAGACAGACAAAAAATTTACTGATTGCATTTTTGGCATCAGTATCGATCACCATTCATCCTCCAATATTAATTTTGAATATATATTCAATGTACAGAATTGACCTCTCTACAGTTAGTATAGATATAGATTAGTACCTACAAATCTCGCATTGAACATTAAGTCAAATCAACTACCTACTTTATTGTACCTACACACAAAGTATTGAACCGCATTGACAAAACACTAAACGTAAATTGTCATAAGTCATCTTTCCATAAGCAAAGTCGAATAGCCCAAACGCAATGTTTATCGCATTACTACCAAGCCAGTAAGTGTAGGTAGTATACCTACTTGCTCTACTACTTTCCAAATTCCCACACAGCGAAAAAACCTTTAATTAAACACAAAAGCTTGTTGCAGCTTTATCTTGTTCCTCAAGAACAATGAAACCAACAATTACCGGCGAGTAACCTCAACTGAACATATCTTACGGGACTTGAAATGCGAGAAAAAAAGCCGAAAGAACAACAACCTGACCCAAATTGTTCTTTTTGCGCCGAACCGATCCGATAATGGGCGAAATTTGCCGAAAGCGATCGGTCGCCTTTTTTTCGGGTCAACTTGATTTATATTCGTTTTGATACAGTTTCTTCATTTCGTTTTATAATGTCCCATCCGACAATGCGACTCGCATAATTTTGTGGTATAAAGTTTTTATTTGACGCTCGTTAACGAAAGAGGCTCGATGAAGCCATAAAATACATTTGACATTAAACGATCGAAATAGTTAAGACATGATAGTAAAATCAACTTTTACATATTTATCATTTTCCAGAATTAGATATTTGATAGAGAGAAACGAACTAAGCGATAGCTGAAAAAGACTATATATTATATACGTACTTACTAATTAAGTATAATAGGTTTTACATTAATAAATCTCATTTGTTGATTAGGTGCCCTTGAACGGGAAATAAAGGACCTCTGAAACCTAAAGAAAAAATGAGTATTTTTCTTTAGGTTGAGACATGAAAGCTAAAAAACAAAAATGTTACAAATACCTATATTAATTATGCGTCTTGTTTATGAATCGCAAAATAACATAAAAATTACAGATTAAATCACTATGAATTTTAACAAAAAGTTAAATATTTCAAAATACAGTTTTAAACGTAGAAAAAATTATGAGTTTCTAAAATATAGCCATTAACGTGAAACGGAATGCCACCGAAGTTTCATTATGCTCAAATTTAATTTAAAGATCGTAATAATAATAATTTATATTAAATAAGTAATTTTGATTTCATCACATCTGATAATAATCCATAGTCCACTCGCCCCGAGCGATAGAGCGTGAATATATCGGTTAATGTGTTGAAGCGATGTGTTGCAAGAAATTGTGACGAAAAGGGTTCTGTAGCTAACAATAATTATATAATATTAGGTATTACTAATGTTTCCCGCGGTTTCACCCGCGTTAATTTCGAGTTCTTGAAGGAATTGGGATGTGGACCACTTTTAAAAATCTAAATTCTAATTAGTCCGTCAGTTAGAAAATAAAAAAACAATAGACATGTATTTTTTGCTTTTTCAAATAAATTAAAATATTATACAGAGATAAAGCGCATTAAAGTTTAGGGTGAGGGGGTCGTGACGTCACTAACCGCTAAAACCGCCATACAAACTGTCAGAATAGTGACGTCACGCGGAATTTCAACTCAATATATCGCCGTTATTTTTTGATCAGTAAAAAAAGAAAAAAAAATACGTGTCCAATATTTTTTAATAATCTACAAGACGGACTAAAAAAAAATTTGTCAACATGCCATACTGGCATAAAATATAACCTATGTCCTTTTCTTTACCCCTGACAACTTGTGTGCAAAATTTTGTGACGATCGGTTGAATAGTTATAATAAACTCACTTTTGCATTTATATATATGACTATAATATATAAGGATTAATTGATAATAGTCAAATAATTACGATACCAGAATAAAATTTTGACTTTGATTAAAATACACAGATCCGTCTGCAGTCAAAATATAGAGTTAGGTCACTGAATAAATTCCTGTGATCCGGAGATAGATCTTATTACTATCACTTTGAATAATTTGCAGATCATTTTATGTAAGTTGTTGAAAAATCACATGATTAATGGACGACGGCTAGGCAGAAAATTTCCCGCCAAAACCCATGCATTTAAACATTATGGTTCACAAGTCACTTGACACGTCAGTTAAGTGTTAATTTTTTATCTTAATCAGATATTTAATCTAATGACGTATTACCAAGTTTCGTAAATTTAACTCGATTCGATGATTTCTAGGTGTATAATTACGTAGGTACGTGGTGGTAACCGCTTTTTAATCTATGATTTGACGGAAAAAAAAGAAAACAGTAAAAATTTAAGGAACCCTAAATAACAATTTTATTGGACTTTTTACATTCTAACCGGATTAATTGGATAGATAAGAGAGCTAAATGGTTTTTATACTAATTAATTGTAGTCCATTTCGTCAAGTATTCTCTTTGAAGTAGACTACTTATTATGTTAATTAAAAAAAATAATCTTAATTATACTTGCTATAATGGCATTTATCATACCTTAAATGCAAAGTTTTAAATCATTTGATTTGAATTAATTGAAATTTGAAACAACCAAAACAAGCGCTCTAATTGTTGCTGTGTCTCTAAATGTATGTAGGTACATACCTAATGATAAGTTTGAATCCTCGTTTAATATTTTTATTAATTTGTAGAAAATGAATTATCTAAACACGTTAAATATTTAAAGACAGACCTGTCAATCATGGATTGGATATCAATAAGATGCATTCAAAAACCAAATATTGCCAATATCCTGGCACGCATTTCCACTTTAGGCAATTTGGTAGCGGATATTAAGGGGTCGAAGTGTGAAAATACAAAAAGTATTGGAATTTTAAACGGGCGTATTTATAAAGTATTATTGCCAGTTTCAAATTAAAATAATAATTTTCTTGTAAATAACAGATAGATATACCTAGAGGAAGGGGATAGTTTAAATGATGAAGCTTGGAAATTAATATACACTGTGCTATCTAGCCCCAACTGATTGATATAACTTTATTTTTGTATTTATACATATTAAATTTTCAAAAAACTAAAAAGACTCACAAAACTAAACTGAATCACTTCATTCCTAGCTTAGGAAAAACAATGCTAATTTGGTTTAAATCCTACGAAACACTGCACAACACAAATACGCAGCTTAGTTAAGCTAAGCTGGACAGCTGATGTGCAACACAGTGCATTTGCTCAACAATAAACTTAAGCTCAGCACGTCACGTCATCTTCTATAGCTTACTATGTGGTATGGGCGTATGCTGTGTTTGCATATTAAAAACAACTGGATCAATAGCTGCCCAAAAATAAGTATGCAAGTAACTGGCATTTTATTATCTCCAGTAAAAAAATACGAAATCAAAACCACCTTCAGTCGCTTTCGAAAATGGCGTTATGACGTTGAATTAGATTTATTTAAAGTCTAACACTAACGTATATATGTTAAAATAATTGAATCAATCTTCACTCGCGGTAGAGTAGTGGGAAAGATTAAACAAAATTTATCTTCTTTAAAGTACATATTATATTCCCAACAAGACGAAATACTGAATGATCACTGTATGACTGATACCAAAGCAGAATCAAAACTTGTATTGTAGTTGTAAACTTGAAATTTAGCATTATAAGCTATTAATATGTAGATAAGCACCATGATCATGAATTCAATGTTTAAAAACAAATGTAAGTACGATATTGTTTTCCTATTATGCTCGTAACAAGTTGTGCCTCTTTTGTTAGTAGTTGATATGACTTCCGTTGCGCTAAAATTGCTAATGAGAGTTTATTATGTTTTCGCGCCTTGATAACTTAACCGATCTACCTATATGGACTTTTGCATAAACGTTGTCAGAGCTAGGTAATGAAAAGAACAAAGTAATTTCTGTGGAAACTCCGAAATTAGCGCGGATAAAACCGCAAGGAACAGCTAGTAAGTTCATGAAATTAAAGACTTACAAGTGAACTGGCACATTTGAACAGGTCTCTAGCTTTGCGTGCAACCCGTTATCTCATTGGCAGGCGGTCGCTGGCTGATTTATCCCCACTGGCAACCAGCTATAACGCGCAGGTATAGCAAAAACTTATTACAGTTATTGTGCACTAGTCATCAATGCGGGCGTCCAGTGCTTTGTGATGAACACCTTATAGATTATGATCGTAATTATGCGTGGCTCCGCAAATGCGGTTGCACATGGTCGCAAGTAATTATATTGTGCTAGATAATTTGAGAAGTATTAAAGTATTTTAGATAAATATATAGTTTACTAGCTATCCCCCGCGATTTTATCCGCGGTAATTTCAGAGTTCCCGCGGGAATTCCGGGAAAAAAGTGCTATAGTTTACGGTGATAAGCAGTTCCCCGCATTAATTCCGGAGTTCCCGCGGGAATTCCGGGATAAAAACTATCCTATCTTTTAAGTTGGACCATATTATAAATGGTTACAAAATTTTATCAAAATCCGTTCAGTAGTTTCGGAGTCCATCGCCGACAAACAACGTGACACGTGATTTATATATATTAGACTAGCTGTCCCGCGCGATTTCACCCGCGGTGATTTCGGACTTCCCGCGGGAATTCCGGGATAAAACTATCCTATCTTTTAAGTTGAGCCAAATACAACATAGTGACGAAATTTCATCACGATCGATTCAGAAGTTTCGGAGTCCATCGCGGACAAACAACGTGACACGTGATTTATATATATTAAGATTAAGATAATTACTTTAAATAAATTCCCTGCAATTTCACCCGCTTTGAATCTGAGGTTTCTTTGAAAAATCAACGATAAAAATTACCTACCCCATGTCCTTTTCTGTAAACCTGATAACGTGTATGCAATATACACGAAGATCGGTTGAATAACCAAGACGTGAAAGCGTAACAAATAAACGAACAAATAAAGTTACTCACATTCGCATTTATATAGTCTCTCTGTCTGTCTGGCAATATACAGACAGCTGTCGATTTCAAATGCTCCAGAATTATCATCGAAAATTAATATCTTACTCTTTTCTACTTACCGATTTTAATTTTAAATATTAGTGGTTGGCGCTACTTTCACTCCAGTCCCTTTAGCCAAGTTGACAGTCTATAATCGTATAACATTTGAGGACTGTATCAGTATGTCACGAAAAATTCGGCTTTTGATTGAACGGTTTTACGTGACCACGTCACATGATGCGTTCCTTAGTTTTCTATAGCGATAACGATTTTAAATTATCAACTTGGCTTAGGGGGTTGTGATGTCAACTCTGAATCTGTGTAGCTCTGCGCGCATTACACAAACGACCTGGGCCCTTATTCACTATGACCATAACAAGCCGCTAGAAGATAAGACACCGCAAAAACTGTCATTCTCTCGTAATCAAAGTTCTACTCCAAAAAAATACATTTACAACGTTTCCTATGGCATAACGAATAATAATTTCTAGTATTTTGGCATCTAGAACGTTGAGAAATACGTTTTTGGGACGCGCGTTATGGGCAAGGAATGTTGTTGGTCATAGTGAATAGGGGCCCTGTAGATGACAAACGCGCGCAACCCCGAAACGGTGGGATTGTGAGAGAGAATGCCGGAGAATGCCAATCCGGCACATTTCCGCTAGGCTGCCACAATCAGCCGCCTATCAAAGAATTTCCGCCGGAGCTGCACTCGCGTTCATCGCTTGATTGAGACGAGCAATGCAAATCGTGTTACTGTCACTTATTGTTTTATATTTATGAAGTTAGGAACCCAGCTTGTTAAGTGCAAATCTTCGGTTCACCCGATAATAGGCATGTTGACTAATTTTTATTTTTTAGTCTGTCTTGTAGATTATTAAAAAATATTGGACACGTATGTTTTCTTTTTTTACGTAATCAAAAAATAATGGCGATATATCGAGTTGAAATTTCGCGTGACGTCACTATTGTGACAGTTTGTATGGCGGTTTTAGCGGTTAGTGACGTCACGACCCCCTCACCCTAAACTTTAATGCGCTTTATCTCTGTATATTTTAATTTATTTGAAAAAGGAAAAATACGTGTCTATCGTTTTTTTCTTTTCTAACTGATGGACTAATTAGAATTTTGATTTTCAAAAGTAGTCCACATCCCCATTATTATGCGTAGAATTTCCTAAAACCCCTTCTTAAGTGCTTAATATGAAATTTGAAAAATAAACCTTGAGTTTATAGTATAATAATTTCAAGTTTTTGAACTAACTAAGATGGTCTGTCATCGATTTACAAAATAATCGTTCCGTAAATAACTAACGGTTCTTAGGTCCGTATTAATAGTCAGTTCTCAAGTACGAGCTCAAGTACATGACTACTTGATACCGTCTTAAGACGTGAGAACATGTGCTAATTAATAAAGCTATCTTGAGGCGGTTTCATTTGAGATTGTCATTCGCCATCTCATTTGAGACCGACTCAACAAACGTCAAAATAGATTGAATTCGTTCCGTTACAGCTACTGCACAAAATGCAATTTTTTAATTAAAATTGCACTTTTACTAATGATTATGTCATAAAATAATTTTTAAACATAAAATATTTAAATTCTGCATTAAATTCTGTATAAAAAATTTAATTTTACTTCAAATATGGTAAAAAGGAAATGCGTTGCAATAGACAAGGCTGTATACGGCTTAGTCCCTTTGCCTGCCCGCTCTTGCGAGCTAAAAAATAATAGCTATTGGCGCGCTAAATTCTAAAGTTTTTCACTTTTCGTTTTGTCCGAATTAATTTTTTCCGAATATAACGTATATGATGGCGAAAAAACATATATTTTCTTGCTTAGAAAAAAATATATTCTTTGATATTTTGAAATATTATTCAAATATAATTGAAAATAAGGATTCCTAATGTACGTTTTTGGTAAACGATACGTCCAGAATAAATCCTCGTACTTATCAATAACATCGTAGTGCTTAATATTATTCAAAATAATTTCAAAATCCATTTTGATTCAACAACGTTAATAGTAGCACAAACTCAAGATGATCTCAAGTCCGTGTTTTACTTGACTCAGTTGATCCAGACTTATCAAACGTCAAATGATGATCTTGAGTTTGGAGTTTCGTCTATTAATACGTGCGGTACTCACTTGAGACCGTCTACTCAAGATGATGACCAGTTTTATACTTAAGTAACGTTTATTAATTAGAACACCATCTCACCGATGTTCTCAAGTGAGTACGTCAACTTGAGACCTGACTATTAATACGGACCTTAGTTTACAAACTAAACGCAGTTTTTGGCATATACTTTTTAACTTTTGCTAAGACTTGATTGAAATTTCTAAAATTAAAAAAAACTGGCACTCTATATAGATCACAAGGAAAGGGATATTTCGAAAAATGATAGTGTTTTTTTGTTTTCGTGATTTGACAGAACTCAAGTCATGAGGACTTAAAGCAAAACTCTAATACTATAATTCGTTAAGACACCTATAATAAGTTTAAAGATGAAAATATCTATTTGAGTATAGAGTTTCTAAAACACAATTAATCGTATTTTGTATGATCATAAGATTAACCGAACTTTATGTCTGTTAGGTATAAAATTATCGCTGTAACTAAGTAGGTATATGATAAAGATGGCGTCGTAAATTCATTAGTAAAAGCATGAACGTTAACAATCCTAACTATTGGCCACAAAAAGTCATTGCTCACCACGATCTCTATGATTAAATACAAGTCATACACTTAAGAGTTAAAAATATTTACCACGTTGTTAAAGCTTAAATCACGACTCCGGCGCACGTAACGACGATAAATTCCAACTAAGCACAACGTTCCACACTTCCAGTGACATTTATCGATCCTTTAAAATAATCACACGCCGTTTTATAATCACTATTTTCTGCCAAATTAAATTGTATCGATCATTATATTATCGTAGTATCGCACGCAACCCATACCTAACTAAATCATTGGAACGTACCTAATTCGTAACGTGTTTTCATTTCAAAATAGAGTTGTTCTAATTTTGCAATGTGTCAGTTGAATAGAATCTACTTGTTTGTTTAATGAGTTTACCGATATGGGTTCATGTACCTAAATAAAGCCGGTAATAATCATTTGACATTTGTAGTAGATAATTCTAGCATGGACTCTATATAAAATAAAGAAGAAGAAAAATAGAAAACACATTCTCTAGGTAAACTTAACAATCTTAAATCCACCATTGTTATCCTATTCACGGTACATTCTTATACAAAATATGCATATTAAAACAAAATGAAATTCGGAAACCAAGAAAAATAAAATATTTCAAAATATAAATTGGTTTTTATTCAATAATATACCTAGTTCGTATATCTACAGAATCGTGCGTTATGGATAAAAAATATATAAGCAGGCAATAAAGGTGACGCGTAGACTCACGAAAAAGGATTAACTTTTTATGTGCATCCTTAACTAGGCATGGGGCTTTTTTTATACTTAAGTGTTCTTGTCTTTTCTTACCCTCCGATCGCTCGACGTGTAAAATAACTTTCTAATAATTCTTTATGATCCTCCCTCATTCATACAATTAGATAATATGAAGTAAATGGCGAACGATTTTAATGAAAGTTCCAATGAATCATTAGTACGGATATATTTTCAAGCAAGTGTTTGTTTAACCGCCTATAAATAACTGAGGCACAGCCGATAACAAGTCGAAATTACTACACCACTGTTGTCGGTTCACACCCCGAGTAAATCAACTTTAGCCATTGTTCATGAAACTTTTAG
Source organism: Zygaena filipendulae (assembly GCA_907165275.2). Taxonomy (NCBI): domain Eukaryota; kingdom Metazoa; phylum Arthropoda; class Insecta; order Lepidoptera; family Zygaenidae; genus Zygaena; species Zygaena filipendulae. Next base: position 6,040,611 of record OU015671.1, read on the forward strand.
ATAGGACAGAAATTAAATATTTAGATTTTATTGTAAAAAACCCTAAAAACAACCTTTACTACATTTAACAACCTTGGTGTATGTATCACTCATTGTGTAGATACACACACAAGTAGTGAAACTCAAAAAAATCACCACAAAGTTCCTCTCTCTTAAATTAGACTACATCCGCTCAAATGTCATGAAAAAATTATACGTATACCTACATTTATTGTACATATACTATAGTGCCAAAGTAGCAATCGTCAAGAATTTGTATCTCCCTTGCCCAAAAAAGTACATCTGCTTTGTTTTCGATTTTTATAGTAACATTTAAAAATTGTCAGCTCTATTCCTTCTTAGCCCGACGAGTGCGTCATTTATGCAAATACGACGCCTGAAAGAAACTTATGACAGTGCAAGCTGCCTCGCAAATCCGTCCGTCCGTCCGTCGAAAGTTATTGACGATCCGTTTGTTTGTTTTTAAGATAATTGAGTGCAATATATTGTAAACATACTTACTATAATAGAATATATTAATATATAGAGATCATATACATGTTGACTTATATACCTACTTATAGGTATTTGATAATGATAAGTACTACAATATATAATATAATATTATATTATAAAGCTGAACAGTTTTTTGTTTGTTTGTTTGCTTACACGTGCTAATCTTTGGAACTATTTACTGATTCGAATTGAAAAGTTATTTTTGTGTTGGATAGTCCATTTATCGAGGAAGGCTATAGGTTATAATATAACATTACACTATGGCCAATAGGAGCGGAGCATAAATGAAAAATTTTGCAAAAACGGGATAAATTATTCCTTTTGAAAGCTTCCTATGTTTGTTGTGGTTTCAGACGATCTTTCACCAACTGTTTCAAAAAAGTTGAAAAGTTTGTGTGGAAAATACGCATTATACCAAATTATTTAAGTAATTAGCGCATTTCTTAATTTGCTTATTAGCGCGTCACGAAATCTCTGCGGTTTTGTTTCGGTAGATTCATTATTTACCTGAAAAAAAAAAACAACAAAATATATATTATCACCTTTTAGACAAAGTTGCATGCATTTTTCTTTTTCAATTAATTATAAATAAAAACCAATTAACAATGTGCTCCTTGTACCGTTAGGGTATAGTCGTGTTAAAATGAGATTCCGACGCGCACGGCGCCCGTGTTGCCTTTATGAAGCGATTATTTATACTTTATACTTACTCTACGTAGCTTTGTGGAGTTTTAAATTAACACCACCTGTCGTTCAAGGTACCACATCCACCGTCGGAGGAGAAGCTAAGCGATACTTTAAGCGCATTATTCTACTACCTATTTGCCGCTGTTTCACTCGCTGGGCATTCCGGAATAGAAGTAAAGAAAGAAAGAAAGAAAGAAAGAAAGAAAGATAGAAAGAAAGAAAGAAAGAAAGAAAGAAAGAAAGAAAGAAAGATAGAAAGAAAGAAAGAAAGAAAGAAAGAAAGAAAGAAAGAAAATACTTTTATTTCAGCACAACAAACAAGAAAAAGAAACAAACATAAACAGTGACTAAGTAACGATGTCCTTTTCTCTTCCCCTGACAACGTAATCCGTTGAGCAGTTAGGGCATGAAAGCATGAAAAAGAAATAAAGAAACTCTCATTCACATTTATAACATTAGTTAGGATATATTATTATATATGGAGAGAAATCAATCAGACCGAAGAGGATTCGGTCGCCCTTCGTTGCTCGAAGGATATGTTGGCGACACAATATCAGTGACCAAGAGGCACAGTGACCGACCTCGCATGGTGTCAATGAAGTGCAAACTACGGGAGAGTATGCTGACCAAATATGGTGCCCAACTGGTAGCAGAAATACTGTTGACCAATCTTCGGTGGGGAACTTTTCGTACCGAAAAGTTACTATGCCCTATTTTAATTATTATATCCTATTTTTCTCTCAGAGTAATGAAACAGTAGAATCAGCATGTCTATTTACACTAATCTCCGGAACTACTGAAAGGATTATCACATATGGTATACCTGTGAATATTGTATAATCGTACCGTATCTACCTGCAGTGTAGGTTGAGCTTATAGTGTTAGACTTAAAGCAACATGTAGGTAGCCTTTGTTTCATCTAAAATATCGAAAAAGTGGTTTATTTAGGCACTCCACGCGAGTGTAGTACATAATATTATAACTTAGATGTTGAGTACGTGGATTTTTTATTATTTTTTTTAAAGAATGTAATAAAATTCAATATTTAAATATCTTAAAACTTTCTGGAACAATTTGAGTGAAACTACACATCTTGTCATAATTATATTAGCTACTAATTCGCAGAACCATCGCTTCTCCTAGTGGGGCGACAACCTGACACGACCACCCATTTGTAAGTACCGCTCTTGTATCAGTACATAGTACATACATAAGTATTATATTTCGACGCATGATTTATATTATTTTGTCAGGAGCCATCTATTTATTTGGGGCATGCCAACTTAACATTTGGCTTTAGTTTCGTTATCTTTATCCATTCTTTGTCGCATAATATACGTGCGCATCGATGTACGAAAACAATCGCCTAAAATGAAAGGAACTGGTGGTTAACGTAAAAAAATTTGGGATATTCAATGTTATTTATTATACAACATACAAGCTATTCAGCCCCTGACTTCTTTTATTGGTACCTATAGTGAAATATAATTAGTTTCTGCCCCAAACGTGTTTTTCCAGTCAAAAAATGTTGTTTCGCATTTTATTTAGATCGGTGTTGCCCAATCATTTACTAATATTATTATCAATGCGAAAGTGAGTTTGTTTGTTTGTTTGTTACGCTTTCACGCCTTAAAGGCTCAAACGATCATCATGCAATTTTGCATACACGTTTTCAGGGGTACAGAGAAGGACATCGGTACTTTTTATCTCGGAATACCCGGGGGATCTCCGAAATTAACGCAGGTGAAACCGCGAGGAACAGTTAGTTTTCTAGTAAGGATACACACATGTTTATGAAGCTTTCTTTAAAATTTGAAGGAAATAATTACATACATACCTATATGGCCGCACTCGGAGTCGTTTTAATGATTACTTAAATTTAAGTAAAGATTTTGAAAACAAAATTGCCGTAATCAGAGAAGTTCCTTAAATTAATATTAATTGGCATTTGACTAATTAAGTTAAATTTAGTTAAATGGCAATTAACATTAATTTAATAACGTCTCTGATTGCGGCCATTTTGTTTTGAAAATAATTAAAATCAAGTAATCATTAAAACGACTTTAAGTGCAGCCGTTAATGATTTCTTCATAGCTCAATATGATAGCAGATATTATGAATCAAAGGTATTTACTATCCACATCGAAAGGTGTTTGAATAAAAAATTAAAACAGACAAACAAACATAAAACGTTACATTTTTCTTCGTAACTTTAGAACGTAGCGTGCATTATTATTTTATAATTATTATAGTTATAGATAGTAAGTAACAAGTTGTTTAGTATTCATAGTGTATGAGTACATTTTTCTTTAAGCTATTATGCGGCGGTTCACGTCTCAATCGCAAAGGTTAACAGTGTGTCTGTTACTGTCAGAGATCGCGCCCCGCTGTGTGCGCCCGCGCATCCTCCTCGGTGATTCGAGTGGCCCCAGAGTCTGGCGGTGCGAGGCAGCGGCGGAGGCGGAAGAAGGAGCGGAAGCGGGAGAGAAAGTGGGGTCTGGTTGTAATAAACATACATAAATATATACATATTTATCACAATAGTAATGCCACAACACACAGTTCTACTTGATTGATCATGTAAAGCAATATAGATACCTATATGCATAACCACGTCTATACTATATACGAGCTATTTATGCTGTAGATTGTAGAATCATCATCAAAAATATAGTGTTTACCCATGTTCATATATTTTCCTATCAGTTTCTTTTTAAATGAAATATCTTAGTAAGTATGATTTTATAGCGTTTTTATTCCCATACTCAAAAAACAACTCAAAAAACTGTTTAAATTATTCTTACTACTTACGTTTATCGCTAGTCCCTTGTACTGTACGTTATAATTTGTTCTACTAAATTGTATGTAAAACTTGCGCTTAGAATGTATACCAATGTTTAATAACTTGTGCCATGAGAGGCTGATTTGTGGTTGTGCTTGGGTTTTGTGATATTTGACCGCTATGAACAAATAAACCAATTGACCACTACGATTCGATCTTTATTGTTTAACTTTAACTTTAACATGTTTAAGTGGCTGAAATCCGTTGTTCCATTAGATTTATTTGGTAAGTTGGATTGTACTTTTTGGAGCAAGAGGCAACACCAGGAACTTTTAATTCTCCCTTCAGCAGACAGCTACCCTTTACTCACCCCCTCCCGCCTACCTATCATTTACTTTATACCTGATACTTCTATACAACGTGTTAATGAATTAACTGAAAACTAGAAAGTAGTTTGCTCAAAATCAACTAGCGAATCGATTGCACTATGTTTTAATATAGGTTATATTTTTTCATTTTTACTAGCCCATGTCTAAATTATTTATAATACAATATTTGGGACGTACGCCGCGCCGCCAGCAGCAAAAAAAATCGAACAGGTAATAGGCGTGGGCGTAGTGCTTGGAATATCGTAGATAGGTCATCTCCAAACTAATGTTGAATAACTTTTAAAGTATACATTTTTTCGACATAAACTATATTTTAATCATATTATTGTTTATTTCTTTAAACGGGGTGTATCAGGTTTTCAGTTAATTCATTAACACGTTGTATAAGCGAACAAGGGAGACAAAATATATCAACTACATTCAATAATAATCGAACCAATTGACAAGGATAATCACAATATCATAACAATTTTCGTAACTATATTGAATTGACGTTGATATAAAATGATCTTATGCAATAGTGAGACAGCAGTCAAACAGCGGTCTCTATAATTATTTAACATGTTCTGGGGCCCTGTTTCTTGTTGGATTCTGAATGTACTAACTATAAGTCAGGAAACCAAATAATAACCAGGTGCTATCCTTTTTTTTTTCACTATAAATAAACAGTAATAATATTGGCATATAGAGTTAATACAAGCATAGAACTAGAATACAAGATTGGACCACCTTACTATGTACGTGACGTACTATGTACGTCACATTGTTTTTGTCCTTAAATTTCGAATGGAATTTCGAAAGATACTAATGATATAATATTTTTGCAATTTGTCAATGATTACAGTAGATTATAGAAATTAAGTTACGTACTTACTTAAACAGCAAAATAAAGTCGACGCTAGTGCATGCACCACCGCTTTCGAAACGACAGAAAATTTGGCGATGCATTTGATATTATTTATTTCTTTTCATTATAAAAATTATTTTTTTTTACACTAGAATGAGAGTTTTTTCCATTAAACTTATTTTTGGGTACCTACTTACCCATTAGCCTGGCCTAGGACGCCGAATTTGCCGGAGGCGACGGATAAAATCCAATAATAAATTTTTATATATATTCTTCATAATTTTTATATAGCGTCCTCAAGCATAAACCTATCCCTTAACAAGCGGGGACAAAACGCAGAAAATTGTCTTCATACTGTAAGTACTTGTTGTGCTGAGATGCCGATTGCGACTAGATAGGTATATATGTAAGTAGGTAGAGATATAAGTACGGCAATGGGAATTATTGTTAGCAACTCATAATGGAATATGTGACGCGTTCACTCGCAGATACGACAGCGCGACGCGGCAGTGGAGATTGAACCTCGTTGCGTGTTACACTCGCTGACAATATGAAATGAACTACAATTATTTCCATAACTTGCGTATTTCTTTTAATTTTTATGTAAATGGATAAGTAGGGTAAATACAAACGGATAATGTCGCCGGAGTTATAATGGGGTATTATACCCATACATTTATTATTATCCTCGCTATTATTGTTACGCTTACGTGCCTCAATTAGGTAGTTAGGAACTTACCCAACCGATCATCATGAAATTTTGCACACACTTTGCCAGGGGTCTATACCTAATCCTTACGGCGTGTATGCAAAATTAAGAAAGACACACCATACTCATCCAGAGTTCCTGCGGAAACTCCGAAATTAACGCGGGTGAAATCGCGGGGAACGTCTAGCGGGCTAGTCGGTAATCTATAACACAAATATTAAGTATCTATGACTACAAAGTTATTATATAAATGTATGCAGTGTCTGTATACTGGAAATAAATTAAAAAAAAAATATTAAAATCACGACAAGCCAAAATATAAAGTATGAAAATATATTTGTTTAAAAACTACACAAAGAATATAAAAAAGGATCTCTGAAAAGGATACCCACGATACGTTTATAAGTAAAAAGGTTAGAGAAATCAGAGTATTTTTTTTAAATCTATCTATCCAAAAGGTATTGCAGGCTTCATAAACTGTTTCACATATGAAATAACTACCTGTGCCCCGCGGCTTCACCCGCGCTAACTTTAGGTTTCCCGCGGGAATTCCAGGATAAAAAATGGCTTATGTCCTTCTCTGAACCCCTGACAACGTGTATCCAAAATTTCGTGGTGATCGGTTGAGCCGTTAAGCCGTGAAAGCTAACAAACAAAAAAATTCACTTTCGCATTTATTATTATTATTAGTTAGGACTTTGTAGACGGTTTGCCATTTCATCTTATGCAAAAGAAATACATTTTCAAGCTGTATGTACACCTCGTATTGCAACGACTTGTAAATTGGCAACGGATTATCACGAGCGAACCGATCACGGGCATTATTATCGGTCCGTGACGTCATCAGCCGTCATACGTGGCTGCAGCCTGTGATTTGTCAAGCATCTTCAATTATTATTAACGACACATGAAATCAGAGGACAGAGCCGTAGAACGTGAGAAAATTTATATTGAAAAATGATTATATTTTTGTGATTTTGCGGCAATACCCAGTAAGTATATTATGGGAAATAAGTGGGCGAGGTTCTATGGGCTTAGTCAAAAAGAGAACGGGAAACCGCAAGCATTTGAAAGTATCTCTCATAACTAAGTCAACAGGTCTTCGCAATAAATCGTCAACGAAGGAATCGCCGCATTCGCATTCATGCAATACCTCATGCAATACCTACTCAAAACCGTCATACCTATACCCCATCGCGTCGCAATGACCCATAAGGTCATGTCTATTGCGAGTAGGTATGCGAGTAACGGTATAAGTATAAAAAAGAAGGAATTAAAAAATCATCAAGTAGATATATAAAGAGAAATTGAGAACCGAAATTGAGCAAAAGGATCTAAACCCTGACGGAATAGGTATCTGGAATTTTGGTGCTGTTCCCCGCGATTTCACTTTCACCCACGGCATTTTCAGAGTTCCTGTGGGAATTCCGGGTCACAATATACTTAGCCTATTTACTCAGGGATAATAAAGCATTCTGATTGTGAAAGAATTTTTGAAATCGTCCAGTAGTTTTTGAGTTAAATCGTAACAAACAAAGAAAATATTAAATTTTTCCTCTTTATTATATTAGTAAGTACTCATAGATACCTATCGGTATGAAAAGTCGATTTCACTCAGGGATAGCAACAGTGAAGTAATTTTCAGAATCTGTTTAGGAGTTCCAGAGATCATATTCCTTTGCTTAAATAGGTTTATCCTACATCTACGCTTGCAAACTTTACCTCATAATAAGTAATATTGATAGTGTAGCTTTTATTAATATTAAATATTAATATAAGGTCTTAATTATGAAAACATGATCTGATTGAAATTGCATTATGTAGACCGAGCAATATCTCGACAAGGAATCAGGACCGACTCCATATCATCTGGTCTGGCGTCCAGTCCTGTCAAATAGACTAAGATCGAACGCCCCTCTTCCTATCGCCATAATAAGTATTACGTCTTGCACCGCTCCGGGTACCTGCACGCAATGTTTTAGATTCTAGATTATAATTTATTATAGACTGGCTGTTTCCCGCGGTTTCACCCGCGATAGAAGTTGGGAGTTCTCGCGCGAATTCTGGGACTAAACTACCGTATCTCCTTCTCTGTATCCCTGGTACTTGTATAGTATTATATTATCTGTGCCCCTGGTAACGTATATCTACGCAAAATTTCATGAGGATCGGTTGATCTGTTAAGGAATGAAAGCGTAACAGACAGACAGACAGAGTTACTTTCGCATTTATGATATTAGTAGGGATTTCTTCATCTAAAGAAAGGCCTCGCGTGTGTCCATCATGCCTTAAGAAGTCAAAGAAGTTGATAGAGATTCATACAATCCGTCCAGTATTTTTGCCGTTTCCTAATTACGATTTCAATCATTCGAATATACCTACCTACAGATTACAGACAAACCCGACATAATATTATCTTCACAAAATTTCCACGAAATAATTCATACTATATTCAGTTACTTACTAATTTTATAACCCATTTAATTTCTTCAATTTCTTTTCATTTTTTTGTAGGGATAAAGTACAAAATATTTTATCTTGCAGAATAGATAGATGCCATAATTGAAGAAGAAATAAGTCTCGATAAAAAAGCTTTTTTAACAAAATTTAACTTTTTTATATTGTAAGCTTTTATTTAAATGCACTAAAAAGAATTAACCGTGTAGGTGTAGGTGTAGGTACAAAATTTCAGTTCAATCGGTTAAAGATATCTTCTTCAAAATTGAGTTGCAAGATTCTACCCGAACAAACACAGTTACATACATACACACATTGCAAGTTACAATAAAAGCTTTAAAAAAAACAACTGTCTACATTTTTTCAAAAAACATGCCCTTGTCAAATTATCGCGTTAAATCGTGGCTACACCTACGTTAAACGTCCATGAACGCAATTATTATTAACGGCATTTCCCGTTAGTGTGGCCCCAGCCCAACAAAGAAAACAACTGCTCTAGTGCTCTACAATTTGTTTATACTAAAACTAAGCGCCATCTTTAGATTTAAATACTAACTCGGTACATAGGCTTCAAAAAACATCCAACTTTGCCAAATCGTTCATGTGCTAAATAGCTAGTTTTGAAAAGAGTTAGGTGGCGCTTTTATTAGTCATTGGTAACCGTATCGTAAATAGTAACTAGATATTTTGGTAGATGGCGCTTTGAAATACAGCATATTTATTATTTTTAGAAGTAGAAAATAAATAATATTAAAAATATGATTTCATGTAGGTATTAATTTTATTATTGTATAATAAAAATTATTTTAAAAGAAAATAGTATTCGTTTTAAGTATAAATAAAATTATTAGTAGGTACCCACAGGGAGTAAGTAGTTGTTGTGTAGGACCTTGTTAACCTACTTACCTAACTTTTTCCTAAAATAATAAATTTTAATAGGTAGATCGATTTGTATCTTTTTTTTAAATAATGTAGGTACCTATATTCTTCATTCCATAATTGTCGTAAATTTTTTAATTAGGTACCTACTTACCTATTTCTTTTTTGTAACTAGCGTCGGTTCCGAGTGTTCTTCAAGATTCGAGTGGACCCGCTACGAAATGAACAGACCACTTATAAGTACCTAGACATTTTTACACACCACTAGAAAATGTACGCAGAAAGATATTTTAATTCAGATTTAAATGTTAATAATTATGTAACTGTTCTGCTTATTTTTATGTATATTTCAAGTAATTTTTATCATTTTGCATTTTTGTAACTTTTAAATAACCATATTGAATTGGGTTCGTTGCCCTTCGGTTCTAAGTTCAAAAAAGGTCAAATACTAGCACGGTGCATCTTATTGTTAGTCATTTGCAAAATCCTTACTGAATACCGGTTGTTTATACAAAAAAAGAAATAAAACTATTTTCGAATAGATTCAAAAATAATTGTCATAGAAACACTTTTATAACAAACTCGTAGCGAAAAATCTGAAATCTGACGTGCGTTTGGAGTTTTATGTGTTGAAAAAAATAATTGAATATTGCAAAAATAAATGATGTTTTCCGATGAAGAAATAAAAGAAACACCAGAAAGCAGTTACATGAGGCCAGGCGATGAAATCATAAGGTGCGATGCTCCTTTATTTTTTAATTAATCAAACAAATCATTATCTAAACTGCTTCATGGCCGTATTGATTCGGTTTTCTATTTTTAATGTCGCTCCACGGTAGTGTTTTATTTTTAAAGTCTGTAGATTTGTTTTAGAAAAAAGTGTTACTCGTTTATTTACGTTATGTTTCAGCATTCGCGAAGTATGCCTGAGCGTCAAGTATGACAGTAAAAAGGATTTAGTACAGAACAGTGAACCTCTTCTTTCGAATTCTGGTCGCCATGATGTGAGTACCTGTATTTATAAAGGGTGATAGCTATTTTTTTGTTACACAGGCAGTAGGTAAAGTTTTTATTAAAGACAAATCTTCGATTAACATTGTGTAAATTATTTTGAACCTTAATTAATTTATCACTCATTCTTTTTCATAAGGTATCTATCTATTTTAGAAATATTTCAATTATGGTTTCAATCTGAAACAGATTTTCACATCGTGATCCTTTTTATATGTTTCATAATATTATGATTATGTGTATCCTTCAAAATTACAATTTACGACATATTATAGGTACTTAAAAATAAAATAAAATTCCCCAAACCTTTAGTGCCAAAAGCCCATGGTCTATTATGAGTAAAGATATTTTTACATTAGACTAGCTGTCCCCCGCGATTTCATCCGCGGTAATTTCGGAGTTCCCGCGGAGGTTGCGGGAAAAGTACTCTATGTCCTTATTTGTACCCCGACAGTAGTTTACGGTGATTAGCTGTTCTCCGAATTAGTGCCGGAGTCCCTGCTGGAAATCCGGGATAAAAACTATCCTATCTTTTAAGTTGGACCATATTATAAATGGTTACAAAATTTTATCAAAATCCGTTCGGTAGTTTCGGAGTTCATCGCGGACAAACAACGTGACACGTGATTTATAAAGATAAGATTACAGCCGTGACATTCGTTTTTTCTATTATGTTACCAGCTCGATGCATCCCGGTCTTTATTCCGCGACGGCTTCTTCCCCGAGGGTCTGGAGCAACAGCAGGCCAGGTTCGCATGGACCGAAGAAGACGGGAACATCGCTTCTCTGGTCTCGGAGTCAGGCTTCGGCACAACTGGCCAGACAACCTTCGGAAAAGATCTAGATGCAGCTTTGAAAGGCGAGATGAAGGTATAGATGATTTCCCTGTACTTAAGTACAGCAGCAAGCCTCCCCCCAGCCATGGGACAATAGTAAGCCTCAATAAATAAAATAAGTTTTTGCGTCCTTAGATCTATATTATAATATTAAAATGATGCTGCAGAATTTCTTAAACGAAATAATAAAAAAAATACTATGACGGTTTTTTCGAAAATGTAGCTTGTTTGCAGCCTCTTTTGTATTTTTAAGAAGTCACATTTGGAGAATAAAACCGGCACTTTTAGGAGTACATCTACACAATGATATTATTAGTACAATTATGAAAGAATCTAGGTAGGTACCTACGTGATTTGAGAACAATGATAAATAACTTGTAACTTACGCTACTTGTTTATGTTACGAGTGTAGAGCACTAAATAATAGTTTCTATACTTATTTGGCGATCACTATAGCTAAATCTTTTCTTCATACTGACATAGGAAGCTGACACAACGAGTGGTTTCCACATTACGCCGCACCGTAATGGTCTCACATTCAGTAGAAAACCTAACGTTGACTCCCATCCGGTGTCTTCCACCTCCACTGGTAAGTTCTTGTATACGAGTTTAACCGTTAACGTCCTTGCGTCCTTGTAACGTCCATTCCTTTTCTATTTCGTTCATGATTTTAAAATGAAAAATAATATACTCAGTAGGTACTTATTGTGTGCATAATAGGTATAGATTCTCAATACCGATCCCAAGTTTAGTTTTTGCTTAATTTTTTAATTGTTACTGTTCAAACGATGTTCATTGATTTCCATGTTTAGAGCGGGCAAAAACCCAAGGCCCTTGCAAGGTAGATAAAGCCGATCCCCGTTCGAGATTTCATTTTGTCAAATATGTCAAGAGGCACGGAAGAACTATCAAGCTCTGGGAATGTGGTATTTGTAAGTACATGATTGTTTAACTTTAAACCTTTTGCTTTCCTTTAAACACAAAGTTCCTGAAATTTCAATTTCATCTGTGGATTCATCGTCGTGCGTCAATATCCAAGTCTAAGGAGATAAATAGGAAAAACTGATTAAGTAATCAGAGAGCCATGACTGTTCAAAGCAATGATCTTCCTTGAACTGAATGAAATGTTTTGTGCACACCTAACCAAATATTTTAGGGTTCATGTAAACTCTAAGCAAGTCTTACGTCACTTTAAAATATTAGAAGGAAGTAGGCGATTTATCTGAGGAGATTAGAGGGAGGGCGACAGCAATAGACCCATTAACAACATACTTTTCAAAATGTAAACCGCATTCATTTCGACAGCGAATACCAACTAGAATAGACTACGAACAAATAGCGTAGTCTATTCTGTTTGTAGTATATCTGTGACTGTAATAACAGATGGTACAAAATTGTATCGCATTTTGGTGTATCATAATTTTACATAAACAACTCGATTGTCGCGTAGCTTATGCTTTTTCTGTTCTTGGCTCCGTTCCTGCCCAATATACCTTATTCGCACCGCGGGTAACATGGACCACGCCACCCCAGGCAGCCGCGAGTTCCAGCACCAGTACACCTTAATGCGCCACCTGCCCACGCACACTGACGAGCGGAACTTCCACTGCGACGAATGCGGCAAGAGCTTCAGACAGCTGTCCACGCTGAGCCAACACCGCGCCATACACTCCGCAGCCAGGCCGTACGCTTGTGAGGTGAAGGCTAGATCCTGCTTTTCTACAGTTTTCTATCTATATACCTAACCTAAACATAATTTTAACAAAAACATTAAACCCAACTTGCAAAAATTAAAAAAAATGCTCTATACTAAAAAGTTAAAAATAATAAAATACTGATTTAATCCAAAAGACAAAAAGACACGTAATATTGGTAGATATTGGTCATTGTTGCCACTGATCGGTTAAAATTCGGTACCAAGCCCACTTGTTCTGCCCACTAATGTGATTGCACTCACGACGAGCTCCCCCGCAATGTAGTGAGAGTGGACTTAGTCCATCTCCACTCCCTATTTGACCTGTCACCGACTTCAAACCAATGAGTGCACAAATTACGTGTGTTTTTTTGGTCTTTTGGATTTAATCAGTATTTTGTTATTTTTGGCTTTTTAGTACAGTGCGTTTTTATTTTTTGAGAAGTCGCATTGAATTTTTTTTTTAATTTGCATTTTGCATTCCAACAGCAAATTAACAATTTACTATAAAAATACCCGAATTGGTAGAGGTTTGCCTATAATATTTTAAGAGTTACCTTGATTTCTCAAAGATTTGGAAGCACATGCTTTTAAACAGAACAGATATTTCCAAATCGGTCCACCGTCTTCGATTAATCGGTGAACATACCTACATTTCGTTTGATTTTTATTTATATAGATTATACTTTATCTACAATACATTTTATTGTCAAACCGGTAGTCTGCAATAAGTTTACTTACGTAGTCAACTTTCATGAAATCCTCATCTGCAGTTCACCTTACCATTCAGGTTTGCAGTAAGACCTTCAACCGCGTCTCCACCCTAATCTCCCACCGCAAGACCCACTCCGATGAGAAACCTTACAGGTGCCACATCTGTCCTAAAGGATTCCATCAAAAAGGTGTCGTTGCTTTTCCTATCCTTATATCCTTTGGCCTTAACTTATATCTATCTTATTTAAGTTATTTAAGTTACACCTATGTATTGGTTTTTTTTCTTTTTTGGTATCAAATAAAGTTTTATTCTATCGAATTATATTCTATTCTATTATCATTATCTACCCATTTTACTTTAGAAAGAATTAATATGCCCCGCAAATGTAAGCTATTCCGTTCATCTCTTTTTTTCTACTACCACAATGTTATGATGTTGTGTCCAATACAAAATACTCCCCTTCAAGGATCTTTATCACAATTTGACGATAGTAATAGTTGTAGTTACATACCACTTCCAGGAAACTTAAGAAACCATTTATTCACACACACCAACGAACGCCCTTACCGATGCAACGTCTGCTTTAAAGGCTTCAACCAACAGTCCAATCTGGTTTGTCATAAGAATAAGGTGAGTACTATCAAAGTTGTAGAAGTTTCATTGTATTCAATCTACTTTTTTAATAAATATAACCTATTTAATAGTGTCGCTATAATCAGGCGCATCCCGATGATGATGGTGCATCAACATCGACAATCAGCGTTTCTTCAATAACTGGTAGCATGACTCACTCAGCTCGTCCGCCTCATGAGACGCCAACTGATTCTAAAAGGTAAGTAATTTTCTTAATCTTTCTTTTTAATAAATAAAAATCTCGTGTCACAGTGTTTGTGGTCGCACTTCTCCGACACGGCTTGACCTATTTTAATGATTCCTTTTTTGTATATTTGGTAAGTGTGAGAATTTTTCACCGTCCTACTCCCCCCATTTTTATGGCAATTTTAGTATTTTTGTATGAACATATTTTGAAATAATGAACAAAGTGTTGACGACATTTACATGAAGTAAATATGTACATATTATGGCAGAACAACGTTTGCCGGGTCAGTTACGGCTGCACTCAGAGTCGTTTTAATGATTACTTAATTTTAACTACTTATAGATTTTTAAATCAAAATTGCCGCAATCAGAGACGTTCTTTCAATTAAGTTAAATGACAATTAAAATTAATGAACTTCTCTGATTGCGACAATTTTGTTTCAAAAACTTTACTTAAAATTAAGTTATCATTAAAACGACTCTAAGTGCGGCCGTTGGTCTATAAAGTAAATTATTTATCTCTATTAGAGATTAATTAAAATTTAATGTAAGTACGCTGCTAAAAGAACACGTACAATAATTTCTTTCAGACCACCAATTGAACATTGCGAAGTACTATCTTCCTCGGTTGGTCCATATCTACCTTCAATGGAAAGCCCCTCTACTTGGCCTCCAAAGCCTTCGTCGTGGGATTTACCCAGACTTAGCCAGACTTACCCAGAAGTTGGAGATTTTTGGAGTCGCGATGGGCCCTCAGGTTCCACAAATAGCGGGGTCATGGTAGATCCTATAAAGACTTACCATATGAGAGTTGCTTTGGCCACAAAACAAACTCCCTTTGCGTTGCTTAAGCCTGACAATGGAACTCCAGTATTGGTAAAGGTCGTAGATACAAAATTGCCCGGCGGAAAACAGGTACCTATTTATAATCATTAAAAGACATTAAATTGATTTCGAGGAGTTTTCAGATGGTGAGTTTCAAGTTTGGTTGCAGATGCTAGTGCCTGCCACAGCTGAGGATTTGAGAGTCGGTGGGAAAATTGTGCTCCAGAATGATGACGGCCCTCAGATTCAAGTACTTAAGCTTTAATCTTCACTAAATATTTTAATTTTGTACCTATAAGCAAGTTTTGTACCAAAAAATAAGACTAATTATTTTTATTGATACGTTCAAAATCTTCGTGAAATTTGGCATGCACGTTGTCAGGGGTACAGAGAAGGACATAGGGTAATTTTTATCCCGGAATTCCCGCGGGAACTCCGAAATTAACGCGGCTGAAACCGCGGGGCACAGCTAGTGGTTTAACATGTACTTACTTAGAGATATTGTAATTTTGGCATTGAACAAAATATTTAATTGTAAACTTTATCTGTAAGAGTGTTCAATAATATAGTATATTTCATTATAAGTGCGGAAAGCCTGTCATTGCAAAGAGTTCCGACATATGTCTACCCGAGCCGAGGCGCAGCCGAAGGTGAGGGTTGACAGTCGGAACTAGTTGCAATGACGGTTCCGCACGTGTACTGAACAACTATTTTTAATACAGTTGCGAAAAAAATGAAGAAATTTAATAAAATATCAAAAACACAACAAACTCAACTAAGTTCCAACTGTGATCAAGAGATGGCGCTAGTCGTATTAGTAATGCGAAACGTAAAAAAAGTGTGTCAAAGTCGTGTCGCCATTTGACAGTTGGCAAAGAGAACGCACGAGTTCGGGAAAGGTAAACAAAAAGCTCGAGTATGTAATAGCCCACATCCCGAACGCTAAACGTCCCTGCAATACGCCACTTTTTGAGCAACTGTATTAAAAAATACGTTCATCAGTTTTACTAAAAAAATCTGTATTCAGGAGTAGTGATTGATTTTCGATTTTTTTTCTATATAACATAAACTATCTGTTCTTATTATAGGATAATACAGCAGCTAGTTTGGACATGCCAAGTGCAATGCAGATCCGTGTCCCGGTGGTGGCTACCGTCATTCCCAAGATCAGAGCCGGTGGAAGGCTGCACCTTACCGTCGAAGAGCCGCATCACGCGTATCACACCGCATTATCTGCTGATGGTATGTACCGTTATTTCGTTTAGATCTTTCGAAAAGATCAGACATTTATCGCTCACAACATAGGTAGTCATTTTGTAATTTATTTGTATTTTTTTTGTAATTTTTAACAAGATGTAGGTTAGAGTAGGTAACAAGCGAAATCCATATATAGAATCTACTAAAAGACTAATTTATTTTGGTGATAAGATTATTTGATGTGATTGGATTGGAATAGCAGTTGTAGAGTCGTTAGGATACTCTTTATTGGACAAAGATTCGGAAAGGGCGCCTTAAACCTACACCTGGCTCGCAAGCCCCTGCAGGCGCTGCTCCTTTTACCCGCAAGGACAGGCGGGATAGACTTGGCACCAGCTCGCTAATACCCCCTAATGCCAAGAAATTCATCTCTCAAAGATCACTGACTTGGTTCCAGTCGGAGAAGTCACTGTGGAGTCATGCACAATAAAAGGGGAGAGGCATTGTTCTCCACCAAAACCCGCGCCTCGTGAGGACACTCATCGCCACATGAATACTTGCATCATGTATGATGAACAGCCATTGAAAACTGGTAATAACTGCGTTTGCACAACTATTAGACTACCTACCTACTGTTGTTGTACAGACCCTAAGTCAGATGAAAACTTGGTTCAACTCAGTGTATCATTGCGTGATGCACGTGCAAAGAGTTAGTCAGATGTCCCAAACAACATTTGTAATATTATGTATAAAAAAACTGTTAGAGCAAGTTGGAGTCTATACTTATGCTAATAGGCATGTTGACAGTATTAAAGAATCAAAGATATAATGGTTTTAGAGAAAAATATATGTCAAAAGAACTCTTAAAAGTCACTCACTTTTCAATTAAATATTGTGATTAATAAGATTTTCATTAAAATAAAAGTATAAAATACTGCAATCGGCCATGTTTACTGAAACACCAATCACAGCGAATGACGTCACAGTCAAGTTAACGCCGTGCATGTTACTAGACAGTCATATTGTCTACATATTGTCTGTTACGCGTTTCGAGTGATTCCTGCATCATTTAATTAGTAGAATTTGTGTTAAATGCATTATCCAAGTATCATCAACGATGGAACAAGGTTACATTAAGGCAAATAGCGCTAATTTGCTCAGAATTGATTTGTTGATGTTGGGAGAGTTTCTTGCATCAAACACAGACTTTCATCTGAGTTTCAAAATGTGAAAACTTCCGTGTAAGTACAACATTATTATTAATCTTTAGTGCTAAGTGAAATAGCAGGTATTTTTTGATGAAATTTAACTTAATAGGTATATTAAACTTACAGAAGCTATAATAATTTAACACTGAGGTATGTCATAGGTTATTTTTGAGGTTACTTAATTCCCAGTTCAAGAAAATAATACTTTTTTTATTAAGTACTAGGTTTGTAGGTACCTTTTCTCAAAACTCCACAAGTAGGTACTATTATGTACAACTTTCAATATCAACTTAAAAACATATTGAGTTTGCCTGATTATAACTTTTATTATCTACTTTGGTCAAAGAACCAGAAAATATTTAATCCCAAAATGTTTGAATGACATATCTTTAAAAATAAGAATAGTTTTAGTGAGGCCACATTCCTAAATAAAAAGTTTTTGTTAAAAACCTGTAAGAGATTTAAATTAGGTGAAAAAATATGTGGTGCATTATTGTATTGTGTTGTAAGTACTTGAAACTTGCTGGTTCAGTACATATTAAAACAAGTATAAAGGGAGTGATTTGTCTGCCAATAAACTGTTATGCAGTTTCGCAGGTTTCATTTAGAAATAACGCTAAATTGTTATTATTATTCAAACCTATCTTTCAAACAAGTAGGTATAAACCATTGCTCACCACACCCATAAATTCAATATATAGGTAATTTACCTATTTGCGAAGATAGTTAACAGAAGAAGAAACACTACAGACTTGTCACTTTATGTATTTATATAATAATAAATTTTATTTATTTCAGGTCCTCGCAACCATCATATGGGGATGATGCTATAAGTTATGTACAACTTAAAAGTGAAGGAAAATTTTTACAGTAAAATGTAGAAATTTTATGTGTTACATTTGATGAAAAATATGAATCAGATTTTCTTGAGAGCATAATTAAATTCTGGAAATCTTATATATATCCATTGTTATATAAAGTATTGAGTAGTAAATAAAAATGCACATGTTTTTGTTTTTAACACTCTTATATTAGCTTCACCTGTATCACTAGTATTATATTATGTATACCTACAGTAAAAGACTAGTATTATATAACTTTAAACTGACAGCGTGCTACTGGCGAGTTTGTTGCGCAGCTTCTCTTCGGCCATAGCACTAGGAAGCTGTGTGGATATTTTATGGGTGCTGTCATAATAATAATTGTAATTTTATTGACGTCAAAAAGAACCACATTATGGACCAACGTTGAATAAAATTATTTGACTTGAACTGAGACTTTGATCTATCTAACCAAATTCCTAGAACCCTACTTGGTTTTGTTTTTCAGTTTATTTTACTGGTTTATAATAATAGGGATTTTGAAGACTTTTGAAAATCAAAATCCAAATTAGTCCGTCATCAAAGTGGTCTTCACAAAAATAAATTGCCGAATTTGTAACTACACCGGCTGGGTTTCGCCTTGCAAGCTTATCTCTCACTTTTTCTTGTTAGGAACATGAGCAAACAATTTATTACGTGATGCTTTTGATGTGTTTTTAGATACAGAGAGGGACCGCACACCACTTGTAGGTACACTTTGGAATTAATTTTTAATAAATATATTGTTGACTTTGTTCGTCGAGCATACACACAATGCAACGTGAACTTAGGTGTGAACTGTGACGTCACAAGTGGCGCCATGACACTCACGACTGTTTTCGGGCACAATTCAAATTAGACAAAATAAAATGCAGTAATTTGCGTTAAAACTATAAACTAATGCTGAAATAATGAGTTTTTCGGAAATAGTACACGTGTACCTGCATTATAAAAGGGGATTTCAAAATTAGTCAACATGCCTATTAGTCTGTATTATCGTTATTGTCATTATAAATCAATCTTCTTTCCTCGTTAAAGACAAATTTAGTATTTTTTTTTTCAAATGTTATTTGGATTAATAACGTTAGTCTTTAAATCTAGGTGGAAGGATATCTTCTACATGCGCTCTCCCCCCACCAGCACCTTCACCTCCCCTGGACCTAATATCATTGGATTTCTTTGAGCCAATGGAGTGCATTCCTATGGGTAAGTCACTAGTACCATCTTATTTTATCATAAAACCACTATTACCACTATTTTCAAGGCTACTTGAATCGGAAAAAACCACATCAAACAGTGACAAATTTTTGTCACTGTTTAATGTCATGCACTATATATTCTATATGATTTCAAAAGTTCACTGCACTGACTAAACACGGAAACTAAGTTTTTTTAAAGCTCAAACTTGGCACGTGGGTAGTTTATAGAATAGAATAGAATACACTTTATTGTACACTAAAATAATTTTACAGTGTGTTTACAGAAACTTATAACTAAAGGCATACAAAAGGCGGTCTTATCGCTTTATAGGTAGGAGACGGCAGCTAAACGAATTTCATGAAGCTCCCGCGGGGAGTCCCAAAATGACGCGGGTACAACCGCGGGGAAACTTGCTGAATGCAACTATGCTTCATAAACACGATAATTTTCATCACTCTTCAAAGAGTTACAGAGTGCTGATGATAAAATATAATTTTCATATAATTATAACACTTTTACTTTGCTAATGGAAGCAGAACTGATTATAGTTTTTCATCAGATAATAACTTTGTATGAGACATAAAACTATTGTCTTTTGTCAGGTCCTCAAATAACGGCCGTAGACAACATCGAACATCCGCCGCCGTCTGATGACTCGGACATTTTTATTGGGGAATTTGAAGTGAGCGAAATCCTGATTCCCAGGCTTATTACTTAGAACGGGATCCAAGGGAACGGGATATGGTTAGGCCAAGAGATCCTTTTAATAATACTTTTTCCCCTCCAACATCAGGGAGGGGGGAGGAATTAAGTACACACGTATATTACATAATATATACAATATACATATTCCCACTTTATGTTAGGTACACATACTAAAATAATGCAGGTGATCGTGACCAACACGGAGAGAAACCAATCAGGCCGAAACCTCTTCGGTTGCCCGAAAGATGTTTTGGCGACACAATACGCGGTGTCAATAATATGCAAACTACAGAAGAGTTTACCGACCAAATATGGTGGCGCAACCGAAAACCGGTAGCAGAATGACCGATCTTCGGTGGGAAACTTTTGATCGCGAATTTTCCCGAACAAACCCCTATTTTTCTCTCAGTGAACTAGATACTTACGATATAGTGATCCCATGGATTAGGTTTAATAGACATGTAGGTAGGTACCTACTTTACGTTTGCCTACTCCCGTTTTAAAAGTTCTAACGATTTACTCCATTAAACACCTTGATGGGACAGTTGGTAGGTGGGTACTAAAGGTGGTGGCACCACCTCTACTAAACTGTCTGTAAATCTTGGAGTTCTATAATTTCGGGGTTCTCGCTCGAATTCCGCGATAAACTATACCTAACTTATATAGTATAAACCTTTCACTTGAATCACTCTATCTGTGACCGAATCACTCTTTGTGTAAACCGCATGAAAATCCGTTCAGTAGTTTTATAATATGAAAGGAAGTCATCAATAACAATTTTTAATACAAAAGTAAATGACGAAGCCGCCAACTTCAATACTCATTTACCTAGTTACGGATTATAAACTCATATATTTGGTTTCAGGAGAGCATCCCGTTATCTGATTCAGATTGAATGAGAAAAAATCATGTTGTCCAAATAGAATTAATTACCTAATTATTTTTGTTGGAGCACGTCAAAAGAATTAAGTTCTCTTGATTTTAGTAATAAGTTAATAACCGATAATATACATTTTGGTGAATTTATTTTAATAAATAATTATTGTTGGATAAATAATTCATAAAACATCTTTTATTTTATCGGTTAAAATTACCTAATTTAATTTACTCGATTCGACTATTCGATATCAACTCAAACTTATGTCTTGACTATGTTTGGTTTGTAGATTAATAAAAAATATGGGATACGTATTTTTTTTCTTTTTTTACGTACCTAATCAAATAATAACGGCGATTCGTTCAGTTAAATTTTCGTGTGACGTCTATGTGACGTCTACGGGGGCTTATAGCGGTTAATAACGTCACGAGCCCCCACCCTAAACTTTAATGGGCTATATCTATATATGTCTGTATGTATCATTAATTCAAAAGCAAAAAATACTTGTCCATAATTTTTTTTTTCTAATTAACGGTCTTAAACTTAAACGGAATTTTCCTGACAATTCTTTTTAAGTTAATGTTTCTTGTTGCTCTACAATTGATTATAGGTACTTAAATTAAGCACCATCTATAGATTTAATTATTAACAACATTTTAAAAGAACAACCATCTTGGTTTGTCAAATCATGGTCAAATCGTTCATGTGTGCAATACCTAGTTCTAAAACTAGTTAAGAGATGACGCTTTTATTAATCACTGGTAACCGTATGGTAAATAGTGACTAGTAGCCCAGTCATATTAGGGCTTTCACCTCGGAATGAAAGATAATAAGCTGCAAATTGGTATGAACATTTGTTTTGTCATTCTAAATGTTGTCTCAAAAGTCACAATCGTTATCGTGTCCGCGTCTCAAGATATTCAAGGTCAAAGGTCACAAAAATCGGTTTTTCGCGAATATCTGGCTTCCTATCGGTTAAATGAGATTTGCATTTATTATAAAAGTTGTAGGCTATAAAATTCCCTACAACTTTTGTTTAAACTTTTTTTTCATACGACCAACCGTTTTGAAGGTAGAGCGCGAAGAGTGCACATCGTACAGTCATATACGGCCTAATGCAAGGTCAAGCGTGAGTTATGGTTATCAGTACGTTATAAAGTCAATTATTTACTTGGAAATTATAATTATTAAACAATGCCTATTATTTATGTACTAACTATTAATTATTTATATTTAATTAAAGTAAGTAACTTGATTATTTATATATAATTATTCATATTTAACTATTTAAGTATAAAATATTATTAATTCTGGATTATATATTTTAGTTTTATTTTAAGTTAAAATGATAGTAAGAGTATATATTTTACACATATTTTTATTTATTATTAAATACGGCATAGTATACATTTATCAAAATGTGAGTTCAAATATCAAAAGTATCTTTGTTGATTTTAATTGTAATGAAATTGGAAATGGAAGCTAAATATCTTCTTCTTGTTCGTCGTCTTCTTCTTCTTGTCGCTCAAAAATGTTCGATTCATTGTCATCATCCTCATTATCTGTCATGTTCATCTCCAAACCTTCCAGAATATCGGGATCATATGTATTTTCTTCATCGGGATTACTTGGATACAGTGAAGCGTTGAGGCAAGCTTGTCCGTTGCACTGGCCGCAAGCTAAAGAACATTGTAGCCCTGATTTTCTGCATCCACAGCGGGAACCACAACCATTTTTGCAATTGCAAAATATTACGTTTAGTAGTTCGGCTGGTGCTGGAGGTAATAACGTTCGTATGGGCTCCAGGATTTCATTTTCAAGCATCCAGCCCCATTCTTGAGGTTCTAAGTCCTTCCCTAACCACGTTTGAATCTGGTAGTAGACACGTTTTATGTGTTGATGAGCTGCTACACTTGTTGGTGGAAGTGTTGACAGTTGTACAGGTTTATTTAGTTTTGTAAATTTGATGAATTGCGTGTAGCGGAAATGATCAATGTTGTCCTCAGATTTTGGAGCATTATATAATGCCAACAAGATGCGCACTCCATTTTCTAATAATGTTTGTTTTGGGCAGTTTTCTTGTTGAAATACTTCCACCAGTTTATCTAAATCAGGAATTTTAAATTTTCCATCTGTCCCGGCAATGAATAGAAAAGGGCATAGGGTAGGGACAAGTATTTCCAGGTATATAAGTATTGAGAAATTTACGCGTTTTAAAGAAAAGATATATAATGTCGTGTTAACTTAAAATAAAACTAAAATATATAATCCAGAATTAATAATATTTTATACTTAAATAGTTAAATATGAATAATTATATATAAATAATCAAGTTACTTACTTTAATTAAATATAAATAATTAATAGTTAGTACATAAATAATAGGCATTGTTTAATAATTATAATTTCCAAGTAAATAATTGACTTTATAACGTACTGATAACCATAACTCACGCTTGACCTTGCATTAGGCCGTATATGACTGTACGATGTGCACTCTTCGCGCTCTACCTTCAAAACGGTTGGTCGTATGAAAAAAAAGTTTAAACAAAAGTTGTAGGGAATTTTATAGCCTACAACTTTTATAATAAATGCAAATCTCATTTAACCGATAGGAAGCCAGATATTCGCGAAAAACCGATTTTTGTGACCTTTGACCTTGAATATCTTGAGACGCGGACACGATAACGATTGTGACTTTTGAGACAACATTTAGAATGACAAAACAAAGGTTCATAGCAATTTGCAGCTTATTATCTTTCATTCCGAGGTTGACCCCTTTTTTTACCTAATATGACTGGGCTATAGATATCGTAATAGATGGCGCTATAACATACAGCATATTAGGGTTTATTCCAACTACTTAAACTAGATGATCGAACTCTTTGGTAGGTACTCTCTACTTGAAAATACGTTATTAAAATAATATCTACCAAGAGCCATCTAACAAATAACAAAAATGACATCACTTATCAGTCACAATAACTACCACGTAGTGATTATTATGATCTTTGTTAACTACAGACATTGAGCGCGCCAGACACATCCCGTGCCAAACACGTGCCAAGAAAAAAATGTGGGAAAAAACAACATACTGCATACACCGTTTATTTACAAATTACCGTTTCTGTCCACGTCCGCGCAGCCGTATTATGATATATTATTATGTAAATGCACTCATGTAAGTGTACACTTATGTAAGTGTACTCTGAGTATGCAAATTAACACTGTATAGGAGAAAATTATTTTGTCTGCGAAGAAACGTGTCTGGCACGCTCAATGTCTGTAGATATAAATGAACCTTAATGTGTATGCTTTAAAAATGAACTATACCCTAAAACAGTGAAAAATATCATTATTGGTATAACAATAATTTACTTAAAAAAAAGATATTGCTCGCTTAAAACTTACTATTCAAAAGAAAGAAGGAACTCAAATAAAATGTAGGTATAGGTACCATAGGTAAGTACCTATATAAGTTGTGTGTAATATTTAATTAATTATATATTTAATTTCTGTTAGTTTCCTAAATAAATTTTAATAGGTACCTTAACTATATACTTAAGTTTATTGTTTACTAGTTGTGCCCTGTGGTTTCACCCGCGTTAATTTCAGAGTTCCCGCAAGAATTCCGGGATGAAAAGTACCCTATGTGTTAATCTGATGTAAAAGCTATATTAGTGAAAATTTTCATTTAAATCCATTCATCCAGTAGTTTTTGCGTGAAAGAGTAACAAACATCCATCCATACTCACAAACTTTCGCGTTTATAATATCCCAAGAAAAACATTTTCATGTAAAATGTTGCCAAGACGTGGATAAACCAGCACTTAAAAAAAGTTATCTGATCTTATGTAGAGCCAAGCTTCTAACTCTACACGCCCTAACTCTACAAGGTCTAACTTCACAAACTCTACACCTTAGCCAAAATATGTGGCTAGGCCATTTCGCTACATTCACATGGGCCTAAGGTGAAAAATTGATCCATTGTTCATTACTTTTCTGTTATATAACAGTTCTTTTTTTTTTTTTTTTTTTTTTTAGTTTTTTTTTCTTTTACTACCGTGCCCCCAGATTAGTAGGATCTGCTCGATTTGAATCAATATTTTTACTCCTTATTAATAGTAAAACTTTATATTTCTTCATTCCATAGTTCTTTGATTTATTTTACCTAGGTACTTACTATTTCCTTTTTTTAATTAGGTCGCCGGTTCTGAGCGTTCTTCAAGATTCGAGTGGACCCCGCTACGAAATGAGCAGACCACTTAGACATTTTTACAAACCACTAGAAAATATACGCAGAAAGATATTTTCTTTCAGAATAAAATGTTATTTGGTAACGTCTTTTTTTTTAATTTCAAGTTAGTTTTAATATTTTGCATTTTCATAGCTTTACCATTTTGGGTTCGTTGCTCTTCGGTTCGAAGTTGGAAATAGGTAAAATACCATTTGCAAAATTCGTTTACTGAATGCTAGTTGTTAATAGGTGCAAAAAAAAAGATATAAAATAATTTTTGAATCGGTAGATTCAATAATAATTGTCATAGAAACACTTTTTTTGACAAAATATTGGAGATTTTTGTGTTGAAAATTTTTATTAAATATTACAAACAATAGATGATGTTTTCCGATGACGAAATAAAAGATAACGAAACACCAGGAAAGCAGTTAGATGAGAGCGGCGACGAAATTATAAGATGCGATAGATACTCCTTTAATTTTTAGTCAAACATATGAACATACTTAATTGTTCTTACTTATTACGTAGTATATTTATTACTCTGAGCTTATTATGATTTATGACCGTCATCTACTCTACTTCACGGCCATACTGATTCGGTCGGTTCTCTATTTTTCATGTCGTTTCTCAGTTGTGTTTGTGGATATGTTTTAGACAAAAATTTTGCAAGTGTTACTCGTTTATTTGCCGAGCGGTTGTTTCAGCATTCGCGAAGTATGCCCGAGTGTCAAATATGACAAAAATAATTAAGTATACAACCTTCGAATTCTGACCGGTCCAGTGTACTCTTCCACCTCTAATCGAAAAGCACCGGACTACACATTTTTTTTGCTAAACAAAAAGCTATGTGACGGAAGCCTTTCCCGCTTTCATCTCTTCAACAAGTAAATAGGTACCTACACATTATGTTTTTATCATTTTTAAAGAGATTTGGCATATTTACAGAGAGAAGGTAATCACTACGTGGCATATTTAGATACATATGTCATAAACCAAGTAATTCTACATCTTCGGTTCTTTTTTCAGCCAAAGATATAAAATATTTGAAAACTTCAATCTCTAAAAATTATTGATTGCAAACATAATTATAGATAGATAGGTAGCTAGATTTTTTTTCTGTGGAACATTTTTGACGAGATCTCCTTGCCCTTGCCTTGCCCCTTGGAAAAATCACAAAAAAGGCCAATTTCCTGTTCGTAATGTAAATAATCTGATAATAATATGACGTTGCGATGACGTCGCTTATTAAAAGTTGTAATATCGTCATCGTATCGTATTGTTATCGACACGTGGACGGAAATAGGCCCATGGCGGCGGCGGAGGGTGGGGTTCTTAAAGTTTTAATGTAGTTAGTAGTTAAAAGATGGCGTTAGGTGTTATGAATTCATGAAATAAATTTGTAACCTACTGAGTACTCATTAAACCAAACCGATGAAGTCGGTTCAAAAATAAAAAAAATCTGAGTTTAATATATAAGATTAATATTAAATGGAATTTAAAAAAATAGATATACCTACGCAAAATAAAATAAATAATTTGGTTTCTACACTTTTACAATAGGTGGCATTACATACCTATATTATTTTCACGCATTTTGTTGATTTGAATTTTTGAGATTTTTTTGTATGTTCAAGGATAAAAAACCCTTTAATATGAATTTGATATTGATCAATCCGATTTACAATGTTTGGCATTTCGCAAAATATTCATGAACATTACAAAATTATTAATTTAGTTTCTACACTTTTACAATAGATGCCGCTACATATGTTATTTGCTCGTGTTTCGTAGGTTGATATTTTTGACCCAAAAAAAACCGACCAAGTGCGAGTCGGTCATAAAAACGGCAAAAAAAATCATGTTATAGTAAATATTTGTTTTATTTAAATTATTTAGGTATTTTACATCGAATATCTATGCTATAATATAAGAGTAGAATCCGCGATTCTGTACATTGAATATTTTTAACAAAAACTGACAGGGGACGATAAACGAAGAGTAACCAACCACAAAAAAGGGTTTTTAAAAATTTTCTATCTGTCTGTCTGTCTGTTTGTATCTGTTCGCGATAATCTCCGAATCTACTGAACGGATTGTCATTCGGTTTTTACAGGTAGATTAAGCTTAGCCTGAAGCTACATATTGGCTTTGTTTCATTGAAATCGGATGTCGGGAAAAAACAATGTTGTATAAAAACCTTTCGCGCGGGTGAAACCGCGAGGCACAGCTAGTACATAATATATCTAAATATTCTCTGAATATTTCAAGCGTCTTTAGGATAAATCTGATTTCAAATATATTTTTATTAAAATACATTTTCTATGACTATTTTTGCCCGTAAACGTAATTTACCTAAAACTCAAATGAAAAGAAAAAAATGTTTAATAATATCTGAATATGTCCCGCTTTGGACGAAAAAATCCCGTTTTTATCATTAAAAAATTTTTAAAATCCCCACTTGCCAAAAAAAATCTATAGCAACGCTCAAGATACTTCTTAATTAACATTATAGAAAATCTTTTAACATTTCTATTTATCAAAAATCATTAATTAAAAGGCAACCGGATCAGGTAAAATAAATATTATTCAGACCGTGTACAATCTATCTTTTGTTTTATTAGGCAGGTACTTACGGAAAATATTATCTAAGTATTTTTCCGTAGTCCGGTTGACCGGACATCTGAACCGTACCTAGCATTCGGGCAAAGAGTCGTATTACATTGTCATTCGTAGATTAAAATTTAATCGTTCCATATATATTATACTAGCTGTGCCTGCGGTTTCACCCGCGGTAATTTCGGAGTTCCCGCGGGAGTTTCGGGATAAAAGTACCCTATGTCCTTTTCTGTACCCCTGATAACGTGCATGACACATTTCATTCAAATCAGGTCAGCCGTTTTTGCGTGATTGTAACAAACAACCAAACATCCACACTTTCACATTTATAATATTAGTAGGATATTTATATTTATATAATAGGTGTTAATTGTGAAAAGTTTCTAAACTTTGCGTGTGTTACGTCATTGTGATTGGGAATAGCTAAATAGAGTATATATTATACGCTATTATTTATTATTAATTACCAATAAGTAAGTACTGGGAAATAAAATGTTCTTCTATTAGAATCGCAACTAATGACTGAACCTCCTTTCGGGCCGTCGATAACCACAGGTCTGCTATCCTATTCCCAAAATAAAAAAGTGATGGTCGTATATAGCATTTAACAAGAAGAATGTGACAATAAAACGCGAATTACGCTCGTCCAGTTTTTTACCAAAGCTCGCCGCGTGCCCGCCACGCGACGCAAAATATTAAAACTGGTGTTAGACCTGACACGCGGCCTTTCCCACCAATAAATATAGGAAAACCTTTTTCGACAACCCTACTCCGTAAATCCTATATGTCTACTCCACAAAACGATCTCTACTTTAATCACTTACGATTGAGTTCAATTTTTATTGACAGTGTGTCAGCAACATCTACAGCGTGTGCGTTCGAAATTAGAATGTATTCGATTAACAATAGAGTTGGTTATTTTGAATGTGCGATGGAGATAGTAAAATAAGGGTTGTGTTCAATAGTCTAATACCGCCCCCGACGGTTATAGAATAATGCATTGGCACGTGTACGCTCCGCAGTTTTTTATCGAATTTTTATTTCGCCGTGTGAACTAGAAGTGGCCGTCTGGTGCAGACTTGCGTTGGGCCACTTGCGTGCGACAATGCCCTAGGGGGAGACGTGTAGGGAAATAGTCTGAGAGAAAAAATCCCGATAAATGTTCTACAATTTACTTGAAGCTTCAGTATTAAAATGCACGTCGAAATTTACGAACACCTTGGTTTGAATTTTCGATCCGATATAAATTTTGGGCCACAATATAAATCCTTTAAAATATATAAAATATAATGTAGATAATTATGTAGGTATTTTACAAAAGCTACTAGCTGTTCAACTAATACTCATTATTTATCTGTAAATTTGTGCACCAATTTACATAGCTTGATGCTACTTTAAATAAACACCTAAAGCTAGCTATTCTCCGCGGTTTCACCCATGTTAATTTCGGAGTTTCCGCAGGAATTTCAGCATAGAAAAGTGTCTTGAATACTTTTCTGTACCCCTGCAACTTATACGCAAAATAACATGATGATCGTTCAAGTAATTAAGGCGTGAAAGACAGACAGGATTATATTTGGATTTACGTGTAATATTACTAACAGTTTCCCGAGGTTTTCCCCGGTACGGAGTTATCCAGGATAACTGTGCCCTATGTCCTTCTCTGTACTCCTGACAGTGTACGTATATATACCGATCCAAAATTTCATGATAATCGGTTGCGTAGTTAAGACGTTAAATCAAAAATAAACAAACAATTAACTTCATATTCGCATTTATAATACTAGTGGATTAGCATAAACGAGTCACTCGATGACTTCCGAGACTATATTTCAATACCTAAGTACCTACTTAGGGTTAGGTACCTACTGAAATTACTGTAACTTGTAAAGTATTAAAATTACTATAACTTGTAAAGTATTTAAGTAACTACTTAATTGTCGGATTTTGATGAACTTTGACGATATACCTAAGTTTGTTTAGAGGTTATAAATTTCTAAAATAAGGGTTTTCATTTGAAAAATAGGTAAGCATGGAATTTATTGAGGGACAGGACATAAATAAGTCAAATATGATACATAAATCCGAAACAGTTTACAAAAATCACAACCCTGACTTATTATCGAATTGCGATGCTACACCAAAGCAAAAAGCTGGAATCCATAATAATAAATATTATGATATAATTAGACATACGTAGGTATCTATAAAACATTACTAAAACTTTATAGATGTTCAAACATAATCCTTTTAAAGCAACTAAATTGAATGAAACATATAGTATATTACAACAAATATCATTAGAAACAAACATAGGGCGCTAAGTAATTCCCCTCAAGGGCCCAATCCCTCCGGATATTATTTCATATTTTGATTATGATATCAATGTCACCCACTCTCGTTGCGACCAATTTTTTTATTCATCTTTTGTCCTTTAATACACGTATTAACCCATTAAAAGTCGCGTGCCGATATAATGTCATATTTCACACGTATTAATAAATGTATTGTGCTTTTTATTGTAATGTTAGCTTTTTCGTTGAATGAGAAATGAAATGCCTCCGTTTTTATTATAAAAGTTCTATATGCAATTCGTATAATACATATTATGAAAAATCTAGAGCAATTTCAAGATATTTGATTAGTGATGTACTCGAAGGTTTTAATAAAATAACTTATTGTACATAATTATGGTAAAACTTATGTAATGAACCGTGATGACACTTGGTCAGTCAGTCAAAACTCTAGTTTTCACCTGGTCACTTTTCATTGGTCATTTTTTTATGTTTTTTTATTTCGTAGGTTACATAATAACTCTTGAAATATGTCACAGCTATTAAAATTAAAATTTATCAATATGCATTGTGCAACATACTTGAAATAGTAAATTTACAATGAAATTATATAATATTGGAATATAACTGCATAAATATATAAAATCAAAATTCAGGGCTGCTTATTCACTATGACCCACAACATTCCTTTCCCATAACGCGCGTCCCATAAAGAGCAATTTCAAGATATTTGATTAGTGATGTACTCGAAAGTTTTAATAAAATAACTTATTGTACATAATTATGGTATTGTTTGGGAAAAAAAGGAACTGATTTCTCTCAGTCGCCGCTAGGCAGCGCTACTCTCCACTTTTGAAAAATTTAATTAGCGGCGCCGCCGGCTCATCTGTTTAGTTAGTGTATTAAAATATAATAATAATAGGAAAACCTGTTGCTAAAGAGCTGTGGAACAAATAACACCAGTAAACCACCCTGGGTCCGAATATTCGGCTGGACTGCGGATCGACAGCGCTGGTGTGTTTAAAAAAGTTTTGAGCTTAAGTTTAACGAGATTGTTCTTATTTTACTCTGAGATATCGTTGTGCTTTTATAAATAGATAAGTACGATCTGTTCAAAGTTGAAAATCAAAATTGTATAAACCTTAAGGTTTAGTTTATATTGGTAGGTACTAGCTGTGCCCCGTGGTTTCACCCGCGGTCATTTTAGAGTTCCCTCGGGAATTCCAGGATATAAAGTACACTATGTCCTTCTCTGTACCCTTGACAACGTGTATGCCAAATTTCATCCAAATCCGTTAAGCCGTTTTTGCGTGATTGAGCAACAAACATCCAAACATCCAAATTTCCATCGACACTTTCACATTAATAATATTAGTAGGATTTAGGACTGAAAAAAAGTCTTGAGTTGCCAAATTTAGATTTTTTCAACTGCAAAATGTCTCGGTAGGATTGCATAAATATCATAAAAACCGGTAGACAAAATGTTGTCAAAGTCATGACACAAGAGAAACATCCAAGTCATCTTTGTTACAATTGCCGATTTCCCCCTAATTAACGATGTTCACCCGTCGACGACAGACGGGCGACTGGCGGCGGCACGCGTCGCGCACATGCGCCGGATTATCGCGATTGGTCGCAGCGCGCGACTCCGTGCGTGCGTGCGCGCACATCGACGTCTCAATCAAAGCGGATTTGTTACAGTGTTTTTATTTTCATAACAGTAACTAGGGTCATTTCGCCTGTTCGCGTCCATTTAGTGCAGTTGGCAAGTTTGACGGCAATAATAAAAATATCCCAGCACTAATTTCTATAAAAAATTTATGTAACGTGTTCATTATATAGTCTATTTTAAGATTAACTTTCAGTTTTGTTCGAAACATGTTGTGTTTTTTTTTTAAATAGATAAACTTCAGAATTAGGCATTTTACCCACTTTGCGTCCACAAAATCCAAATTGCGTCCACCCATGGACCATTTAGCGTCCACCAGCTTAAAAAAGAAATATAGGGGAAAAAAGAATATCAATTCTTAAGAATTTGTAAAGAAAGATTGTATTTTAACAATTTCTTTATTTAAGAATATAAATATTATAAAACAACATTACTATCATTAAAAACATCACTTTAAAAAAAGCTTTCAAAAATAGGTGTTTTTTTCATCTTACTTAATATTAAGGACATACTATGCGATAAGCGATTTATGCCCATCTACCAGCAAAAGCACTGGGTTTTTGATGTTATTTTCCACTACCTAGTTGTGAAACTCATTGGTATTCAAATAATATTTATTTATCTCCTCTCATCCAACCTGACTCCGATCTGCCTAAGCACCATTCTTGATGCATACTATTCACTACAGCTCTTGGTGGTCTAATGTATGGAAACATGATACAAGGTGGACACATAGTATCTGATACCGTCGCGTTGTCTTCTTTTTCATTTTTTCAAGCCAAGTAGGCTTTATTTGGTATAAGTTTTTGAACTCTCTTGGACCTAAAACTTTGCCTGTCTTTGGGCAAGATCGAAACCACTTTCGTCGCCATTAAAAATTCTTAAAATATCTTTTTGGTGTATACTTACTATCCAAATATTCCTCTAGTTCTCTAAGCCACAATCTAATTGACTCTTCTGTAACTTGGGCGCTAGCTTTATTAATACTCTCCACATTTTTAAACCACTTTTGACCTGGGAATTATTTTCTGAACAGTATCCAACAAAAAACAACAGTTAAGAAGCCATTCAACTATTCACTATCTACTCCTAGCGCTGGTTCTGATACTGGTTTCTTTACTCCATCTGGTCTGCGCCCACTGACTTTGTCCAATATTGTGGTCTTGGGAATAGCATATTCTTTGCATATATGTCATCTATTTATTCTTCTCTCGAATTTCCTTTAATACTTTCTTTAAATCGTCTTCTGTGTATGTCTCTTTTCCTTCTTCTATTCTTGTCTGCAAAGAACTCATCTTAAATAGAGAATGAAAAAAATTACTCATTTGATTTAAAAATTGAACACGTAGTCTTAATAAATAATGTACAATAATAATAATTAATCAATACATTTTAAATTATTTTTACAACCAAGTCAATTATATTTAACGAAAATGGTGGACGCAATTTGGTTTATTATTATCCCACGTAGGTATAGTTTGCGTCCATTGCGGACGCAAAGTGGAAGTTTTGTAAATTCGATGTAGTAATTCGCGTCCACCTTATTTTATTCGTTAAATATAAAAAACATAAGCAAATTCATAATTAATATTATTCCTTTTTTCATAATAAAAGTCTAGAAACAGCTATGTATCCTAAAATTAACATAAAACAATAAAAAACTTACCATCGAACGCGCCGCTGCACACTATTTTTTATCAAAACATCCCGCGCATACGCACTCCTTTGATGAACAGCCTAAACTAACTATTTTTTTAAAGAAGATTGGTTTGGCGCACGGACCTTCTGTCGATGTGTGCGTGCCTCTTATATATTAAGGTATTAATGGTAGTTAATTTTCGTTTGATTGGTGAGTTAGTTTATTTATTTTTGAGGATTTTCAAAGGAAGATCCGCAAAATGGACGCGAATTGGGCGATGGACGCGAACAGGCGAAATGACCCTATAATGAGGTGTGACATTGCGTTTTTGTCGTTCGTTCGTGTGCAATTAACGTCTTTACAAATAGTAGAGACAAGGTCGACTGCAACCTGGAAAATATCTACATATCATATAATGTAAACAATTATGTGGTGCGTTGATGTCTTTCTCGTCTTAAAAACTAAAACACAAGATGTGAAACGTAAGTTCATACTATGATATTAAGTAAGTGCTTTAGTAATGGGAAATAGATTTTTTCCTTATAGTGAAGTCCAAGTTCGAATGTGTAACCATCACTCATTACTTATTTATGTGTTAAAAGGTTTAAGTACATAATTTATGTTAAAAGTATTATTATGTATGACATTGATTAACCTGTATAATTTACATAAAAGTTAATAGGTACCTATTTCGTCTCTAAAACTAAAATACATAAGCTTTAAAAACATTAAAAAATATAACAATTCACCGACTCCAAATACCTATACCAATCATAGTTAATAGTGAAAAAAACTCAATTGAAACAGAATGGGGCACGGCCCAGCTTACACGGGCATATATACCATGCATGGGTGGAGACGCAAATTGTTCGCTAACCTGATTACAACTGCTAGTTCCACATTGTCTTTACCCCCCATTCCACCCCACCCACCCTTTCAGCATTGCCTCCTTGCAAATATTATAAATGTTAAGGAGCTCTTTTTTAACGATATTCAAATCGCAACGGATCTTGACGATCAGGATCGGAGGGAGTGGTTAGACTCTATAAAAAATCGTTTAAATTGAAATATATGAACATCGATATTAAATACAAACATAATATTATAATAATGCAATATAAATCTACTGCTGTTTTGAAAGTCATTGAAAGAGTCTCAATCTCAAGAATAAATAACTCACATTAAGTACTTTTGAGTTAAGTTATTTCGAACAGACGGACAGACAGATGGACAAAAATGTTTTAACGTTATTAAATTTAATACACATAAACATAAAATCCGAGTTATTATATATTATTATTATAATGTCAAAAAAAAAACACAATTAAGTAAGTACTTCAATTTTACATTGAATTAAATAAAACCAAATGATGAATTAATGTAAATAAATTTTTATTTTCAATTTTGAAACAAGCTGAAATGTGCAAAATTCTCTATATCCCAATAATGTCTAAAAGTAAATCATACCAATTAGGTATTTTCAGTCCAACAATAACTTCATCAACTGAAAGGTATATTAATACAATAGTCTATTAGTACAGTATCTTTTTGACCGACTTCAAAAAGGAGGAAGTTATCAATTCGTTTGTTTATTTTTTTATGTATGTTTGGTCATAAATGGATTAGCAAAATTCTTTTTTTGTTTGAAAGAGGTTTATTCCGAAATAGTCCCACTTAATATTCATATAGATCGGATAATGAGTTTCGGAGACACAACTTGAAGTCGGTTAATATTTTTTTGTTAAAATTTTGTTTTTATCTAGATAACATGGTCTAGTAACCACAGATTAAACTAAACTAATGGAAATCTCGTCGGTACTCGCTCCGAGCACTCGTATTCACGGCTAACAAGAAATCAAAAAAATCTATATAAATTATTACGGCTCTGTGAACAGCGATGCGTTTCCCTGATTTGTTTCACTCATAGTTCGAGGTTGCACTGGAGTGCATAAATTGAATTTTTACCGTATTAATAGCATTGTGGCTGCTTAGGGCGAAATACTATATTGGATACTGAAACAATAACAGTGACTGCCAGAGGGTACAGTCAAATAACAATAAAGCTTCAAATGTA
This sequence comes from Zygaena filipendulae, assembly GCA_907165275.2. NCBI lineage: Eukaryota > Metazoa > Arthropoda > Insecta > Lepidoptera > Zygaenidae > Zygaena > Zygaena filipendulae. The sequence goes on from OU015671.1 coordinate 6,076,334, forward strand.
GAGGCAGCCTCTATTATACGTTCTACTGTAGAGTTTTTGTCAAAAGTTATAACTTTTAAAGCCTTAGCATTATCTTGTACATCTTCTAATATATAAAATTCTCGTGTCACAATGTTCGTTCCCATACTCCTCCGAAATGGCTTGACCGATTCTCATGAAATTTTTTATGCATATTCAGTAAGCCTGAGAATCGGCTACTATCTATTTTTCATCCCCCTAAAGGGAGTTCCTGCGGGAATTCCGAAACTCACGCGGGTGAAACCACGGGGCACAGCTAGTATTTATATATATATACATATTATACGTAGTAGATTGTAGGTACTAGGTATGTTATCCTATCGGGACTATGGGACCAACAACGAAACGGTGAAAAAAGTTTGCCCTTAAATAAGTCAATAGGTACATATATTTTCACACCACATGCTCGACAATGCCGAATTATATGTCATGTAAACCTTACCGAAAGCAAGACATTATATCTCTTGGCTTTAGCCGGGTTATAATGTTCTATTGAATTTCATTATAACCCGCTGGTCAATAATGTGATTTTCACTTTGATAATTCTTATTGCTATGTCCATAACGTCTCATTTCGCTAAACAGAATGTGTTCTCAGCGGGCGCGGCCAACTCGATTTTCGAAGACCGAAGCCGTGGCCCACTAGATTCGCAGTGAGACGAACTTCATTTGTTTGTCAAATCGAGTAGGCCACGCCAGCTGAAAGAAGTGGCTATATAGGATCTACTAAGCCTGGTTTTTTATTGTCTCGCATTATGTGAGAAAAGTAGAGTATACACCACAGGGATAAAACTGTTTTTTTCTTGGGCGCTTGAATCCCTCACTGCACTCAGGACTCAATCTTAATTCCCTCCCTTTGGTCGGGAATTAACTTATAACACCCTCGCTGCGCTCGGGAGTTAAATTTGGAGTCCTTCGTTATGTTCAGGATTCAATGTAGCGCCCGTGACATAAAACAGTGCTTTATCCCCTTGGTGTATAATCTACTATTATAACTATGTAATTAACAAGAAACCGGGTTCTCTATTTCCCTAGTATGATTATATTATATGTTAGCTTGTTTTAAGGTATTAGGTATATAAATTACACTAAAACTTTTTACATACTTACGGTAGTCAGTTCATATTTTATAAAATAAAATTACTATGAAGTATGATCCATCTAGCGGCGAGTAGAAACTATTTATGAGTAAGGTAAGGATCGGTAAAAAGGACAATAGTTTCGACATTGATGTTATTTTTAACCGACTTTCAAAAAAGAAGGTTCTCAATTCAACTGTATGTTTTTTATGCAACTTAAAAAAAATTCATGCCAGTGTTTCGGAAGTCGACTTCAGTTTAACTATTAAGTTCTCAAAATAATCATAGCATTCTTTGTATTAATATATTTTTAATTAAATTGGAAATAAAATTAAAAAAGGAGATTTAACGAATTGTTTGTTTTTTTAAGTAGGTACAGCTATTTTGTAAAATTTTGTAAAAAAAAACTTTTTTTTTGATAATAATAATATGTTGTATGTTGTATACTGTAAAAGAGATCGGCCAGTAAACATCTCAGTGAACTAACAGGCGATTATAATTAGAAGTGGGAGCCGTACCCTCACGACTAACGCAATAAAGGGCGGGCAGGGGGCTCTTTCGTGCAATAACTGGCTTTACCTAATTTGATTTTTATTTTGATCTCGTTTGCCCGTACGTTTGATTGTCCCCAAATAGAAAGCCTAAGGCGTGTTTAACTTATTGCGTGTTTTATATGGGAAAAGTAATAAAGATAAAATACAATTATTATGGCTAATCTGCTTTTTTTTAATAAGAGATATTTTTTCTGAAGTTTCATGAAATTTATTCTAGTATTTTGAGAAATGCTTTGTAATAATTATACCATCTTAATGTACCATATTCAGCAAATAAATGAATCCTACTAATTTATAAATGTGAAAGTGTGGATGTTTGGATGTTTGGATGTTTGTTACTCAATCACGCAAAAACGGCTGAACGGATATGGATAAAATTTGGCATGCACGTTGTCAGGGGTACAGAGAAGGATATAGGGTACTTTTTATCCGGGAATTCCAGCGGGAACTCCGAAATTGCCGCGGGTGAAACCGCGGGGCACAGTCAGTATGTATGTCAGTCAGTAACACTGTACTTTCTATAAGTGAAAGGATTTTTTAAATCAAGTATAGTTTTTGAGTTTATTCATTACACACAAACATACAGAAAACCAAATTATTAGTACATATAGATAGGTGTGTACTCGTGTATTAGGTACATACCTACTATTAATTTCAGTGTAACTACTTTTAATAATATCCAATTAATTTCAATTAAAATATCAGTGTGCACTTGACGTGCCCTTATTTGATTGCGTCAACAATTTGTATGATCCAATGATAAAAATAGTGTGATACTTACATCAAAAGCAGGACCCAACGGGTGTAAGTCGATTGTTTGTACGTAGTGGTAGATATTTATGTTTATAAAACACCGGCGTCTCATCAATATACGAATCGAATTTGTCTTCCCGGCGAACAGAACAAATATTCAGGTAAAATGGTGGACGAAAGAGGTGACACGGATTATAAATTGGTATAGAATGGTCACGACCACGTCACATACTTAAATTTAATTGTATAATTGTGTGAAAATTGTGTTAACAAACTAGCTGTTCTATGCGTGAATATAGATTTACCTTTGGGAACTTAAAATTACTTTGTCTTATTAGTAGAGTAAGTATATTAAGTAATTAATATCAAACCTTCCAATTTTGTGGAAATCTGTTACTATGTAACTGTCACTATAACTAGACTGGACGACCAAAATTATTATAGGTACAAGTGGGTACAACATAGGTACAACATGGGTTGCAACTTGCAAAAATTCTCTGAGCTCAATAAAGCAAAGCTCAATATAGCAACTATTTTCAACTAAAATATAATCAAAGCCACTCTCTATGATCCCACTATTATAGGTATATACTTAACCCTCCCGATATTTAAGATTAATTGCAATGCTACAAAAAATTCCAAACCAAATTTAATTCGTAAGAGACTCAAATATATGAAACCTGCCAGTTTTGAAGATATATTGCTTAACAAAAGAATACAGACAAATTCATTATCTTTTTTGAAATCGGTTATAAATGATCAAAATGATAGGCCAGTCGAATTATAACAGTTTGTTTAGGTTGTATAGCTTTGCTTGCTAAAGTTGTTACTTTCCGAAATACGCAGGTATACTTAGTTGAAGAACTTCCAGACAGTTATTGTCTGTGACAGCGAGCGAACGTCGTCTGGGAAAACTCCGAATCAGTTCAAGTCTAGATTTAGCAAATTTACTAGATTTAAAGTCTCCGTTGGTTTCTTGGGGGCGCGCTATGCAAATTTTATAAAATTTTACGCACTGGCTGCACTTTTAGAGCGTGTTTTTAGATAAACTGGCGTTAAGAGCTAAAAAAACGTGTCCTATATAGATAGTCAAATCATGTCCTATCCTATATAGATGGTCAAATCAGTTTTTTGATATTCTATTGACTTGTACTTTTTAGAATGTTATTTGAACCTATTACTAAATTTATTTATTTTTAATGATAAATAATAATACAGCTACATCATCCGGTTCAAACAACAGATAGATACCTAATAAAGTAACTAAAACCTACAGTATATGAGTACAACTTACAAGACAACTTCTAATACCTATGTTTTTTGTTAATTTACATGCCTATTAGCAAACAACCATTCAAAAATTATGCCTGGCTGGTAACCTTTTTAAAGGCGGTTCTTTAAAAGAGCTCGTCGTTTCTGGTACGCGTGCGTGCCCGAACCACCGGAGCAGATACGGACTGCGGACTGAATTCTCAATGAGGACGCGTCACGGAAGGGTTCATCTTGTGACATTTGCTCGTGGCACCATACTGTTTGGGAAAGGGGTTTTTCGGGGTGCCGAGTGAAAATTCAATGCCGCTTCCTAGAGTCGCGAGTTTGATGTGTTTTTCCAGGGTAGGTAATCATTTTAAATTATGAAACGAATTTTGAATTTGGAACTATACCTATTTGTTTCTTTTTATTTGTGTTACTAATAAAAAGAAACAAATACGACTGTTCTATTTCAGGCTAGGTGTGTCTACGATCTATGACTACATCATCAAGTGGGCTGTAGTCAACGTTTATCTACATAGTTCAAAATTAAAAAAAAAATACGATTTTATATTTATCGACTCATATTACCTACTTGTAAGTCACATTATGATCCTAAAAGCACTGCAATAAGAACTTTTTGCAGCGCTTTTAGGCTCTTTATGACAGTGTCAGCGTACTATTTTTTACATATAATCTGTTCAGTGATTAGCCCGTCCATTGTATTTCTAAATCAACGAACAATTTCAATCTATACATTTGAAATAGCAGTAAGCACAATAGATTCAACGGGGTGCGTACCTATTCTCGAAATTAAAAAAAAAACGCATTTCGAACCCGCGCTCGCCTCCGAATCGTCGCGCATTCCGCACGGCTGGCCGTGCAAAATGGAAACTTAACAACCGCTGTAAATAACCACAAATCACCGCTTCCTAACGCCCCGGGCGAGATTTAAATTCGCGGGCAATAATGTGGACATGGATTTTGTGATCTGTTCCCATTGTTGTCGTAGGAGGAGGATTGGAGGATTATTATGGTAGAGGCGCTTATCGAAAAAATATTAAAAAAAAAAACTGTTAAAATTGTAAAATGATTACGTCGATCCCTGTTTTTTAAGGTTTGTTTGGTGCGATAAGTTTTTCAAGAATAATACTTCTGCATAAGAAGGCATAAGTAATAAAAGCTTATTAGAAAACCATCAAAGTGGTCGTTTTTGACCAGAAACACTGCCTTAAAAAAATATATTTACCTTCTTACCCTTTTCACAGGAATTTATTTAATATTAGTTTTTTGGAAGATTGTCTCATATAATAAGTGCCTTGCCTGATATAGTACCCATTAGTAGGTAGTAGATAGTGCCCATTAATGCTAAATCTTATTATATTTTCATATCGTTGAAACTAGTAACACTAAACTATATGTCCAAAATCTATTCCTGTCTGAAACAATCCGGGTGCCTCTTTCAAATAACTTCGCAAAAATTGGTAGAAATACAATGTCGTGACGTCACGCGGTACGAGTACGCACAACCTCTATATACCTACGCACCCAATAAATGCAACATCCGATCGTAACGTGGCACGAATTATGTAACATCGTATCCAAAAGACACAGGGAATGAACGATGACGTCAACTATTGTTATTTTAAATTCATACACGCAACAAAGATCACGGCGCATGGGTCCATTAAAATTAATAAGCTCAAACAATTTCGATTTTTACTGCGACGTTTTAAGGGATGATTTTGAGTATTACAAAAGGGATAAATTAATATTTCTGCAGCATTATAAAAATGGCTAATGACGTCATTGTGCCACTCGTTACGCCGTGGGTGTTTCGGCGGTCGGTGCGTGGCGAATTCGCGGTTTTTACAATTCGTATTTCGAATCAAATTCTCTTCGAGGCGCGACGGATTTATGACGGGACGTTATCATTGTTGTGCGATTTATGAATAGCTATTGTTACTAGCAGCCCATCAACACTGCATAGAAGCAAAAATTAAGTACTATGGATCTATGCAAAAACTTCCTTACCAACTTTGGAATACCTAACCAAATCCCCTTGACCGCGTCTTACATTGGTAAGGTTATAAGGTTGGTACAAATGATTTCATAGATTTCAGCGATTAGTATATGAAAGTGCTGACTCAACGTAGTGATTATTTGCTCAGTGGTTACTAGTAGTTTTAATATTATGTACCTACAAGATACCTAGTTATAAATGCATTATAAGCAAGTACCTATATAAGTTATCTTTATTCGTACAAAGTATACTTTTGATCACTTAATATTATATGTAGGTACTTATAAACTGTTCCGCGCAGTTTCAGCCGCGTTAATTTCGGTGTTTCCGCGGGAATTTCGGATTACAATAGAGCCCATGTTACTCAGGGTAGTGTAGCTTTCTAATGGTAATAGTATATTTCATTACAAGTGCGGAAAGCCTGTCATTGCAAAGAGTTCCGACAAATGTCAACCCTCACCTTCGGCTGCGCCTCGGCTCGGGTAGACATTTGTCGGAACTAGTTGCAATGACAGTTCCGCACGTGTACTGAACAACTATTTTTAATACAGTTACGAAAAAATTAAGCAATTTAATAAAATATCAAAAACACAACAAACTCAACTAAGTTCCAACTGTGATCAAGAGATGGCGCTAGTCGTGTTAGTAATGCGAAACCTACGTTTCGCAATGCAAAAAGTGTGTCAAAGTCGTGTCGCCATTTTTGACAGTTGGCAAAGAGAACGCACGAGTTCGGGAAAGGTAAACAAAAAGCTCGAGTATGTAATAGCCCACATCCCGAACGCTAAACGTCCCTGCAATACGCCACTTTTTGAGCAACTGTATTAAAAAAGAATTTTTTAAATCGGTCGAGTAGTTTTTGAGTTAAATCGTAACAAACAAACAAAAAATCAATTCTTCCTCTTTACAATATTAGTATATAGATTTAGCAAGGCGTTTTGTTTCCTTTTTACCTACCGGGTTGAAGTCGCTCGTACAAGCTTTCTATATATACACCAACTAAATACATCCTTCCAGTAGTTCCTTCCTACAACCTTCAAAGGTTTAAATAAAAGCGCATAGCGCGAAACAAACATAGGGCATAGGTCAGCCAAAACCATGACAAAATGGTAATTTTTTTGTTTCTCATAGGTCAGTTTAAATTTAAAGAAAAACCTTTTTGAAAATTAAATTTGCATTTTCAACCATTTTAACAACGAGAACGCTTATTTTTCCGTTTTTACTAACAAAACAAAATTGTTTAAAATGCCTCGAATAAAAATCATTAAAAATAACATTTTAATAATGTGGGCGTTTAACGTTTATATTGCATTAGTTCGCGTATAGAGAAATATGAATTACTTTTGTCTACAATCCGGCTAGCTATCTATATTCCACTAACTCCCAAACCGTAAATTATACCTGTCTATATTAAACTATAATACATAATTGTGCCTATATACTCGTTTAAATAGCATCCTTCTCTAAAATTTATCGCAGTCGAAAGTAGGAAGGTATCCTACTATTTAAATTGTTTTTTTAATTATATTAATTTCATAAATTATATTTAAAACTGCATAGGAAAAATAACATGTGAGTACTTACTTTCACATGCTGATGATCTACAACTTTTTGTTTAACTTTGATAACGTCATAAGTAGGTACATAAGATAAATCATAAAACCTAGGTTACAAGGTAGCTATAACACTATGTGTTACATTATGTAACTGGAGCTTACACCAAGACCTCCTGCAGCTCTACGGCGTCACACGACGGAAGTGACGTCACGCCGCGCAATGAATGGGCCTCAGCTTCCGGCGCAAGCGCACCGCTTCCGTTCGAATTTCGAACTAATGTCGCGGATATATCCGAATGCGATTTGGCGGGCATTTGGTATATATTGCGGTTAATGAGTGTACTTAAAGGAGATATTTATTTATTTTGTTTGTTATTGAGGATAATGGAGGTGATTCTGTTGTGGTCTGTGAATTTTATTTTTCTTACTGAAAACTATCGATTCAAAATTTGAAAATTTAATTTTAAAGACCACGTTAAAATCTCTACTCCGTTGATGTCGACAATTTTTTGTTAAAGTATTAATAAAAAAAACCAATGAAAACTAAGTTTTAAAAGAATGCATAGCATAGCATGTTTTTTTTGGTCATGGTTCTTGTTAAAATAAGAGGAAAAAAATGTTGCATATTATTAAAAACTAGCTGTGCCCCGCGGTTCTCCCGCGTGAGTTTCGGAATTCCCGCAGGAACTATTTTTTTTCTAAAATAAAAGTATCCTAAGTTACTCCTTATAACATCAGCTATCTGCTAGTTTTCATCTAGCTAGACTATACTGATTCGCGAGCCTACCTGCTATAAGTCAAGTGTCGCGGGTTCGATCCCTGCATTTAGGGATTTAGTAGGTACGCATCATTATAATCGTGTGTAGAAAAACTATGTAAGTTTTATATCAGTTATCTGGTACCTGGTATAGATCGAGCTCTGTTTAGTCTGGGATCAGATGGCGCTGTGCGGTAGTGTCCAAGATCTTTATTATTTGGATATTGAGTTTATCTAAGTAAATACATTATTGTGATAATGATTTATTGAAATGGATTTCTAACCTCAAATAATCATAACAATATACGTTATACAATTACCATAGTGGGTATGTATTTATTAAACAAACTAATCCAATACAATGCTAATATCAGTGACAATCAGACGAGCATGTAAGCAAACAGGCTTACACACGGGCACGGCATGTCAGTCGCGTCACTCAGTTCATTAAGCGAATGTTTAAGATGTTAAATAAACATACAAAATATTATTGAATAACTGGACGACCTTATGCAGAAGAGAATGTGTTAAGAGAATGTGTTATTGGACATACAAAAAAATGTTTTGAAATGTGCAATTTGTTGTTGATTGGTAGAGACGGTTATACCAATATATATTATTTAAAGCATTTTAGTTGTTATTACATAAATAATAGATACCTGTAAATCTTTATTTGAGAATAATCAAATTGATTTAATGATATTAGTTTGAATTCAACTAAGAGAGATTTATTTTTATGTCTGTAATACAATTATTACAAAGTTAAATTGTTATAAAATTTGTAAACTAAGTTAAATCTCAATAAAATACAATTGTTTCGCTGATTCTTAATCTAAAGGTGAACCTGTTGCCAAAATCATAAATTAGCATTAAGAGTTTATTGTAAATCTAAATGCATTTATTAATATATTTTTAATTGCAATTGATTTCAGTGATAACATTCATGAATAATGCTGCATAAAATCGACCAAACATCCCTCATAGATTAAGAGCGCTCATCAGTAAGGGGTGCAAAATACCCCTAGTGCTCACCCCACACTCGCTACAACTGGGGTGAAGTGTTAAAAACACAATAAGATCTAATACACACAAACTACAAAGTTTTGTCATTCATGATATTAGTTGAAGGAATATTGAGCCTTGTTTGTTCATTTATAAGGGTGTTAATACTTTTTTTCCAAATGAAATCATTAAATTTGTCTAGTAAAGTTGTATAATTCGCAACGCCTTTAAACTGTCATATCATTCAAACACACGACACACGAAAACATATTTATAATATTGCGTCGTTATTGCATGACGCGATCAAAAGGGTGATGTTAAAGTTTGTTGAGTTTTATTAATGTATTTTTTTTATTGTAATAAATATTTTATTTGATACAATTTAAAATGGCACTATAGTGTGTTCAAAAATAAGGATCGAGTAACACGTTTAAAAATAAAAAAGCTGACCCTATTCTTAACTCTATAAAGTAGTAGTTGGGAATCTGAGAAATGTAAAAGAAATTATTTACGCCTTCAGAGCTAAAAGAAAGTTTTGCCTGAGAGAAGTCTGAAAAATAATAATGGATTCTTTTTAAAAAAAAATAGAGATTGATAGAGATAGGCTTCAAAAATTAAACAACGAATAACATTCTAACATTAGCTGTTAATCATGGTTTCGCCCACAGTTCACTGACATTACGGTAAACTTTCATGTCATCAAAGAAATCAAAAGTATACCTAAAAACAGTAAGTATATAAGTAAAAAATACTCTTCTGTTACCTTAGTACAAGCTTTAGATACTTAGTTTGGCACCAGATGACGGCGTAATAGTAATTTTCTAGCATTTTTTTTTTCAAGGTTAGATTACAATATATACCTACTTACAGAATCATAGAAAAAATATATCCATTATATAACGTACTTTATCCCATTATACAACCTAATATAGCATAGGAGCATTATGATTTAAATTTTCCCTTTGCAAAGTGGGGATTCGTCTGCAGAATTTGAATGACAATACGTTGGACCCATTCGGATGTGGACAGGCCGGGACTTGGCTGCTTGATATACCCGACTTTAAAATTTCAATGACTTCAGAGATGGCTACTTGCCATTACACTCGGTACTTGCATAATATGAATGCGTAGACCAGATTGGCACAAGAAACATGCCACTCTGCAGTGTCATAAGGTCGCAGGTTCTATTCTCGGTGGAAACGGATTTACCTACCTACTATATAGGTGTGTGATGAACCTTGTGTTCAATGCTTTCACTTCACTCTAGGTGTTTTTTTTTATATCTTCTGTTTCCCGCGGTTTCACCCGCGTTGATTTGGGAGTTCCCGCGGGAATTCCCTGATATCCGTTCTTAGCTAACCTAATCTACTTATAAACCATATGACTGAACTATCACCAACTACTTACTGAATTTTAGTTTCGTAGGTCAAATCGCTTGCGAGATGTCGTGTTTAGGTAATCAGTAAGCGACCTTTCGATTTTGTTTAATATGTCATGCATCTACGGATTGGTTAATCTCCGTTAATTATTTGCGGGCACTCGTAGGTATAGTTAAAATTGTTACCTACCTACGGCTCGAATGACCTCGTAGGTTAAGGAAAAACTTGTGTTAATTTACAGTTATACTTTTTGTAAATTTCATGCTATGTAAAGATGAATACCTGAATAATTAAAGAAATCGCCTTTACAGAGTACACATCCAGTATATTATATTATGTTGTTATATACACTTTAGCCTTTTACGGTATTTTATCGGGTTTATATTTGAAAACGGCAGGATTTTATCGGGTTTAATTCCAAGCAACGGGTTGATTGCTCATCTATGTATTATATCACAAACCTTCGAATTGATGTGTGATATAAAGCGTAAAATATCAAAAGTTCTTTACTATACTATTGCAGTATATATTGTGTATACTGAAGTAAATTATAAGTAGGTATGTCCCCCCTAGATCGTAGAGCTATGCCACGCAACCCGGTGGCACGGGACGGGCGCGGGTGCCGTCGGTGCGTCGGCGCGGGACTGCGGGTTCACATCCGCGGAGACACGTGGCCGGTTTTAATCATTGCCCGATTGAAACTTGCAGTTCAGAGATTAAAATTGCACTCGTAAATAGCAGCGTATAAATGGGATAAGATTTTTAATGGACTTCATTGTACGACTTCGAAAAAAGAAGTTTCTGTGTTTTCCCTAATATGCCTAGTACCTACGGTTTTATTACACATAGGTTTATTATGTTGTTATATGTTTGCAATTTTGATGTTTAGGAATTTTTTTTACCTAATCTATATACTGGGAAAGTAAGTAGGTATATAAACATATATTGACATACGGAAATGTGAAGTTCACTTAATTAATGACAAGAATGTACCTACTGGAAAGAGCATTAAAACCACTGTTACCACAGATTACAGTGGTGAAATTCAGAAAGAATTGGTAATAATAATAATCTACTTCACAGCACACATCTACTTGATCCTACAGTAAGCTATTATAAGCTTGTGTCCTGGAAACCAAGCAAACGTGGTAATTGCTAGTAGGTATTATTTAATTTCCATATTCCTTAATTTGTTATCTTGTTTGTGATCTCCATCATATCAGACGACAGACGTCCACTGCTGGGTAAACGTCTGGATACCATGATTATAATAGGCTAGTTTCCTGGGTAAAAAAATCAAAATTCTATTTAGTCCGTCAGTTAGATAATAAAAAAACAATATAAGTACACGTCTTTTTTGCTTTTTCAAATAAATTAAAATATACAGAGATAAAGCGCATTAAAGTTTAGGGTGAGAGGGTCGTGACGTCACTAACCGTAAAAACCGCCATACAAACTGTCAGAATAGTGACGTCACGCGAAATTTCAACTCAATATATCGCCGTTATTTTTTGATTACTTAAAAAAAGAAAAAATACGTGTCCAATATTTTTTAATAATCTACAAGACGGATTAAAAACAAAAATTAGTCAATATGCCCATTGCTAAGTGATTAAATTGATTGCGTCAGCCTTTTGTTCTCAGACAAATTATAGTAGTTATACGATCTACCGATCATAATTAACACAACCATCTATCTTAAACGCATATACCGTCTCCGTTCCGTACGCGGATAAAAATAGAAGATTAAAAATAATCGACATTGACGAGACAACAGTAGAGACCTGTCTGGCAGCCGACATGAAATAGAAAAAAAAAATTGGAAAAGATTGGACAAGGAATCTTTTCATTTCCCCACAATAATGTGGAGCTCTATATCTACATATACCTAGAACGGGACGGAATGAATTGTAGAAAAGATTGAAACTCATCAGAGCGAGCGACTCGAGGCTACCGGCATTGTATAATACGTGGTAGGTAAGTACCCGATGGCGGACAGACTGATTTTTTGATATATCTATTGTTGGGATTATGATTTCTGACATAAGTAGGTATAATCTAATATATATAAATCGCGTGTCACGTTTGTCCGCGATGGACTCCGAAACTACTGAACGGATTTTGATAAAATTTTGCAACCATTTATAATATGGTCCAACTTAAAAGATAGGATAGTTTTTATCCCGGAATTCCCTCGGGAACTGAAGGACATAGAGTACTTTTTTCCCGCAACCTCCGCGGGAACTCCGAAATTACCGCGGATGAAATCGCGGGGGACAGCTATGTATATATATATACCCAAATGTATTTGTCCGTAATAGAATTTATTACTTGTTATTCTTTTTACTAATCGTTGTGCCTACTAAGTACTAATATTACATAGGCATAAATACGAAAACAACTCCGTTTGTCTATCTGTGTATTTTTTCCCGCCTTAGAGAAACCTAGATCCAGTGCACCAGATTAATGCGAACGTAAGTTTGTTTGTTTGTAATACTCAACCGAGTCGTCAAGAAATTTGGCATACACGTTGTCAGGGGTACAGAGAAGGACATAGGGTACTTTTTATACCGGTATTCCTGAGGGAACTCCGAAATTAATGCGGGTGCGGGCAACAGCTAGTAATATAATATAGCTATATAGCTAGTATTTAGTAGGTATAAGGGGCTTAGTGGCGTAGGTAACGAAGTGTGCAAGCAAATCGCATCAGAGCGTTGCTGTACTCTGTATGCAACTAGCACATCTGTTCGTCGGCTTACGTATTAACTTATTGCCCAATATATCTGGCCACATACATTGCTAAATTTAATCATGGATATAACAATATTTTGGAACGAAATTCCATAACTGACTTGCTGTGCCCCGCGGTTTCACCCGCGTGAGTTTCGGAATTTCCGCAGGACCTTCAAAGGAGCCTAATTGGCTTTTTATAACATAAACTAAATAGCAGTGAAAGCAGTGAAAGTCCCGTCAAAATTAGTCCAACCGTTTTAGAGAAAAGAGAACAGACTCCGTTGTCTGCGCAAGTTAGTTTTTTATTGTAAAAATAGCGAACCTGATTCGAAGTCGAAAATGGGTCCTAAACTAACACCATTGCTTGTTTGCACATGTAAGTTTGTCTGTTCGATTTATTTTTATTATTATTTAATAGTCAAGTAATAGATGGAAAAAAGGCCCTAAATATATAAAGTGGGCCCAAAGTCAGTAGTGTAGAAGGCTGTGTAGGTAGTCTGGTTGAAAAAGACGATTTTTTTTTTTCAAACCTAAACAAAATCTTCCAAATTGTGCGTGCCTTAAATCTATTAGGCAATGTAAGTTTGTCGGTAATTGTGTTCTGTCATTATCTCCCAATACGTAAATATTATTTCTTCTTTTCTTTCCCTTACTTAACCGTTATATATAGATAGGTACTTACCACTTAAACTGTTCTGCATTTTTTTATATGTTTGCTTTTTTTTCTCAATGACCCGGCACAAAGTGTGAGCAGTTTCCATCCAAATTCGATGAGTCGTTATAATGTCTGCTTTAGCTACAAAATTTCCAAACATTGTCAAAATCATTCACGATTTTCATTTAGTGATAGGATAGCCTATTAAATTGAACTGGCATTTTAAATAAACCTTATTTATATTTAACATTATTTATAATTTTGCAGAGTTCGAGTCGACTTGGATCCCGAGAGTTGTTGTTATTTTCGTACCATATTGGAAAGTTGCGGTTCGCTCCTTAAACTTAACAAAGTTTCAGTTTTGCTGTAGTTTGGAAGAAAATATTTAACTTATTGAAGTGGTATCTACCTAAGCCTCATTATAAGCGAAGTTTAGATGAGGAAGAAGAAATATTTGTAAATATTAAAAAGGGTCCTTCTTATTTTTTTTAAGGGGTAACAGATGCCTTGCAACTAAGTCTCACCTAAAGTTTTTAGATTTTCGCGTTTTGAGCACATTACCTATATTATGTATCTATCGACGCCGCAATGCTTTAGGCAGCCTGTGACCACGGCGTGATGCAACTCAGCCGAAACGTCACGCAAAAAAGGTATTAAAAAACATCGCGTTCAAGTCCCGCGTAATTTTACATAAGTCTCCACCTATACATGACAGAAGTGAAACTTCTTTGCGTCGAAATAGTTTCGTTTAAAAAAGTTATAGTTACTCAAATTTGACTTTGAAGTTTTATTCTCATCGCGCCCCAAGAAGTTTCACTTAATAATGTGACACAGCATTGTAGGGTACCTAAAACAAAATCAACATTCCACATTCTACAAAAAATTGTTACCACAGTCATACCAAACAATAGACAAAACTTTAATAATCCACCCAACTTTCGTCGTATCCTATCTGCATAGCAATCTTGGAAATGCATTTTCCATGTAGGCGTGGTCTAGATCAGCCAATGTGCAGTCAGGCGATATATAGACCATCCGGCTAACGTTGAGCCTCCCTGCCTCTGTCGTCATACAGTTAACAGAACAAAATGGAGGTTTTTTAACAGAGTTCAAATATCAAGTTACACTGGCTGCCCGTCTAACTCCTCCCATTGGAGCGCTTCACTTGTTTTCCCTATAAGAGAGAACAGCACAGCATTATAAATTAGAAAGAGAAAGACGCGGATTTTCTTAAGGAATAGTCAAACGCAGGTATGTAAAGATGACAATATGTGGGTATATAAGCGTGTGTATGTATATAATATGTGTAACAATGTGATCTTATGTAAATTTGATCGTTATTTATTATTGAAATACGCAGACACAAATTGGTGTCACGGTTGTGTAATTTATGTGGAAAGTTGGGACTGCTAGTGAATAAATTCATGATGTCAACTATAAAATGAACTCCATTATAATATTTAGTTGATAGTTGACTCGGTGATTGAATGAGATACATTCTTTCCTTTAGTCGATCTTTCCTACGAAATCTGTCATTTAATTTCAGCCATTATTAAACCTTTTTTAATCACAATTATATATTATATTATAGATAGATAACTTGTATCTTTCTTTTTATGTTTTCCTTGTGTATATTAATTGTTTAATAAATAAATAACACAAAAATATTTATGTTAGCATCATGGAATTAATAAGCACACAACTGCATATCTACAGCACACCCAGATTGATGCATTTCGTGGAAGGTGAAAGCACCTTACTCTCTCACTGACATTAAATGTTTTTGTGTTTCAATATCGAACGAAATTTTGAATCAAACTATGACCCTATCCGTATTTTCCCTATGGTTAGGATGTGAAACATAAAACAAGCTAAATTTATTCCGTTTTCCTAACCTAGTATCTACCTATAGTCTGAATCCTGAGAAGCAAAATGTAACGGACTCCTAATCATATTTGCAAGTGTTATTAAGTTAAAATCTAGAATAAAAAAATTTCATTGTTTAATTATTCTGCAAGATAAATGTTTCTACTAGATATATGTAAATATTTTACTAACATATTAACAGTTGTAACATTTCGTAATATATATATAATCTATCAATGTATCCCCCTATCTATTATTGTTAATAAAACTTTTTGAACTGCCACTTGTTTCTAACCTAATTACTACATAAACTAGAGCAAAGATTTAATTGAAATTTACCATAATGTTCAGGGTCAATTCACTTTATTGTCGACTAGCCATTCCCGGCGGTTTCACCCGCGGAAATTTCGGGATAAAAAGTACCCTATGTCACTCAGGAGTCAGTACTACCGTAGCTTCTTATAGATGAAAGAATTTTCAAAATCGGTTCAGTAGATCCAGAGATTACCGTCACGTCACAAACTCACAATGTACAAACTTTACTTCTTGACAATATTAGGTTTATTGTCGATAGGTATTGAGAGCTTAAATATTGATAGGTAGGTATCTACTGTCTCAAAGAACACGAAATACACGCAAGTGAAACCGCAAGCAAAAATATACTAGCTAACACTAATATACTAGCTTTTGCTTGCCTACTTTATCTACATCAATATTTTATAATACGGAGCATTTTTTTTTCTTCTACAAACTATCTTAAAAATAAATTCGTCTCGCGTTCTTTAGTAACGATCGTAAAACCGGAGGAGGCTGGGGTGAGGGCAACCGGATGATTTGCATGTATGTGGGGAGCGCGGCGAATGGGGGATTAAAATGAAAAATCGGAACTATCCGGGGTGGGAAAGTGTTCGTGCCTTACGCACTTAAATCGTAGAGATCTGCTGGCGACTCTACCGGTAGGAATATTATCTATGATAAGTACTTATCTATTGTAGTTGAGTGAAACGTATCATATATGTATATCACTACCTAACAGACTTTTTAGTTATTTATTGAATCACTGAATTCGTACACTAGTAATTCTTGTTTTCACATAGTATAGTGTAATAATACTTTTTATATAACCTAATATTATAAAGCGTTACAAAACTGACAAAAGAAGTCTTAGGTTTTATAGGTATTTAAATATATTCCTAACTACTAGCTGTAAGTTATTTTGTCCTTTTAAAATAGTTTTTGCTGGAGTATTTTCAGATTGTATAAGTCCACATTCAATGTTAAAAATCTAGATATTTCAATTCGTATCTAACAGTGCTTTTATTTCTCATTTAAAAAAGGAAAATCTTTAAAAGTAACGCTTTCATATAACAATAGACCGCGTACCGCGTGCTTCAGAATATTTTATCTTAATACTTTTGCGGGGAGTAAAGTTTCTTAGTTTTTATGACGCGGGTGAAATACTGTTATTGCGGGAGTTGCCCAACTCTCCCCTTCTTCCCCCAGCTGGGGTGTGGGGACGAATACGTATGGAGATTTGAACCCTCTTAAATTGTAATGTTCTTGGTTATATGTATGACGCACCTGGACTTACTTTATTACATAAGTACCTACCTATATTTTTATCAAAATAAAAGATAATCTATATATATTTCCGAATAAAAATATAACTCCAACGTTTCTCTTATACATAACGTACCTATATTATGGATTCCCTCAGGAACTTTTACTGGAATAAAAAGTATCTAATTCTGATCCAAAACATAGCGCTGCCTTTAAAGTTAAACCTAAGTTCCACTAGAACTTGTCCTTTTCCGCGTGGCACTTAATAAACTGTACCTATTCTCTCGAATATTTTTGACACAGACAACAGTCAAAAGCATTGTAATGTACAGACATATGTATTACACATGTATATACTCATGTCTGTCTGTACGTGTGTATGGATACCAGCACTAAATCTGACTGCGAGGAGTGGATCAGCCATTACTGCTAATGACTTCGCTCCCGGTACCTGCCTGGATGTGTTAGGGTTGCTGATATTTTCATATGCACGCGGGGTAACACCTACGTACAATGTACATACTAAAATTATGAAAATTGCTCAACAGAGATGGTACGAAAAGTTTTAAACAATAATCGACATGTTTAAGTAAATAATCAAGTAGCTAATTAATTTGAGTTAAATTTAAATTAGTCGCTTGTCTATCGGTAAATATTAATGACCAATGGGAGATTGTAATTCTAAGTTAGTAGGCACTTTAATTTTGTATTAGCTACATACATATTGTGTATTACTTTCTTTAAAACAAAATCAGTGTAAAATGTTATGCTGAGTGAAGTGCCAAAACTTTTTGTTACTTTTTACCACGGAATTTAGGTATCATCAAAAAATCAATAATTTCCTTATTTCACATTTAATGATTCTCACCTCGATTTGTTTTAAAATAAAATATATTTTCAGATTAAGATTTTTACAATAGTTTTAAGTAGGTAATCTAAAAGGTCCCAAAAACTGTCATATTGAACTTATCGACCTCGTTTCACAACAAGTGACAGCCCTAGCGGCACAGTGCTGCATCAATGCTCTCGACTCGTAGCACCAACAACATACCGCCACGTACTCACTACAGCGAGGTTGTAGGCACAAACCACTATAAACCGAGGCACAAACATCGCCCAGTTACGGATACCTACGGTCTAGACTTCCACCGGGCACGATTGAATTTGTATTCAAGCTTGATATTATGTACAACACCGAATAAATCTGTAGAAACAAATTTTGAGAAAAAATTATGTCTAATTTTGATTTTAGAATAGAGTTTCAATTATTTTTTCGTTAAATTCGATCCAAAATCCAGATCTCAAAAATAGGCAAGCTAAATTGGAAGCTGGAGGCAGAAATGCAAGTATTTTTTCCTATATCATTCCATCATCCAAAGAAATTTAAAAAGATGAAACTAACCGTTTCAAACTGTTCTAAAAAAGAAAAAAATCAAAATTTAAAAAAGGCACATGCCTAGGCGCCTACTGAGTACGTAAGGAACATCCAATCAGGTCCTAACAAGTCATTTCTCGGCCGTTGACCACATTACACGCTAACTGAACTGAGTAACTGAAGCCTTCGCGTGCATAGATACGAGGGCACACGGGGAACCACCGCTAAGTGGTCACTCAACTTTACAATTTTACACTTTACGCCCATTAGAGCGGTAGGCTTGGATAAAGCGCGATCACAAGTTCTATTTTTAAAACAGATAAGTACCTTTTTTATACTGTACCTACCTGGCTACATAAATAAAAAGGGAATACATAATATTATATGTCCTTAAGTTCTAAAAACTTTTTAGGTGCATTTTATTTATTCAGAATCAAAGAACAGGGTCTTCGTGCACTAAGAACAACAACCAACAACATTCCTTGCCTATAAATTGCCCGTTTCCATACTCCAAACGCTCTGTATGGCGAAATATCACTTTGTATTCTACATTCCATAATACGTACACGTTCTAATATGATTTTTTTTTAAAGTGAAGTTTATGAATTTCCATGGCGTTATCATTAGTTTATGATTGGTTCCCTTTTTGAATAAGCAATACGCTCATTTCCTTCCTTTGACGATATTTCGAAAAACAAAGCCAAGAATAAATTCCAGCACCTTTAATTTTCGTTGTGAAGTTAATAGTACATTGTTATCCTAGGGGTGAAAGTAACTTATTTAGTCACGAGACGGGGTTTGGCGCCCGAGCGTAGCGAGGGCGCCAAGAGATCGAGGGACTAAATAAGTCTTTCTCCCGAGGATAACACTGTGCTTTTCATTACGAATGCGAGGAAAGTCAAAATAAAAATAGGAATTAGCTAAAGAAAAAATGAGTGAAGATCGGATAGTCGCTTGACACTTTCCCACCTATTTCTTTTTCTTTGGCCGGCTAGCTATTCAGCCAGTATTTTTTATTTACATTGTGGCGACCTAAAAAAAATATTATCTTTAATTATTAAGTATTAATTAAAGAAAATAAAAAAATATAAATAGGAATTCGCTTAAGAAAATGTGAGTGAATTTTATTTTAATAAAACCTACTTAAACTTTACATTATTTCAATTTTACATCGCGCTGGCTGTATAGAAAGTTGAAACATGGTTCAATAGAAATGTGAAAATAGACCTAGTCTTTTTTTTAATAATTTGACAGTTGTCAGTTGAAAGCGATTCTCCCTAGGGCTGAAAAGGGTTACTTTCAACCCGCTTCTCAGGCAACTTCAGACCTACTTTCCGAGTATGAGTAATGAAAAATAAATTTACAACCGTACAAGTACTACTATTTTTACGTATACAACGGTCTCTGTTTGTACTTAAACCTTTTCTACTTTCCAGTTTTCCATGAAGTTAAAATTTTTCATGAATAAGTAAATCAGAAGACAATGCAATATTATTATGACATTAAGTTGATCTAATGATGGAGCTGGAAGGTCATCATGTAATAAAGGTCCATGACAAGGATACTAAACTTTTACTTTAAATTCATATAATAAATAACTATATTTAGCGTCAATGAATATTAAAAGTTTAAAATAAATAAATGTTTTTTTGTAAACGAGCTAACAATCTAAAATTGTGCCAGATTTTAACAGCAACAGAGAGGAAAAGGGTGCTGCCCGTTTTTTGTAATAATTATTAAAAATTGTTTAAAGAAGAAGAACGGTTGCATGTTGCATTTGGCGCTTGCAATCTTTGTCATGGCCGCTCCTATAACCACTAGCGCGTGTGCGACTTACTAGCTCGGTGCATATACAAAAACACCTAGTACCAAAACACATTAATGCTCAAACAGAAAGACGATGAAGTTTCAGCTTTATTAGCAAGCTCTAAAGTTGATATCCATTCGTTTGGTGTATACGGCGAGTCGAGTTTGAATGTTATTATTATATAATACCTACACACAGGCTGTGTTCCACTGCTTGACAATAATGCATGGGTGAGCTAATGTTTGCTTTGTAGTTTGTATCCAGCCATAGACTAGCTGTAGATGTACAGTGTGGTGCTGACCACGGCCCGCTCGAAGCGTGAATGTATAATTTGCGGAGCCCTACACAATAGCCAATTAAAGAGGCTTGTGCATTGCATAGTGGGATTATGTATGTATTAAATTTACATGCATAATAATTATTTTAGGGCCTTTGATTTTCAGTATACAATGGGCTTAACAACAGCACTTTACACAAATAATAAAAACAAGAAAAGTAGGTATATATTGTAGGCCTCCTGAGATAGTTACAGAGAGCATCGATTGTAAAAAAAAATATTTTACTATCAATAAGCGACTTATTTAACATAGGATACTTTATATGCCAAAACAAGGAATTCGATTTTCAAGGGAATCTCGAAAATAAGTGTGAAATAAAAGTGGTACGGCTAGTAAATATGTAAGAGGGAAAATAGAAATTTATTGATCTCCATAAAAAATAACAATAATAAAAATTACAAAGAAATAACATTAAACAAATAAGCGAGAAGGAAGGAAGAACATAATGAAAGGCTGGTCTTCCGACAGGGCCGCAATAAGTTTCGTCACAAAATAGGTTCACTGTACTTTTGAAATATACAAAAAGAGAAATAATAAATAATATTAAGTAGGTAAATATCATAGATACACAAATAGATAAAGTAACCCTATAAAATATAAGAGATTTTATTTAGTTTACAGAATTAACTTTTTTTTATGTCATAGGGGGCAAACGGGCAGGTGGCACACCTGATGATAAGTGATTACCGCCGCCCATAGACATCTGCAACACTAGAAGGCATGCAGGTGCGTTGCCGGCCTTTAAGAAAGGAGAAGGCTCGTTTTTTGAAGGTTCCCAGGTCGTATCCGTTCGGAAAAACTGCCGGCGTAAGCTGATTCCACAGAGTGGTTGAACTTACAGAATTAACTATGTATACAAAATATAAAGACATTTTTTGAGACAAGCCGAGCTAGGATGCGCGCCACGATATGTTTATCGAACGAAAGATAAAATTGTCGACACGACAAATATTTGTGGGCGTCCAAGCAAAAAAGTGCATTAATGAGGTATGGAGTTAAGACTAAATTCGGTTAAACATTTTTTGCTGCCATGTTACCACTGGTAGACAAAATGATATATTATGTCGACGAGAATCGATAAAATGGCTCGATAAAATTTTATCATGTTGCATCCTAGCTCCACTGATGTAGATTAAAACTGACAACGCAAGGCCTCTCGAAAGCTCAGACAACACGAAACACGTGTCCTGCGGTCAACTGATTGAATACATAGACTTATGAATCGGATGGAATTGATTTCATAAAAAATAACCTGTAAATAGATTGTATTAGTAACATAATTTGACACTAGTTGTCTCCTATGTGCAACGACAATTTAATCGATTATTTGACTTAAATTTACATTATTTCAAGTTCATGTCTGTACCATAAAATCATGTCATTGCTTTTCAATTATAGTTTTTATATTAAGATTAACAAGTTTGATTAGCCACAAGTTTTTTTTTTAGAGTTAGTTACAAGTTAAACCGCCGCACTCAGAGTCGACTTTAATGGTTACTTAGTTAAGTATCGATTTTTAAAACAAAACTGCCGCAATCAGACAAGTTTATTAAATTAATGTTAATTGGCATTTAACTAATTAAGTTAAATCTCAATAAAAGCCAATTAACATTAATTTACCGAACGTCTCTGATTACGGCAGTTTTGTTTTAAAAATCGATACTTAACTAAGTAACCATTAAAGTCGACTCTGAGTGCGGCGGAAAGACACTCAAACTTAAACGACCTTTGGTATGGAAAGTTATCGTGGCCAGACCACAAAGACGTGGTTGACAAACTCCTAGCTAGAGGATAAATGAAAATACCTACTGGTACACAATTTTAAATGTACCTACAGTACAGTTTACCTTTTTGGTTTAAAGATTTGAAATCTGTGAAAGCCTAGTCTACGCGGTTCCGAGATCTATTTGGAATACTGGAATAAATGGCGGTAGTAATTCGGCTAGCAGTCGCCAGCAGCTGATGCATGTGGATTGTGGGAGCCTTGAATATGGTGCATGCACTAACTAGCACTACGTCCAGACTTGGTACTCTTGATTATTTATTGATTAAGTAGCTGGCGTATTGAAATTTGGCACTTAATTGGAAATTTTACTTATACGGGCACTATGTTTTTACATATGTATATACATTATACACATGTAGATATGCCAGGGTATCCTGCCATCAGATACATACATACATATTTGTCCAAGGCAGTGGATGTTTTAGTACCTACATCCGATCCGACCCCCATCTGATGTATGAGCAATAAACTTTTTTGTTTAAAAGCCTATTTTTAATAATTTTAAAAATAACTAGCTGTTACCGCGGGAATTCCGGGGTAAAAGTACCCTGTATCTTTTTTGTACTCCTAACAAATGTTGAAGCGCAATTTTTACAATAATTTATGTTTTAAAACCTCACGTAGGTAATCTGAAATTAATGGTCGTACAAAAATAGTACATTGTTATCCTAGGGGTGAAAATTCTCCCGAGGATAACACTGTGCTTCTCATTACGAATGCAAGGAAAGTCAAAATAAAAATAGGAATTAGCTAAAGAAAAAAATGAGTGAATTTTATTTTACATAAATCACAAACCATTAGGTGTGCTACTGGCCAGTAAGTATGCCCCCTATGACATAAAAAAAAAAACTTGAGTTTCTGCAGTATCCAGCTGTCAGTTGAAAGCGATTCTCCCTAGGGCTGAAAAGTGTTACTTTCAACCCGCTTCTCAGGCAACTTCAGACCTACTTTCCGAGTATGAGTAATGAAAAAGAATTTTAAGAAAAAATAATATTAATATTTCAAAAATCGTACCTACTCGTACCTATACGGCTCTCGAAATTCAAACCAGGGCCGGTGTTCGTTATTCCACGCACATACATACGTGCCGCAATACGGGCGGGGGCGGGGGCGGGGGCATGCACGTCGCTCGCTCGCAAGCCGAATCTCGCTCGAATGCGAGAGGATCGAGTCAACCGTGAAAACTTGATTCATTTGGACGTACGCCAGGATTCGGCCGCGGCCGGTATCACTGAACACGAAGGATATAATATAGGTCTATATCTAACCCTACATACTATACCACTACATATTATAAAACAAAGTCCTCCACCGCGTCTGTCTGCCTATCTGTCTGATCGCGATAAACTCAAAAACTACGGAACGGATTTTCAGGCGGTTTTCACCAATACATAGAGTGAGTCAAGAGGAAGGCCCGTATGTTTACACGTGGCCCATGAGTGGAAGTTTTTTCACAGCCTGGCAGTCAAAACAGAAAAATATCCACTTTAGGACTATAGGTAAATAAGAATATAGAGTGATATTGTAGCTGTTGATATAAGTATAGCTGATATTAAGGTGATATCATGACATAGCAATAGTTAACATCAAACGACACCTTTGAAGACACTTGTTAGTCAAATTGGCGGTTTGTGGCATTAGTTTGCTGACGTCTGTACACACCTACGACTTAATTACAAATAGTAGATAATATTATAATATACTAGTTGTGCCCTGCGGTTTCACCCGCGTTAATTTCAGAGTTCCCCCGGGAATTCCGGGATAAAAAGTACCCTATGTGTTAATCTAATGTATAAGCTATATTATTGTAAAGTTTCATTTAAATCCATCTAGTACTTTTTGCGTGAAAGAGTAACAAACATCCATCCATCCATCCATACATTCTTACAAACTTTCGCGTCTATAATATTAGTAGGATAACTCTTCAAGTTGACTAAAATGAAATTTATTATATTGAAACGTGAGAGTTTATAGTAACAAAGCAAGATCCGCTTAGATTTCCATATCTATCGTTTTTGTGAACTCAGTCAGAAAACAACCGTAGGTACCTACATACTAATAGATACTAAGGGTGTGTACAGACTATTGTAACATGTTAGATAACTTTTATTATATACTAGATGTGAACTTAAACTCACGCCGGTGTTATAATATTATATATATACTATAACACCCGCATGAGTTTAAGTTTAGGAATCCCACAGGAACTCCATAGTAGCTTCATTTACTCCTAATGACATCAGCTAATAAGCAGTGAAACTTCTGTCAAAATCGGTCCAACCGTTTCGGAGATTTACCCTTCACCCGCGTGAGCTCCGCAATTCCCGCAGGAACTTCAAACTTCTTTTATAAAAACCTTGTCCCGACAATAACGAACACAAAAATCCAATTTGGTGCAGTCGTTTGGAAGTTATACGCTTAGCGACACATTTGGCGATTCATTTTCATTTATACATATCGTCGCTGCGCGTGCGAACCCGCGTAAGAGCAATTTGTAAATACCGCGTAAGAGTAAAACGTTCAAATGAGGGACTTTGTAGAAAAACTAAGAAAACTACGGGTTAATTTACGTTATTTTCCAATAAAGAAAGTGTAAAGTTTAATCTGTTAAGTTCATTCGATATAAGTATTGAAATCGCCGAGATATTAAGTTTTTTCTTCCTCGTGTCAAAAAGCAATAACGCGGTCTTTATAAGTTGCTCTTACGCGGATTCGCACGCGCATTATGTACATCAATCACCAAGTGGCAAGTTTCTTTTGCTTAATTCTCGTTTTTTTATTAAAAACTAAAACTATACGGGACTTGATTTATACAAGGAACGTTTGGTCGCTTTGGTAGTAATGTTCATAACATGGTATCCGACTTATTATGTAGGTAGGTACACGGCTGTGCATCTGACATACGGCGGGCGCTCGCATGCTTCTGATGTCTGTGACGAGAGCAGTTCGCGCTTGGATGGATAGTTTTCGAACGCACTCCTGTCTAGCATACATTATTGTTGCTTTTATAAGATTGTTTTCTATTTTCTATCTATTTTATTGCACTATTTTTTAATTTTTTGTATGATAATTGATATTTGCAAAACTAGCTGCTCCCCGCGGGAATTCCGGGATAGAAAGGACCCTATGTCCTATTACATACTATGATCTATCTCTGTGCCAAATTCCATTCAATTCTGTTAAGATGTGCTAGGTGACTAAGTAACAGACCTCCATCTATCCATACTCACATCTATACTAATATTTTAAACAGGAAAGGTTTGATTTTTTGTTTGTTTGTTACGATTTAACTAAAAACTACTGGACTGATTTTAAAAATTCTTTCGCCAAAGCTACATTATCCCTGAGTAACATAGGCTATATTGTAATGCGGAATTCCCGCGGGAACTCCGAAATTAACGCGGGTGAAACCGCGGGGAACAGCTAGTTTATAATATTAGTATAGATTATTATACTTCTTGTTTTTCATAAAACGTGTTTAATAAAGTTAAATTAATGTTTACTGTCATTACTGCAATGGTGATTTTCAATGATTATAGGAATCGGAAAAACAAACTTTTCCTCTTTATTATATTATTTTGATAGCTAGTTGCTTTTTCGTCGATACCTCGTGCCGAACAAAACTGTGGAAAGCAGCCCCCGTCCTCAATGTCGGTTTCAATCAATCGTCGATTAATCAGTCACAGAGTCGGGCCGGGCGGCGGCGCGTGCGCATCCGCGCGGAAAATCTTACAAAAAATGTGGGGGGTACTTCGCGGCCGGGGCGCGGTGCGGGCGGGGCGGGGGAGCTGCTCACGCACTACTGCACGTGAAATTCGGACAGAGAACTCAAGAGGCGTAGAGTCGCGACTTTACAATATTTTAAAGCACTGTATATTTACTATTTCGAAGGCGAATGTGTGTTTATTCTTTCTGTTTGTTCTGTTTGTTCTTTCTGTGAATGCTGCGTATTTTCCAAAATTTCGCTTCTGTAGCGTAATATTAAACGTGTAGAGACGCCATCTCTTTAATAGATTTAACTTTACATTAGAATTTCAAGGGAATTTCAAGCTTACACACTAGCCATGTCAGTCTCATTATCATGTATTTTACCTTACATCAAAATGAATGTAAAATATGTCAGTAATAGATTTCAAAGGCCATTTCTAACACTACAATTTTCGTTGATAAACTCATTTTTTCTCTTTCCATCCCCAATGACCAACCATAGAAAAGGAAAGTATTGTCCACCAAAATCTACTCTATATATTTTTATGGGATCGACAGTGGAAGGGTAGGCCGCGGTGTGTCGGCTGTCGATAGCAGAGACTCCATAAATCATTGCCTAGCAAATGTCCTGTCGTTGCCTGCCCCGGGCGATTTGCCTGCCCCGCCCACCGCAAACTGCGCGTGTCGAAACTAACTATCACTCTGGTTTACGAGGAACATGTATGTTCCTGCCAATGTTTTCGACTAATCAGGTTGATATGAATGAATATTGGAATTAATAAAGAAAAAATATTGTTTCAAAAACCTTTAACATAATTACTATTATCATTATTTTATTCCTAAGGGTGACATATATTATTATAGCTACATATTGATTTTTAGAAATCAATCATTAAGAAACATCATCACTACCAAAAATATTCTCTTTGGTCAGATACTTAAATTATATAATATAATATTAATTATAATAATAATAATTATTATTAATTATATAATATTACGTACCTAGGGCTCAGACGAAATAAAAAGTTTCGTCTGAGACCTAAGGCAGTAAATTAAGAAATGTCTTAGATCCTCTTAGATCACAATATTTTATTGTCATTTGTCATTCGTGGCGAAGTCGAGGCTAAAAACATGTGATCTGACTTTTGAGGTTTTCTTATTTACTGCCCAAGGTGTGTGTATAGGTACTATTTTTCAGATCGACGGAGCCAGCAAGCGACAACTTCGTTTAGAGCAGCGGCCCGAAAGTTGACACTTTCCGGCCGGAGGACTGAAATAGTACATTTTTATTTTGACTTTCCTTGCATTCGCTACGCTCGGGCGCCAAACCCCGTCTCGGGACTAAATAAGTCTTTCACCCCTAGGATAATACTGTGCTTTTCATTACGAATGCAAGGAAAGTCAAAATAAAAATAGGAATTAGCTAGAGAAAAAAATGAGAGAATTTTATTTTACATAAATGAACCATTAGGTGTGCTACTGGCCAGTAAGTAGATATGCCCCCTATGACATAAAAAAAAACTTGAGTTTCTGCAGTATCCAGCTGTCAGTTGAAAGCGATTCTCCCTAGGGCTGAAAAGTGTTACTTTCAACCCGCTTCTCAGGCAACTTCAGACCTACTTTCCAAGTAGATATGAGTAATGAAAAACTATTTTTCACTGTATGTACCTACTTACCGAAAATAACAACTGATTGTTTGCAGATTGCAATATAGTGGTTCATTTTTGTTGAGATTTTTTTGTTTTGTGTATCTTGTATCTACCTATCTTAATCTATCGATATGTTACGAGTACCACATTTTTCTCCTCCTAACAATTTCTTGACAAGATTATTAGCAAAAATAGACGAAAAAACTATACATAATATATACTTCTATTTAAATTAATAAAAGCTCTACCATCTTCAGCTGCTATTCATGCTCCACCGGGACTGAATTTCATTCGAATATCCATTCCTTGTCATTATTGAAACATCATCCTAACCTTTAATGTGTCTCTTTTGGCAATTTGTAACAGTTGACGGGCCTAAGTAATTTAATATGTCAGAAAGCGTGTGACGTCACGCGTGCGCGTATGTCTGGCTGTCTGGTACACACGAAGCCAGTAAATCGTCACGCCCTGTTGGGCCGTTTAATTAATTCTCAAATAAACTGAATACGTTACATGTTTCCAACGGAATTTGGTTGTACATAATATACAATACTAGTACCACCTGATGCGTAGGTACTAGGTTGAACCTATAGGTTGAATATAAGTACTGACAGCACTGTTGGTATTTTTTTTTTATGTTGTAGGGGGCAACGGGCAAGTGGTACACCTGATGGTAAGTGATTACCGCCGCCCATAGACATCTGCAACACCAGAAGGCATGCAGGTGCGTTGCCGACCTGGAATGGGGACGGAATAGCTATTTGGAATGGGGACGGGATGGTGGTATAGTGGTTAAATCTGATTGCTACTTGGTTTCGCGGGTTCGATCCCCACATCAGGATGAACATTTATATCGTGAACGTTTTGTGCTTATAGGTACCTTGAATCTGGATGCGACAAAAGTAAGCATATTATAAGCATTATATCAGTTGTCTGGTATACATTACATCAGTAGATACAATCTCGGCTTATTTTGGGATCGATTGGTACTCTATTGTCTAAGCATTGTCATTAGTTGCTAACTCCTAATTAAAAATATAAAAACTCATTTTATCAGGAATCGAGAACATAATTTGAGTGTTGTTTTTCATCTAAACATCCAACCTATAACTTTTTTTATATTAGTAGCAAGCCAGATAACATCATGTTGTTATATACGTATATTTTGTGTATTCTTAAAGAACTTAACTTATTTCCTTCATCACAAAAAAATGCCCTTATTTTGATTAATTTAGTATTTAATTAAGTAGGTATAAGAAACTGTATGTTGGATGGATATCTCACCAACCATCATTACATTATTAATAGTTTAAAAGTAGATATCATTAACTTTATGTAACAATACCTTGTAGAGGTTTTCTTTTGCGCTTTCTTTTTTTTACACGTCTCCTTCAAAATATCATTAGGCAAAACAGGGCCTTAATTCACTATGATCAATAACATTACATCCCAAAAACACAATCCTCCTCCAAACTAACTGTGCCCCATGGTTTTAACCGCGAAAATTTCGGAGTTCCCGCGGGAATTCCGGGGTAAACAGTACCCTATGTCCTTCTCTGTACCCCTGACTGACAACGTGTATACAAAATTTGATGGCTATCGGATGAGCCGTTAATCCGTGAAAGCGTAACAGACAGACAGACAGAGTTACTTTCGCATTTATAATATTAGTAGGATTGATATTCTCTGTAGTGTAAAACACGTTGTAAATGTATTTTTTTGAAGTGAAACTTCTTTCAGCACGGGAGAAGAACAATTTTTTGCGCGTTATCGTAACGTGAAGCTTTATGGTCATAGTGAATAAAACCCCTGATTTGATAGGTACACAATAAATTTGATACACAATAACACATAGATACCTACCATATATCGTAACACACTCGAGTAAGGCACATTCGGAAGACATTCCGACCGTTGCGAGCGCACCCCTATATTCCAATTTACAAGGTATTCCACGAGGACGGACCAATTTGCGTGGAGCATCTCGACCGTATTGTCTTGTATTAGGGATTTCATCGGTTTCAATTAAATTATTTCGCCATTGTACCCTATCTGTGTTGAGATATTCAACAAGATTGTTTTATTGTATCCACGTATTGTATAAAGGATTTCGTATAAAACTAAGTACACACAAACATACAATAGATATAATAAAACAAAATAATCTTAATCTAATCTTATGAAAGCGAAAGAAAAAGTAAACCTAATTTTAAATAGTTACACAGATATTTAGTCAACTAAGGGCGGCGCCACAGTCTCGGCGGCGGCGGCGCGGCAGCGGCAAAAACAAATGGTAGACAACATAAGAAGTAGGCCACAGCTCACGCCGCTGATAGCTGTGGCCAAATTAGTACTATTTCTAACATTTGTTTTTGCCGCCGCTGCCGCCGAGACTGTGGCCAAGGGGTAACTATAGCTGTTCTCTGCGTTTTCGCCCGCATTAATTTTGGAGTTCCAACTGGAACTTCATGAAATCCTTTCTTAGTTGACTTCTACTCTCCATATATCCATTAATTGATTGAAAATACAAAAAACTATTTAACTCCTGCAGTGAACAAATGTAATAGAATATCAATTTCACATTTTCTGTATGTAAATTTAAATGGATTTCAAACAGAAATCAACTAACGAAAGAAATATAAGTAAGTATATCGTTGGGTACCGCACTAAAATGTAAGAGCTACATATAATATAACATTCTGTAGGCTATCGTATAAAAATGTAAAAGCTACATTTCTGAATGGGGGAGATATCTCCCGCTTAGCTTTTTTACACTCATTACTAGAGCGGTTTCCTGTTTTTTTTTTGCCCGTTCCGGTGAAAGAGGGAAAAAAATGAAGATGAACTGGCTAGGTGCAGGGTAAATACGAGGTCAGGTAGTGATGTGACTATGACTATGCGATATTGTTAACCGATGTTTTATCGATAAAACATAGTTTACATTATATAAAAGACGAGTGTACACGAGATACATACACTTATTTTTAGTGTAGTCACTATCCATTTAGTTTAATTACCTGCAATATCTATAATAATAATAGCACAGCATGATGGTCACACCAT
This sequence comes from Zygaena filipendulae, assembly GCA_907165275.2. Lineage (NCBI taxonomy): Eukaryota > Metazoa > Arthropoda > Insecta > Lepidoptera > Zygaenidae > Zygaena > Zygaena filipendulae. The sequence continues at coordinate 6,107,248 of OU015671.1, forward strand.
AACAAATTTGGCTTTGGCGCAGTTCAAACGTAACCTAGCAGGCGGACTGCTCGAAATTTAGAATTTTATTTACTCTGGTTTTGTATGGTCATATAATTTTGTTTGCTACATTTACTTGTGCAAATAAGTTCATTTTATGTGCGTTAATCCGGGTTATATGCCACTGAAACACAGAATAGTATCGATATAAATAGTATATATATCGATATGTCGACTTTGTAAGGGCCTATCAACAGTCGCGCCACTACGCCAGGCCGCAGACCTCACGGGCCGGTGGACACGAAAAGTCGCTCCCAGCAAATATATTAGAATATACATTACCCTACGTGACTTCGGCGAAATGAATAGCCGTGCCCACTCCCATACCCACCTTAGTCCTTCGCAATCCGCATTTAACTATTTGATCTTTTTGCTTTTTATGCGAATGCGAATGTCCCAGTTATTATGTTAAGTGAATTAATAAAACTAAGCGCTTTTTTTTTTAAAAAAACTACGTTGTATTTTTGTCAATGTTAAGATTGTAAATGAGAGAAATTAATATTATCAGAGCGTAAAAAATGTTCAAATTATTTCATCAGATGAAATAGTTATGTATCAGTGAAATAAAATGTATCGAATAATTTTAGTTTGACATTTCATGATTTTGGTTTATTCGACATAGAAGACAACGATAGGTGTTTTTGCTAACAGAATCATCACAATAATTGTATCTTCAACTAGTAGGTACTTTGCAATCGATATTTCTAAGGGCGATTACTTAATCTGTACATACAGTTCGGATTAAAGATGGCCAAAAAGGTTGAAAATATTTATGACTAGCTGTGCCCTTGGTTTCACCCGCGTGAGTTTCAGAATTCCGGCAGGATCTCCAAAGCAGCCTAATTTACTTTTTAAACCTTCCCTGAACTTCCACAAATCTTTCAAGATTCAAATTAGCGAAATCGAACCAGCCATTCTTGAATTTTAACGACACAAACAAACGAACAGCAATTCATTTTTCTATATATACTCATAAGATTATACCTATATCCGATATTCAGTCTGCTATTGAAATGTGTCGTGTCGAACTAAAAACCAACAGCAAAACTCCGTTCCAGTATGCCATCCGTACGTAGGTATCCCAGTACGTATCCCATCGAACCACAAAAGACGAAAAGTGTGACTTATAATTTATTGTCATCTATTCATTTGTTATTAAGTATTCGTTTTTAATTACGTGTATGAAACTTTTTCCGAGTATTAAAGAGATGACATTTACTTCTAAATGTTAGATTTATCAGATTTATATAAAGTTTTGCTGAAATATCATGCGAATTAAAATTTATGACAGTAAAATGTCACTGTCTCCAGCAATAAAATTCTAACATTTTTTTTTTATTTCACTATATTGGACCTGTGTCTGGAATCAATGACAACCTTTCGATGGTGAAATTATTAACTATTACAAAGGTTATTATGATCATTTAATTATTAATATTATTACTATATTTATTATTAACTAGATGAGTTCCGGTCGGGGACGCAACTCTTCAAAGAGCAGTTTGTGAATACTTGTGCAGTTTGAGGGTAAAGTCGGGTCGCGCAGGAAGCATGAAGCGATCCGGCGGACGAAGTTTTGCGTCTTGCGAGACTCTGATATATTCAATGGTATAAGAGGATCGAGATATTGTCGCATACGACTTTCATTCAGCATTGAGAATTTTCATCGGTTTCACACTTCTGGCTGCAAAATTTGAAATGTACTGAAAAGAACTTTTTAAATATTTTTCACTAAAATCTTATTCGCACTGATTAAGTAGGTATACGAACTTATACCAAACGCCAAATCAGTCCAGCCATTTTCAAATGATGCGCTCACCAATTATCAGCATTAGAAATAGTTTCTAAAAGGAACAACTGATAACGCACATCTACATATTATGTACTCGTACATAAATTCTAAGCTTTAAATCAATGCTTTTATATCAATTTCAATCGTACTACTGGGATTAAAAAGTAGATGATGTCTTAGGGACTAAACTTTAGAAAATATTGTCAACAAGCTAGGTGTTTGACCACAGCTCACCTGAGATCAAGTGACTGTGGGATCGAAGATTGTAAACACACCTAACCCTGAATGGGAACTGACTGCCACTATGCCGGAACACACCGTAAGGTGCATGGCGACAGATTTTCAAGTCAGATGTCTTTTTTCACCTGAGTAACTATCCGTTGATCCGCTCACCCGTTGTGAAGTTACGACGTTACCCGAGCTGAGTGATAACAAACACACACAAAAACTTTGGCACATAATTATTTTAAAGAAATCCACTGATCTTATTTCTTTACAAAATTAAGCATAAAGACCCAAATTGTTACATAATCGTATGTAAATTAGCTATAACTACTCGACTTGATGAAATTTCAGGTATTGAGAATAACCCTCTTTCGGCGGCTGCCTCTTGGCAGTTTGCGAAAGTAAGTAGATACGTACTGCACAACAGCAGGGCTTGAACAATGAACATAGATAGATCTCAAACGATGCTGCAACTGCCTAACTTTGTCTCGTTATTGTCTGTTTATAAATGCCATGAAATATGGCTTTTTACAGGCTTAAAGCTTCTCATGTTGGTTCTAGTGGCTAACGAACTAAAAAGGTTCCGCCAGATATGGTGGGTTGATACCCTGAGATGCCCACCGTGTCACTATCGTTAGTTTTGAAATTCCCGTGAAAATTCTAGGAGAAGAATGCTATTCTGTTGACAAAAACACATTGTATGAGTCAATAAATTTCTTTTCTTTCTTTCTTTCTATTTCACTTAATAACACTGCAGTTTCCTCTGAGTAAAATATTTTTTTTAATTGGGTAAGTAGTATTGAGTTTATCCATTACAAAAAAACACACAAACAAACATAGTAACAAGTAACGCAATAAATAAGTAGCACTATAATTGTACAAACCTCTGTGGTTTCTTGTGCTATATTATATGAACATTAAATTACTTTTGTTGTAAATTTGATAAATAAATTTAAAAAAAGTAAGTACGTATTATATTTGCAAAAAAAAAAATTAAGTATGATATTGATATCAGTTGCATATTACCCCTAAATAGTTTTGTTTAGTTTCGAAACAGGTAGCACATGTGAAAATATCTGTATCAGTATTATTATTATTTTGAATTAATTTTAGCAATGTAGATTAGCGTAATGGGTTATATACTTAATTCGTATAGTTTCACGGAACTAAACAAGTCACGAAGCCAATTAGCAAGGTTATTAAAAAAAAAACCTTTTTACCTACTTAAAATTTATTGATATAAAATAAATCCAACGAAACTTGGCTTTCTGTTCCCTGGTCGTCACTTATCGTCATAAATTAAATTTTCACCTTCAGCTAACTGAAAAAAATCCATTACTTCCGCCAGATGTCACCAAAATCAAACGTCATTTGGACAGAAGAATCGCGGAGTAGGAACAATTTTTTAAAGACATTTTCGTGGGCAATAAAACTATAAGTACCTATTTAAAATTCGTTATTCATACGAGTAATGTACGTAATTTAATTCGCGATAAAGTTATTTTTTCTATAATAGCAGCTGTAAAAAGGTAAAACGCCGAATATACCGTTAAATCATAATCTAAGCTCAAACTAAATGAATTAAAAAAACATTGCCTAAGGATGCTTGAAAAGCTAGTAAAAACTTGCGTCTCAAAAGTTTTTATTTCTAGTCGAATACTCAGTAAGTTATAACTTTGAAATTTCTGCTTTTAGATAAATAAAACTATATTTATAATAAAGAGCAAGCGATATGATATTGAGTTCAAGCCCCGTCTTCGTATTTTCCTGTTCTCACGCAGAATCGCTGAAACACAAAGTTTTTTTAATCGATCGAGACAGACAGACACGCATTAATCAACGTCGCTTCACGAACAGATATCTACTGGTTCGTGCAAAAAAATACCAGGACATCAGCAATCTTTGAAGGCTCGAGGTTCAGAATTTATTATCAATTGTAGTGGATTCAATCAGTGAAATTCAAAGATCAATATATTTTAGCTGAATCAAAAATGTATAATTAAACCAACTTTTTTGGGTAACAAACAAACAATATGAGACTCATGATATCATACAGAATAATACAAATATGACGTAATGATTAATGACACGAAAAAGTAAAGAATATACGTATAACTGTGGAAAACAGAATTTATTATAGCCTCAATTCTTTTTCAATAGAAAAAATAATTCCTGATTTAGAAAGATGAAATTAAAATCATAATTTAACTGTGGTTCTTAGAAATGGTGGCCAATTTATACTAATATTATAATTATGGTAATTTCATTTGCAGAAACATACTCTTTTTATCTACTTTGATAACATCGTATGGTACAATAATAACTTGTAATTTAATATAATTTGTCAGTAGGAAACATTATAATTCAATTTCCAACTGTTGAATATTTAATAAATTTTGTGTAGGTATACCAAATGCGAAAACCCGTAAATTATAAAATGAATTACAACGAATATGAAAATCACAATCTGAAATTCTAATTATCTTAACCCGTTGTATAAGGTTTGAATTAAAACGGAATCTCTCGAGTCGGAGGCCGACGAGTTTTCGAGTTCTCGAGTTATATTAACGAAATAAGAGACAACAAACTTTGCATATTACGGCATTAATAATTAGGGTGGCTGCGAGTCGCGAGCACTGAGCGGGTTACAAACGCGATTTATTTCGATTTCCCGATTAACAAACTTCGGCGCTAGTGGCCTGGATAGGGTTGAGCCAAGAATATTACGAGATTTTTTTAAATTAAATCCTTTTATTATTATATATAAAATATGTACCTACTGAAGTTTGTTCATATCTATGATACAAAGCATTTATTTTTTAAATTATATCTTTTCTTATTTATATATGGTGTCTTAGATTTATAGAAAAAGAATAGATGAATATTCCTTGCATATAGCAAAATATCACCAAGGCTGATTAGGAAAACACATACTAGAAATTGTTTAAACAACATTTTCATGTTCTGTATGAAAATTCGTGAAAAATACTAAAATTTAATTGGAACTCATAAGAAAAAGAACAAAAGAAACAATTAATCTATGATTATTGTTATAAAATTAACTAAAAAATGGTTACAAGTCTAATATTATTTTAGTTTCGAATATATTGTACTTTGCTACGACCCTACGTAGCAGCGCTACGCGGCGACGTCGCTACGACTTAACGTATTCGGTATTTCTCGGTTCGTAGCGTCCGACTTCGCGACTCGTCGGAGCTGCCACGCTTGAGTGCGTGCGCGCACCGAGGATCGCATTATAAGATTTGCTGGCGGATTGAACGGAATTATGCGTGGCGGTTAGACAGGTGAAGGTATTATATATTTTGGTGTAATAATATCACATTATGACAGAGCTTACATTATTGGATGTATAATTATAATTATAATTATAATTAATCATTTGCGGTTAAAGAGCTCTTGAGTAACAAAAATGCATTTAAGGTTCGTGGCAAATGGAGATCTGTATCTTATACTTATCTTACTGTTTCATGTCATACTAGCTTGCCCGCGCATCTTTCACCCTTTTTAACTTAAAACCCTAAAAGGATTAATTGACGAAAACCTCCGGAATATGAGTTTTGTTGTTTAAAAAGAGAAGCCCAAATATTGAATTAAATTTAATTGAATTGGAAAAACTTTATGACTTAACTTCTAAACCGACGACGGTACTACCGTACCTACCTACTAACTTAGTTTTTCCTTTTCACCCTCTAAGAGGTAAATTTTTCAAAAATACTTTTTTACTCTCTTAGTAGTTGCATACATAAAAGGAAACCTTATGCCAAATTTCATTGTTCTACTTTCAGTTTAGTTTCAGCTGGATTTTTATGATTCAGTGAGGAAGTTTTTTGTATACTCCTGTGCAGATTGATATAAAACCGCTAATGTTTCTGCTGTACATATACATAGGTATACCTAATTATTATATTCAGCCTCTCGATATTGACATACGTTAAACGACATCTTTTTTAGAATAAATTCAGTTATTCAGCTCACATTTTAACGAAACAAGAAGGGTTACCCAGAAATTCCTCTGAGCCGCCAAGTACGTGCACGAAGTACATTTCTCACTCACACTCTACTAAATTCGTGATGTGAAGCCGCAGTAACTGGCTGCATGAGTGCGAAGTGAAGTGACAATTGAAGCGTGACGTCACACTCCTGATAGCTTTCGGGTGTGAAGAATAATTTTATCCGTGTAAATCGTTTGTATATATCTATTAATAAAAAAGAATATAGAGCTGATAAAACAACGTACTGGTTATCGATGTTTGTTGTTGCATTTTTTTAATATAAGTGTGAAACTTGATTTATTATATACTCATTATATACATTTATGTATGAGGTCCAGCAAAATCATGTAAAATATTAACTTCACAATTTTCTCAGAAATCGATCGAAACGAAAAAATACTATTATACCCATAGATATTTAGTTTCGCTAGTGACAAAAGTAAACATTTTTTCTCTGTGCAGGTTACGTGAATTTCTACCTGTTATATCTAAAAATATTTTGTGGTAACGATACTTGGTATCAATATAATTTTATACCGCCTAAACATTTTTATAGAAATAAATTAAATCACCAAATGTTACCCCGCTTAGTACATTGATATACCATTATTAAGTATAATATTTTATATATACTCACACTAGATGAATCCTTGATACAGCATTGTGTCCATAATCCTGAAGCATTGTCATCGGTAACAAAAAGCCGTATTATAATCGTTGGTACGTGAAGTCAATTCGGATTAAATCAGGCGTACACAGGAATCAGAACCTCATTTCATCTTAGCGGTCCATCTGGATACACTACGTAAACTGTGGATACGGTAAATATTATATATTTTTACTGAAGCAATGGAAATAAAAAATTGCAATTCTAATTGCTGTTTTGTCAAGATTACCTAAGTTATCTAGCCTTGGTTACGGTTACATAGCGGGTATCTACTGACCGTTTAGGCGACAGTTCAAACCTCACGATTTTAAAAAAAGCCTGTTTTACTAGCAACTAGCTGTCCCGCGCGGTTTCACCCGCGATAATTTCGGAGTTCCCGCTGAAATTTCGGATTACAATATAGCCTATGTTACTCAAGGATAGTGTAGCTTTCTAATGGTGAAAGAATTTTTGGAATCGGTCCAGTAGTTTATGAGTTAAATCGTAACAAACAAACAAAAAATCAAATCTTTCCTCTTTATAATATTAGTATAGATAAATGCACCTTTTTTCTGTTGCTAGTGAGTCGGGAAATAAAGTTTGTTTATTAGAAGAGGGTAAATTTTGAAATACGAAGGTATACCTCTACGTGTAAAGAAATACGTATAATAGGTAGGTAGGTAGGTATCTCAATAGCAACGTTCTTCCAGAATTTATCCAAAGTTTACTTTTGTCACTGCATTCACAGCCCGGCTAGCTCAGTCGGTAGAGCATGAGACTCTTAATCTCAGGGTCGTGGGTTCGAGCCCCACGTTGGGCGAAAAACTTTTTGGCATTTTTTTCTTTTTTATATATTATGTTTATTATAATGTGCATTCGTTAAGTAGATAGACAAATCACGGTAGATCCAGGACCGCTTTTTAAAAAGCAATTTAATGCATTTTAATACGTCTTTATTGTATGACCGTTACAATAAGAATGAATGCTTAAAACTAACATTAAAATTAACATGAGTACATGAGTACATTATTCTTAATTCCTAGCACCTTATCTCTATAGGGCGGATGGACTTCGCCGTGTAGCGGGAATGCTTGCTCAGCGTCTGTGGCTGGCCACCCGGTCGTTGTCACAGTATGATAATATTTATAATATAGAGAAATTATTCAGTACTTGGTACCGTCAACATGACTCGTCCCCCCGCAAGTTCGAAATTATTCAAATTCGCAGGATTTGAAGAATTTCGATTTCCGCAAAGTTTCATTGTTATAGTTTCGCGAAAGTGAAACATGAAGTAAATTAAAACAATGCCTATTACTAAATACAATATAACTGTCCAAACGCTAACACTTTTTAATGATACGATATTATTTTCACTTATATTATTTTCACTTTTCACATCACTTTTCTTCAATGCGTATGTAAGATACTGTAGGTTACTGAAATCCACTCCTTCCAGATTGACAGGCTTTCTTTCAGCATTTGTAAAGTTTATCAAAGGCAAATTTACAATGGGTAGTCCTGTATGAGTTGCTTCCTTTAAATCGGACTGTCTTAGTTTTATTGTGAAACCACCAATTTTCACGAGACAATCGTCATCTATTGTAATTATATAAGTGCCTTGAATATTCTGAGGGAAGACTTGGCTTCGACATACTCTTCGCAATAAAGTGTTTGATCTCGCATATAATATCCATTGATTGGGTTGAATTTGTTGTATTTTAATATCTTCAATTTTGATCGGAATAACGTCACAGGTGCTAGTATTCTCTATGAAGTTAAATAAATTTGCAATACAGTGATCTTGGATAGACTCGTATACATTTTCTGCGGAGCACACGAAGTAGGATTTCTCGCATTTTTGACATGGTTGTGAGAGTGGCTTCGTTAGTGATCCCTTTACTAATAGGTAAGGATATTTGGGTAATATTACAAAAGTATTTGGATCACGGAAAACAGGTAGAGGGTACAATTTGTAGTATATAAAAATTTCTTTTCTTACCAGTGGTACCTCTAACAGAAACGCTATCTGATTATCATGGATGAATGACTTTAATGTAATAGTTTGCTCTATTTTTACAAGATTTTCCAAACTTACTGTATATGTTAATTTTTCATGTTTTTCAATATCACTTAAAGCTAATAACAACTTAGTAGAGTCTATAATGGATTGATGTAGAGTTCCTAATTTACTGAAAGCAATCGCAGTTTCAATTTCATTTAATTGGGTGAGAATACATTGGAAATTATGTAAAAGTAAATAATATGTATTAATAATGTTATTTTCTATGAAATCCTTTTGTTCCTTTATTTTCAAATGGTCCAATTCGCTTTGCAAGATTTTTGACTGAACATCAAGTTGTATTAAATTATTGTTTATAGATTTAGTAACATTCGTTACGCTTTGAACTATTTCAGAGATCAACGTTACCCTTTTATTAAGGTTTTGTTGATTTACTTTAATATTTTTTATAATTTGGTTATATTTAACAGCGTCTTCGTTGTCTAAATTTCCGGTTAATATTTTTATAATAGAACCTAAAGGGTTTAAAAGACCTCTTTTAACTCTAGCGATTGGAAATAATTGTTTAAGCTTGCTTAATGTTAAATTTTGTATGTACTCTACTTGTATCTTATAATTACATATCCTATCGTAAGGAGTACTGTTAAAATTAAGCTTAACTAAGGAATTAAGTTGTATATATTTATTTGAATTTGACATAAGGTCGTCTTGAATAATTTGTAGGTTCAAGGTTTTAATAATGATCCACTTATCATGGCTTACTACGGCAGTTCCTTGTTTCAGGGGTAGTACACCAGGGTTACTATCAAGTCGGTGCAGTTGAAGGCCTTGACATTGGCTCGTCGTCATCAGTAGTAGGAGAACGAGCTGGCCTTGCCTGCGGAGGGCGTTTAATATTTTTAATTGAGTTTTTAGCGTTTCTCCTTTTAAGTCGTACTGCTACTACATTTCGCGGTATTTCCCCGGTTACCACAGTTTTTTCATAGTGAGGTTTATCCTTACTACGTCTGATATTTTTATCGTCTAATTCAACCTTAAAATCGGATTCAGATGAAATTTTTATTGGGCTTTTAGGGTTCAAATTACTATTTTTATTTCCTTTTCGTTGTCTTTCGTCCACATTTACGACTAATGAGCTTGAATAATTTTTATGAAGGACGTTTAATTTTATCCTAGGTAAGGTATCGGCGTTTGTATTTCTTTCTTCGTCATTCATGTGATCTAAACGAAGTCTTGTCGGATTGTCAACTAAAATTTTATCTGTCTCACAATTATCATAGTCAAGTTTATTTGTTTTCAGTGTATTACTAGAGTCATACTGTTCTGTTTGTAATGGTTTGCGAAACTTTGTTGTCCCTACTTTGTCTGATGTATTTTGAATGACAGTACAAGCTAATCTATTAGTACAATTAACAAGAGGACGTGGCATTCGAGCTCCTAAACCAAAATCGGTTTTCTCTAAAATTTCCTGACCGTGTCCTAAGGTTGTAGGTACCTTAACGCGGGTTTCGCTGTGAGGATCTAATCGAATTTCATGTATTGGTTTGTACAGAATAGGTATGTCTGTATCGCACGTATGTAATACTTGATTTTTCATATCGATAGTAGCGTCTAGTTGTTTTAGTAAGTCTGAACCGATTAAACCATCATATCGATCATCTACTTGAAATATGTAAAATTTGTGCATAGTGTTGTTTTTTAACGTCTTTAATGAAGGTATAAGTATAGCTTCATTATGATGGCTGCTAGTATGTGCACTAACTACCTGAAATGGTTCGTAAATTTTATAATTTGAAAAGAACTCGTTAGCTTTTGCGGGACTAATGAAAGATCGCGTGCTGCCCGTGTCGATCATAAATCGTGAATTTATTTCGGGGATTTCTATATGTGGGAGTCTCAGAGTACTATCGAAATTAAGATGTATTGTTACGGGCTGTTGGTATGTATCTGAGGCCGTTTCTAGATAATATGTCTCAAAAACTTTCTCATCATTTTGTACCGGTTGTTCTTGTTCGTATTCAGCATACTGGTTCTCATCATATTCGTTGTATACAGGTATATCATTATTGTCACAATAATCAGGGCTATAGTCGTAGTCATAAAGTTCATTATTATGAAAAACATTTTGCTGTGAACCTTCGATAAAGTTTTGTTTTAGTGGTGGTGCAGTACGCATCGACACATCAGTATTATAATCTAGCTTTTGAACAGGTTTATTGAAGTGAGGATTATTATTTAATTGTGGGTGGTACCCTTGCGGAATACCAAATTTAAAGTTTGGGTTATTATTATTAAGTTGTGGGTGATAGCCTCCTTGTGGAATGCCAAATTTAAAGTTTTGATTGTTATTGTTAAATTGAGGACGATATCCTCCTTGTGGGATGCCGAATTTAAAATTGGGATTACCATGATTATTATTAAATTGAGGTCGGTATCCTCCTTGTGGATGGTTAAAATTGTTTTGGTTACCATAAGGAGAAAAACCAAATTTAAAATTTTGCTGCATCGGTAGTTGCGATGCTGGTATTTTAAAACCAAAATTATTATTTATTGGCTGCGCAAATTTAGCATGATTTTGATAAAAAGAAGAATTTTGTGCTGGATTTGACGGTTGAAAATTCTTATAATTTGGTCTATCTTTATTTTTTGAATCGTATTGAAACTGAACATTAACTTCTTCTGTTACTATTGATAATGCATTCTCTAAAGTAAGGTTAGGTGGCGTCAATCTTAACCTTATAAGCCTGATAAATTCTTTTGGCAAATTAAAAAGAAAAACATCGAAAGCAGCTTGATTATAGATAATCATCTTTGCGGCTTTAACACCTTCATCTACGAGTAAGTTAACTTTTGAAAATAATGTACTGCGTACGTTTTGTACCCTTTTGCAGAAATCGATATAAGATTCGCCATTTTTTATTTTTAATGATTCCAACTCAATTGCGATACATTCCTCTGAACGTGGATCTCCAAAATGTTGAATGAAAACTGCTCGTAATGTATTCCAACTATTAATATCGTCCCTCTCGCTAAGGAGAGCGGCAGCTCTACCAGTTAATCTACTTGTAATACATTGGAAAAAGTAAGCTAATTGTACCGGATTATTTGGACCACCAAAGTTAATCAAAACGTATTCACATTTTTTAATAAAAAAATTTAGCAAGTTGGGCTCTCCATCATATTTTGGTATTAAATTTAGAATATCTTTCGGTATCACCTGAACACTTTGAGCCATTTTTTTAAATTTATATTCACTTTAACACAACAAGTACTATAATAAAAGACACACACAATTTAATTCTTAACGCTAAAAATTATTAAAATTATTTCATAGAGATATAGAGTGATAGAGTCACAAATTATTTAAACAAATTTAATATAAGACCTATATTTTTTTTTCAAATGTATGTAAATGTAATTATTTTTTTGTAACTAAAAAAAAATTATTCAGACAATTTATTCTTAATTTAATATACCGATTCAGTGTAATATCTTAATATCCTAAATATAAAATAGAGCAAAGTATTTAAAATCAAATAGATTTGTTATTTGATTAAAATATTCGTAATTATGTACCGATGAAGTGTACGATCTATAAAACTAAATTATACCGATGTAGTGTATAAAATAGAGCAAAGTATTTAAAATCAAATAGATTTGTTATTTGATTAAAATATTCGTAATTATGTACCGATGAAGTGTACGATCTATAAAACTAAATTATACCGATGTAGTGTATAAAATAGAGCAAAGTATTTAAAATCAAATAGATTTGTTATTTGATTAAAATATTCTTAATTATGTACCGATGAAGTGTACGATCTATAAACTAAGTTATACCGATTTAGTGTATGTTTGCCTATTTTTGTGCAATCAGATAACGTTACTTGAGCGATTTTCTGTCTCTATAGTAACATTTAATATTTGGAAGTCATAGGGAAAGCAAAGGAAGTAAAGGTTGTACTCACAAGCCACCCATGTCTTCCAGCAATGGTCCTGGTCCTGGTCACCTTGGAGTCTTATTTATTTGGTTCGTATGGATACCCTTTCACACGCCGAACACGCACTTCAGACCGATTTTTGTGTCTTCGAGAGCACGAGCACGACGATAGGATATAGAGGGTATCCTACCGGCTGCGCCAGACGAATCACGGTAGATCCAGGACCGCTTTTTAAAAAGCAATTTAATGCATTTTAATACGTCTTTATTGTATGACCGTTACAATAAGAATGAATGCTTAAAACTAACATTAAAATTAACATGAGTACATGAGTACATTATTCTTAATTCCTAGCACCTTATCTCTATAGGGCGGATGGACTTCGCCGTGTAGCGGGAATGCTTGCTCAGCGTCTGTGGCTGGCCACCCGGTCGTTGTCACAGTATGATAATATTTATAATATAGAGAAATTATTCAGTACTTGGTACCGTCAACATGACTAGATAGTGATTTCAAAATAAGAATGTTAATCTTTATGAAAAATAGCTTGCAATAAGAAATACAAAATTGCTGTTCTAATGTATAATCTGTAGTAGTGACCAAAGAAATTGGGGATGTTGACGACTTTTGAAAATTTATATTGTACCTAGTCTGTCAGAAAATAAAAAATAATGGACTCATATTTTTTGCTTTTTCAAATAAGTAAATAAAAATATACAGAGATAAAGCGCATAAAAGTTTAGGGTGAGGGCTCGTGACGTCACTAACCGCTATAAGCCGCCATACAAACCGCACCGGTTAGTGACGTCACACGAAATTTCAACTCAATGTATCGCCGTTATTTTTTGATTACTTAAAAAAAAAAACAAATAAATACGTGTCCAATGTTTTAAATTAGTGTAAAAGACGAACTAAAAAAATTTTTTATCAACATGCCCAATTTTTTTTACCTCTATGTAGGTATGCACAGGAGATAACAGATGCACTCAGGTGTTTAAAATCGGATGCTACAAGAATAAGGACTCTTAAAAAATGCATCGTCTTTGGCTTAATAAAGATCATTAATGCTATTAGATACCTTTGTCTGTACATGGTAGTCAACTTATTAAGAATACCTCGAAATAGCGACAAATGTTACCTTTTTTCTATTAAATGTATACCTAGTCTTAGCGACAATTTCCTCTGCGGTGGGTTCTTGAGATATCCGTTCAGAAATACGAGTTAATCCGGGCACAATAGACTTTGCTATTGAGAATATAATATTGGAATCACGCGCCGTGAACGAGTTTTCTGCTCGCAGCAGCTGCTGTTTTTACACTTAAGGGTGGGTCCATTTGGTCACACTAGCACCACTCGTTAATTCCCGCGGGAATTCCGAAAGTCACGCGGGTGAAAGCGCGGTGCACCGCTAGTTTTCAATAAAAAGCAAATACGTATTATGTCCTTAAAATTATTATTAATTTTTTTTTGTGCCTATTTATCATTTACAATATGCCGTGTATAGTAGGTATATTATACCAACTATTAACTAATATTATACAGAAGTAAAGTTTGCACGTTTTTTTGGATGTAAGAGGAACTACCAACCTGGGTCCTAAAAATTATTTCACTTATGGGAAACTTCACGAGGGAGTCCGAAAATTCACGCGGGTAAAACCACGGCGGAATAGCAGTATTAAATAAAATTTTAAACCAAACAAAACACATAAAGTTACGATATTTCTAAAGAAAATCTCTCGCCCATTGTCGCTAATATCAGATTGGTTCCCAATGGATCCGCGTAGAATATAAAAGACTTGGGACGTGAGGCTCTCACGGAGTATTGGCTACCAATCCAAAGCCATCATGCGGTTAAGGCTTCAATCTACATACATATAACCTAACCTATATACCTAGTCATATAAATATTTCCCTGTACCTAAGTATTAGGAAGTAGGTACTAGTGTTATAAATAGTACAATTTTTAGTAAAAAAAAAATGTTTCGTACTAGCTATTTTTTACCGCAGTATCTTCAGTACCGTGTTAATTTCGAAGATCCCTTGGTAATTCCACAATAAAAAGTAAGGTCTTCTATGTCCTTTTCTTTTCTGTTCTCCTGACAATGTGGATGCAAGATTGTATGATATTTAGTTATGTAATTAATAATGTATTTATTTATTTGCGTTTTCATGCCTTAGTTAGGCATGCAAATGAACATTTATACAAATTGGGATCTTATAATCTTGGCAAAGAATCTCAAACTCATTTAGATACTCATCATAATAACTCATCTAAAACTAGTAATTTTAGTCTCTGATGGAGTTGTGACGAAAATCTAAGTTAGGACGCACTTTTTGTTTGCTACAGTACAATTGTATGTAAACAAAACAATTTAGTACCTGGTGGATCCTCTAAGTAGGTAAATACAATTTGCAAAGGTACCCGTATAAAGTCAAAGAGCCACCTCTCCCGCTTCCCTCGTCCGCTTCCGCCGCAGCTCGTGTCGCAGTAAACAAATTACATTTATGCCAGTCTCAAATCTCAATACGTGACGGCTGCGATGTGTGGTGACCATGATTTTACGTAATCTATGACAACAGAAATTACGCATCTTGTTTGAAAATGTTCAAATAAAGAATGCTTAATCTAGTATTGATATTTTTACTGTCAGGTTTATTGAAGTGAAACTTGAGCACTCTGAAATAGTTATAACTATAGTTACTTCGCATTACCCGTAAAATAATTATGAGTTTGTAGCGGCAGTTGTGGCACAACACTTATTTAGGGTTCGGATCAAATCACGTTTTTTCTAAGAACTTTTTGTTATTATATTTTTTTTTTACTATTTGCGCGTGTTTATATACATTCCGGTACACTATGATTGTTATTGTACCGCTATTGTAAAAGAACTCCTTTATTTCTGTGATGACACTTCTTTCTCTTTAGATTGAAACTATCTAAAATTTTAACTTGACTTTCGGGGAATATTCAGAATTGATCAATCATACACGAAGACGATTTTACGAGCCACGATCATCATAAATTTGTAAAAACGTGAACAGAAAGGTCACATAACTTTGCATGATACTAATTCAGTATGTAATAAGTATGTTCTCGTATGAAACACGCTGACAACACTGCGCGTGTAATTACGTGCTAATTACGCACTCCACGAGAGCATACCTAATTCACGTGCCGTAGCGCCGTAGCGGCGTAGCATCACGTAGCACCCACTACGCCGCTGCATAGTACCTATATAAAGGTGGGTGTATACTGTATACCATAAATAGCAGAGAACTTTATGCTTAATGCCCATGATCTATGTGATTTTAATATTGATGTTTGTACTTTGTGATATTTGATTTGAAACGCTTTTACTAGTAATTAGAGTACCTATAGTTATTAATATTGTAATATCTACATTATGTTTAAACAGTAATAAGTAATAATGATAATGCACTTGTATTTATGTCATTAATAAGCGAATCATGGTGAAAACCGAATAATAATCCATTTCTTTCTTTAGGAGAACTAAGCAGATACACAGACTTTGTTTGTATATGATACGATTATTTTAAATAAAAACTGGAAAGTTTCCAAACAGATACTCGGTACAATAGTATATTTCATTACAAATGCGGAAAGGTTGTCATTGCAAAGAGTTCCGACAAATGTCGACCCGAGCCGAGGCGCAGCCGAAGGTGAGAGTTGACAGTCGGAACTCTTTGCAATGACGGTTTCGCACGTGTACTGAACAACTATTTTTAATACAGTTGCGAAAAAAATGAAGAAATTTAGTAAAATAATAAAAACACAAACTCAACTAAGTTCCAACTGTGATCAAGAGATGGCGCTAGTCGTATTAGTAATACGAAACCTACGTTGCGCAATACAAAAAGTGTGTCAAAGTCGTTTCGCCATTTTTGACAGTTGGGAAAGAGAACGCACGAGTTCGGAAAAGGTAAAGAAAAAGCTCGAGTATGTAATAGCCCACTTCCCGAACGCTATACGTCCCTGCAATATGCCACTTTTTGAGCAACTGTATTAAAAACATTTTTTCAGCTTCATGATTTCAGCTGGAAAATTACGTGTCGTTCCGATCATTTAACTCGAGCCTCCTGCCTGAGAAACCTATTTGTCACTGCATCCAATTACGATGCACTTCGATCGCAACTTTACAGACGAGGTGTCATCTGGATCACCACAGACTTCAAACACTGTAGATAGACTGAACAGTGCATGCTTTACTAGATGCGAGAATTCGCAGCATTGCCTCATTGCTTTCTGAGTCCACTTTAGGTATTTATTGGAAAGCAAAATGTATCTGTGTTGAGCAATTCAAAACTTTTATTTTGATTATGATTTTATAAAAATAAACAATAATTTTTAAAACGCGAAATTTATGGTTTTGAAATATACAGATACGTATAACGTCACACGTGGCTTTGTTATCGAATGGCATCTGTGAATGAAGGTGGGTATTGATAGATATTTCGTATCGTAACCATAGCTACAAACATTCCTTTTCCCACCTATACCTTGGCCCAAGGATCACTATGACACGGCGCGTTAAGACAACGCGCCACAAAAATTGTCTTTCCCGCGTACTCCAAGAAGTTTACCGTCATAAAAACATATTTACAACGTTTCTTATGGCATACAAAATATTGATTTCTAATATTTTGGCACCTAGAACGTTTGGGATCGTGTTTTTTGGATGCACGTTATTTTTTTTTTTTTAATTTATGAGCAAGGAATGTTGTTGGTCATACTTAATAAGGGCCCTGCTCTTGTTTTTACGTGGTTTCATATAAGTAGGTAAATTTTTCCGTACTGTCTGTTCTCTTTGGGTCTGTGGACGGGATGGGTGTAATCACGCGATATCACGAGCGAGCGATCACGTGATATCGGCTGATGAGAAATTTCCCGCGCGACCACACGGCAAGCGTTATAGTTAACAGATTCATGAAACATTTTTCAAAATCTTTCCCTTGAAATTGAATTCATTATTGTCATCCTAATATGAGAGTGGGAGTTTGTTCGTTTGTTACGCTTTTACGCTTTGTCTACTCAACCGACGAAATTTCGCATGCCATTGTCACGGATACAGTAACAGTAACATAGATGCTAAGGTACAAAAAAGTCCTAATTTAAATATGAAAGTATTAAAGATTAGGTACTCGACTACTCAACAGTGAATGAATTGTTTAAATCGGTTTTGTTGTTCCAGAGATTACTCCCTATAAACAAACAGACTTCCTCTGTAAAATCCCTATTAGTCCTTACTAATATTATAAATGCGAAAGTAACTCTGTCTGTCTGTCTTTCTGGCTGTTTGTTACGATTTCACGCCTTGACGGCCAACCGATCATCATGTAATTTTGCATAGACGTTACCAGGGGTACAGATAATTATATAGGGTACTTTTTATCCCAAAATTCCTGCGGTAACTCCGAAATTTGTGATTGTGACGTAAATACGCAGATATAGATATAACGGGTTATTTATTAGCTATACATTTATAGCTATAATTTAACAACAGAAAAAATAGTTGCCGTTCAAACTATAAAAAATAAACAGCTGTTGTAATAATCGTTAAGAGCCACTTAGTGTCGAGTTCGGATCGATATCAAGCACTGCTCAATTACACGACTACTTCACTCGATATGTTGTAACATGCTCGCCGAATCGAGTAGAACTCGAATTGCAATACTCGGCAGAAGCAAGTGTCGTTTGATTGCATGTTTACACTTGAGTTAAACGGTAATTATAGTTAAACGTTTATTAGATAAGTATGTGCATTTTAAATCATTTTATAAGTACCAGTCTTTAATGATCTTGCGTTTATTATACCTACCCGTGTTTCATCTTTAGAGGTTGAATTAACGCGGTTCTTCATTTGTAAACTTTAATCTATCGATTTTTGAGACTCTATCTTTTGTACATCCATATAAGTGCTTTTGAGGTCGAATTTCCAAGAATTATTCCTTGATGCTGAACATTAGCTAACATTTATATTGCAATTTTCTGTTCATCTTATAGTATAATGAGCCTGCAAATTATCTTAACGTGCGTTTACCCACCCTCAAACTGGCCAAATTGCCGACCCCAATGCCCGGAAGTGATTGGCAACACCGGTCAACTCGCCTCATTAGCTGACGAACAACACGATAACGATACTCGATAAGTATTTTTAAGGATCGATTCCGTTCTTACTAGATATATAATTCATTGTCATTTAAGTGGGTGCTTAAGAAGATTCCAAACACAAAAATAAAATTGAACTTAATGCATCTGTATTTAAAGTAAAATTTGCTGTAGTTTGACCTTCATATACGACATACGTACCACTGTACTTAGACAGCTGTTAACTTAAAAATATATACACATTATTTTTTGCAAAAAAAATACCATTTTCCATACTATCTACATATTTAAGTAGGTAAATACCTATTCGGATTTTTCCAAAATCTTTTAATCAGATTAAAATTGATGGACAAATTAGGTTCATTTCGTTTTAGGTGAAGAACAAAACGACCTAAAATTTTAACACAAGTGATGATAGGGTTGAATAGGAAATGTATAAGTAGTATAATTTTTCAAAATAACATTATTTTCGGGATAAAAATCTTTGTCACTTACTGACATGTCTTGGACCTTCGTGCCCCATTGTTGACTAACTTCCTTATACCTATAGGGTGTAGTCACCTAAATATACATGTGCTAAACTAAATGGTGGTCCGACCATCGGACCAGTTCCTGAGTCCAGCCGTTCATCCCTCACGTCCAATCGAGCGAGTTCAGGCGAGATTAATAAATGTTAGCTTAAACTGCGACCTTTTTTCGGGTGAGCTAATGACGCAAATATAATTAGGTTCTTTTTTATAGCCAGCTCGGCGATCAAGGAAATTTATTATTGGATAAAGTTGCGCTGGTCTTTGTGAATAAATTATCGTTAGAATAACCAGTGACCGATTCGGTTCAGGAAAAAATACCCAATAACAAAAATATCGTCATTTTTGAACCTCTTCTTTCCTCTTCTTAAACACACCGCAATTTTTTTTGTTTTAATAAATATTTCCAACTAGCTGTGACCCGCGGTTTTACTCGCGGTAATTTCGGAGTTCCCGCAGGAGATCCGGGATAAAAAGTACCCTATGTCCTTCTCTGTACCCCTGAAAACGTGCTTGCCAAATTTCATCCAAATCAGTTCAGCCGTTTTTGCGTGATGAGTAACAAACACCCAAACATCTATACACTTTCACATTTTTAATATTAGTAAGATGATCAGCATTTTTTTAATATCTCGAGTTCCAGATGGAATTTCGAAAAAATCGAAACATAAGTATCTGATTTACACCCTTAGCAATACAACGAAAAAACCGCATTCAATTTGGTCCAGCAGTTTTTTGCGTAGCACGAATAGGTACAAACATACAGACAGACAGACAGACAGACAAAAATTCTAAAAACGGTATTTTTGGCTTATATGTCACTCATAGAGTCGCCTAAATGTATTTTTTCTTATTTATCTCCCATGTACAGATATCAACCTGTTACAATTTTATTATATGTATAGATGTACATACAAGCTGTCTTTTACCTACACTAGCTTTGTCACAGTATAGATTTAAAGTATTTTTTGAATATTATGTATTTTGACGTGCCGAAAGTGTGTAAGGATCGTAATAATAGGAAACTATGCATATACCCACTCCATTAAACTCTACGTGACTTTTCTTAAACTAATTATTTTTTACTAGCACCCGTGATTTTAGAGTTCTCGCGGGAATTCCGGTATAAAGTCTACCGTATGCCTTTTTCTGTATCTCTGATAACGTGTATGTGCGATTTCATAATGATCGGTTTAGTAGTCAAGGCGTGAAAACGAAACAAACAAACTCACAGTAGGATTTATAATATTGGGATTCTGTCACAATACTTACAGTTATGAAGAAAAAGTCACTATTTGAGTCGTCGGTAATCGCAAGTGTTTCTTGTCAGCCTGCTGTAGAAGCATGGACTGTTAGAAAACTCATCATTTATCCTTACCTATGTTATTTTATACTTTTTCTTTGTATGTTTACCTGCACTAGTAGGTAGGTACCGTATTTGCGTGAAAACCTGGGCTGCCAACTGAAATCTGGTGCTAAGTGTATTCCACCTAGCTAATCCTGACCCTGAGTTAGAGATTCTCGTACAACAGCTAGAGGTCAAGGTAGAGTTCCATAAAATCAGTATCGAAATAGATGGAATGAAACAGTCAGGAAAATCGGAAGGATCATGATCCTGAATGAATGAATGAAGAAGTCCTCTGGAGAATAATATTATCTAATAATAACAAAAGTTGTTGTTGTTGTAATAAGAGCTTTTATAAATATAAGATAAAAATAATAAGCCACGATTAAATTCACGTTTTTATTGAATCGAGAATATAATTAAGGATTTGTATTTACAGCGATAGTAATTTTTGGATAGAACAATAGGTAAAGATAATAATATTATATAGGCAGAGGTAACTAATTATAAATAGGTACTTATATAACGTAGTGATGATTCGACTTATAAGTAAATAAACAATAATATACACAACCGAATATCATTTGTCTATAATTAACAGTTTGGTAATGAGTAGGTAATTAAATATAAAATATAAAGTGTAAAATGGACTTTGTATAATATGTAAGTGCAGAAATTTAGTTTGCAGCTCTCTGTTGGTCATCAGATTACTGAAAAGGGTCTGACACACATTGCTTTGATATAGCATTGATCATAAGGAATGTAAGCATGTAGAAAATTAAGAGGCTGTAAAAAATATAAGGTCGATGGTCCTAGGCCATATTTTTGTATTTATGTGACTCTAAAAATATTCAAAATAGAAAACCCGGTATAAAACTTTTTTTTTATGTCATTGCTGAAACATTTAATCTGGTTATAGAATCAGAAACTTAATGGAAAATTAATTAATTAGATACCTATTATTGTAGTTCTGTTTACTTATATTGTTTTCTGAATCCCAAAGACATGGACCATCCACCTTAAGAGCATAAAAACTTTCGTTTCGCATCGGCAGTGTTTATTTCAATAATAAGAATCATTATTTATATTATTCATATTATAGCATTTTTTTTCAATAATAATTTTTCATCAGTTGTTATTTTAATATTTTAATCGATCAATAGCTACTAAATATTACTATTATTATTATCTTTGGTATACATTCAAAATATATAATAGCATATGTATTATAATTTCTATCATAATGTATATGCTGTTTATACAACGTGTTAATGAATCAACCCAAAACCCCATAGACCCCATTTAAAAATTAAACAATAATATGATTAAAATATAGTAATTTAAAAGTTATTTAACATTAGTTTGAAGGTGACCTATTTACGAAATTTCAAGCGCTACGCCCGCACCTACGACGTGTCAATGACCGATTCGAATTTTTTGCTACGGCCGGCGCACGCGCCAAATATTGTATTATAAACTAGCTGTCCCGCGCAGTTTCACCCGCGATAATTTCGAAGTTCCTGCGGAAATTGTTCCTTACAAACTTTGCAACCCCTTTTCATCGCCTTAGGGGTTGAATTTTCAAAAATCCTTCTTTATCGGATGCCTACGTCATACAAACAACATACCCTCCAAGTTTCAGATCTCCAGGATCAGCGATTTAAGCTGGGCGTTGATCCATCAGTCATTCAGGACAAAACATTTTATATGTATAGATTTTATTTAGACCTCGGCTAATAAAAATGAAAAAACAACCTAAGTATATTCAAACGTTGTGCGATCGATTCGGTAGTCAATTTTGAGCAAACTACCTGCTTTCTAAATTTGGGTTAATTCGTTAACACGTCGTATGTATTTAGTAGGTACCTATATTTGAGCCAAATGTATGTACTTACATTATTTGAATTAAAAATTAAATATAGATAATGCAGTTAAAATATCACGTCGCTCGTTTAAACTTGGTGCTATATAGTTCAATCCGGAATGAACACGTAAGAGTTATCTGATTCAGTTTAAAATATAATACGTAATGTATATATACGAAAAAACTTTCCTGCATTTAGTACCGTTATTTTTAGAATTCAATTTAATATTTTAACTATTTTTATAGGTTATTCAATTGTAAAACGAGGCCAAACATTGTAAGAGCAAAAAAATAAGTAAAAAATCAGCTCACGATCAGTAAACTGCGTAAAATTGTAACGAAAATTACGCCCGGTACTTTTATTGGCGTTTATTACCTGTATTCTTGATGAGTTTGGCACAATTTATATTGTTGGTACTAGGTATATTTTATATTTATCAAAGTTATGATATACTTACATATTTTTATATCTACTATTAACTTTATATTCATATTTTATTCATTAAATATAATATAATATAATCTAGAGTAATAGATAAACATCAATATATAATATTATATTATCTATATATTTTTATTACATCTGTATAACACGTAGCAACAGTAATTATATAGTTTATATAAATAAATAATGAATAAATATAGAATATAAACATAGTTAATTAAATAAATAATCGTAAAGGATAAAAGAATGGAAAAACAAAAACAAACTTGATTGATTTTACTTTTTATCATAATTTATCACAAGATTACATGAAATCTCAAAAAATATATAAATCAGACTTTAACTTCTTTCAAGAAAACATTATAAGGCCAAATTACAGCTAATAATAATAATCAATTATGTATTATGAAAATTATAACA
The DNA here is from genome assembly GCA_907165275.2 of Zygaena filipendulae. Taxonomy (NCBI): domain Eukaryota; kingdom Metazoa; phylum Arthropoda; class Insecta; order Lepidoptera; family Zygaenidae; genus Zygaena; species Zygaena filipendulae. The sequence continues at coordinate 6,130,652 of OU015671.1, forward strand.
TTACACATAGGTACGAACAATTTAAAATGCAATGACGATACAATTTATTATTTTTAAAATATTTATAAATAAATTGAAGAAGCTTTGAGCAAACAGTTTCAATAATTGATAAAAAATCTTTTATTTATTAAAACCATTTTTTGTCCATTTAAGACATGTTGCTTATTTATTTTTTTCCTATAAGTACTTAATAATATTGTATTGTAATATTTAAATACACGAGCAAAAGTAACACAGAAAGCTCATACTAACGACACTTTACCAATACATCCCTAGACACGTAATGGAAGATTCTTTATGAGTTGTATAACATTTCATGTATAACGATCGATTTGTTAAAACTGTGTAATTGTAAGCATAGTTATAGGTGTCTATTATGTTTATGTTACCGATATCAACATAATAGCTAATAAATATCAGTTTGATATGTTTTATGTACTATACGTTAGGCGATTTTTTTTTTAAATTTCATTTTGTCATAAGATGTGGTACCTATCAGCAACCTAGGTATTGTAATAAATATTTATTAACGACATTTAAAACTTAGCTATTATATTCACAATTTATAAATATCGAATACGACACCCCAAAAATGGTAACGCATTTATACATATTATGTATCTTATAATAAATAGGTTGGTACCTTCTATTATTAATTAATATAGCTTATTCTAATTTTTTTAATTTAATTTTTAATATTGAGATTATGAATTTAGGCCTACACATAATCCATAGTGCATCCAGTAAAGGTTCCAAAACGATTTTCAGAAAATAACCAGAAATCATACGACTAATTATTATTTGTAAGATTTTTCTAAGTATATTGATAAAAATTATATACCTAATAATAATGAATAACAGTTCACACAATAATACTTACTATGTGATAGAAACAAAAATATACAGTTAAAAACTACAAATTATAAATACAACAGCCCTAATAGTTATATTTACTAGTCCATAGTAAAATGTGTACCTATATTAATTCTAATAATATCGTACATTTTTTTTTCTTTAGGTATACCTATATAAAGTTGGTTATGGTTCATAAAAGCAGTGTCCAAATTGTAAATACAATTAAATTATTAAATAAGTCTTACAGGTATTTAAAGACCAATGGAAATATCATTTCGGCTGTCCACAACGGGTCCATTACTTTATATATAGGTAACATTTCTATAGTATTCAAAATTACATTCGATTAAACCTTGAAAATTCCTTCGATTTAATTATTGATCATAATTAATCGAGAGAATGGAAGCTTCAAAATCAGTTTCCTCATCGGAAGACAGCTGCACGCCGAAATCATTAGGCCAAATTTAGCTTTTCCAAAAAAAAAAAAACAATATCGAAATCGTCGAATTTTATCATTGAACGAACTAAAAACGGGTGCGATGTTACCTTGTCTTTCACAATTCCTCTGTGGAAGCTATCGGCGCTTTGAGCAGAGGCGTCCTAGGGCTCCGGGAACCGTCGGAGTTCCTAGACGCCTGGAAGTCTTCGTTGGACAAAGACGCCGGGATCGGGGCAATCTTCAGCTGGTGACCGTTCAGTTTGATCTCGGTTATGGAGTGCGACCGGCCGTGGTTGACGTTCGGCTTTTCCTTGTTGGTGGTCGTCATTGGATCGTGCGTGGGGGTTTTGGCTTGAGACTGAGTTACCCTCGTCCTGTTGGACTGCTCTCTTAAAGCCATTTGATAAGCCACTTCGAATGCTTCGCCTAACGTTAAAATCACTTCGGTCGCTTGATCCTGGAAAATGAGTTAACTTATTTTTATAACATCTAAAAACGAGTCAAAGACATTTAGATCTGCTAACATCGGCGATGGTGCAAAAGGGATTAGTGATCTTTAGTTATGATCCGACGGCACGTGTCATTTGTCATGTCATGATCTGATGGAGCCGAAAGACAGCCATGGGACCTCTGTCCAAGATATGAATATCAAAATTCTAATTAGTCCGTCAGTTAGAAAATAAAAAAATAATAGACACGTATTTTTTGCTTTTTCAATTTAATTAAAATGAACATAGATAAAGCGTATTAAAGTTTAGGGTGGGGGGCTCGTGACGTCAATATTCATTATAAGCGCCATACAAACCGCACCGAATTGTGACGTCACGCGAAATTTCAACTCAATGTATCTCTGTTTTTTTTTGAGTACGTAAAAAAAGAAAAAATACGTGTCCAATATTTTTTACTAATCTACACGACGGACTAAAAAAAAATTTTTTGTCAAGTAGCCAAATCCAGTTGAGACTCGTCTGATTGGTCTTGACAAAGACTTGTCCTACATGATTATTTCTTGGTTTAGTTTACTCTTATTAAAGCCTGTTTTTTTTAACTATCTATTTGAATTTATTTGGGAACTAGCTGTGCCCCGCGGTTTCACCTGCAGTAATTTCAGAGTTCCCGCGGGAATTACGGGATAAAAAGTACCCTATGTCCTTCTCTGTACCCCTGACAACGTGCTTGCCAAATTTCATCCAAATCCGTTCAGCAGTTTTTGCGTGATTGAGTAAACGTATGCGAGGATAAGAGCTCGAAAGCGCATTTTCATCCAACCTGCTTCAAATTTATCGTCACTGCTCAGCTCCTATGTATCTTAGCGTTATGTTATATAGCCTATAACCTGCCCAGGAGTATGGACTACAATCGTACCAAGTTTGGTTAAAATCTCTTCAGTAGTTTTTGACCCATGCGTGCACATAGGTACAGACAGACAGACAGACAGACAGACAGACCGACAGACAGATAGACAAAAAATTTACTGATTGCATTTTTGACATCAGTATCGATCACCATTCATCCTCCAATATTAATTTTTATGTATATTCAATGTACAGAATTGACCTCTCTACAGTTTTATTATAAGTATATAGAAGATATAGATACAGATGGAAGATTTGGAGAAGAATCTACCACCTCCTTCAATAAGTTTCTTGTTTAATCTAACAACTTGTATCCATGGCACAGAAGTTAAAAAACCTAACAGGTGTCAGGCAACGGCTTACTGGCAATTTGAGAAGACTCACCATAGTAGCAACTCTGAAGACGTGACAGTAATGGCTCTTGGTGGTGTGATCCTTGGTTATGTACGCGAAGTGCGTGAGGTCATCGGCGTCCTGGCAAGCGCAGTGGATGTTGCGGATCTCGTGCTCACACACCAGCTCCTGGCCGGACAGAATGTGTGAGTTTTTTTAAATTAGATTACGTTTTTTTTTTTTTTTGTTTCTAATGACAAAAAAGTATACCTATTTGATTTGATTTGGTGTGGTGTGCCAGTATGTATACCACAGAGCAAATATTTCCTACACGGCAAAATTTCCATATTGAAATTTACTATGGAAGAATTTTAGAGACCGATTTGAATGCACTTTTGAGAATTTTACTATGGAAATGTCAGGTATTGCCGTAGCAAAATTCTCAATAGTGCTAGTGAAGTCGGGCTCTAAAATGTGTTCATAGTAAATTTCGATACGAAAATTTCACCGTGTAGAGAGGACATGTAAGCGGGGCAAGCGCGCTACCGTTGCAAAGGAAGTTGCTCTAACTTGCCCAAAACTTCTTTTGCTGCAATCTCAAGTATATTTACCACAATATTCCCAAAACTGTGACAAGGTAAAATATGCCTTTTCAAATTAGTGAAAATATAAATAGATAAAGCGTATCAAAGTTTAGGATCGCTCGTGACATCATTAAGGGTATAAGCCCCGTATAAACTGTATCGGATCGTCACGTCACGCAACATTTCGACTCAATGAATCGCTGCTATTTTTTAATTACGTAGAAAAAGGAAAAATACGTGTTATCATGGTGTAAGTGTAGCGTGATTACTATTGTTTCACATTATGTAGATAAGATCACATTTGGATTGGTACTATATAGTATAAAGATGGATATACTTAAGAAATTTGAATAAGCATTATTAGTTTAGTACCTAATTATTAGTACCCAACTTGTGTATTTATTTATTTATTTATTCTTTATTGCACAGTGTGTACAAATGGCGAACTTAATGCCTTGCGGCATTCTCTACCAGTTAACCATTGGGTAGACAGAGAGATATAGAAGATGGGGTGGGGTATCAACACCATGTTACTTTTTTGTTTTGGTTAAATAAATAAATAAATAAAATAAATATTTTTTACTAATCAACACGACGCGTGACGGACTAAAAACCAAAAATTTAGTCAACTAGCCTATTAAAAAAAAGAAGGAAAAAATTATAAAGTTTTCCAGGATGTTTTCCTTCGCCGTAAACCGTGTCGTAATACATTTGTTTCATACCCATAAAGACCCACAGGTGCCTGTGATCGAACCCTCACCTTCTGAATAAAAGGCAAGTATACTATCGCTAAGCTACTTACTACCTGTGTTCTTTATTAATTTTTCCTGAAAAATTTTCATTCTTTTTTACACCAAAAAAAAAAAAAATTAAAAGCTGAAACTGTTTATTTCTTTATATCAGTTAGTAAGCAAAAAAAGAGGCGAGATTTAATTTAATTTTTACAAATTTCATCACCATTCTTCCTGATTCACAGCACCGAAAAGCACGTTAATTAGCCGAATTAACTAACCATGAAAGGTTCTTAAATTAAACGAAAGTGAAAAAATAAAAAATACACGGAAAGTGTAGAAAACCAACCCCTTTTTCGCTTTCGGCTAAGAAACACAAAGGCAAGATTGGCCAATGGTCCGATGGAGTGTGAAAAGTGATGCATAATTAAAAATCAAGCGGACAAAGTCAGGAGGTTTTGTTTAGCTAAGGGCGGCCTTTTGTTAAAGAAGCCTCGGACCCTCGCTGTTTGCCCTTTACACGCTTGGTCTGCTTTCAAGGAGTAACGAGTCTTTCGAGTCTTTCAAAACTGTTGGAAATAAAATAGTTCGGGCAAAATGTTTAGCGAAAAATAATATTATGGTTCAATATTTGCGAAAGGGATACCCTACTTACATAATAATTTCTTTTATTATAAATTATTATGGCGTGTACCTATACATTTTTACTTTTACATATTAAGATAAATGACAAAAAAATACGTTATTTTTATAGGCGTTTGGAAATGTTGTGAGAAAAATAAGACTTACTCTAACATCTGAATTCGATGCTCAATCTCTCTTTCTTCAATTATTATAATTAATAATATAAAAGCGAAGTTTGTCAATATGTATGTTGTTTTGTTTAATCAGGTAGGTACACCTCAATTTACGCTACGGACTTCAGGTCCCAAAATTCAAAGCGAAACAACCACCAGATATAGCTAATAGCACTTTAATAGATAATAATTAAATAGACGTATAGACAAATTAATTTAAATAGCTAACTTAAATATACGTATATTTATAATCCATTTCAGAAAACATACAGCTTAACTTACTCTAGTGATAGTATACAGTTAAACTCACCCTGGTGATAGTGTTGAGAAATTTAACCCCTCGGTAGCTGATTGATAGGATAATGTCTGGGGAATCTCTCGGTTCTTTGGTCTTCTTTAACTTCTGTATCGACTTCTTCGTTGACTCCGTGCCCCGGAGCTCCTTCACTACCGTCGATCCTAGGTACTGGACAAATAAAAATTTAATAAGCTTTTTAAATTAACCAACTTTCATACTTCCCCTTCCTATATGTACAATAAAGATTGCCTTAGTAAAAAAAAAGCTGTCGTATAGGTACCTAGTTTTCGAAAAAATTCCGATCCGAATCCCAAACAGAACATTCCTTTTTACCGTCGGTCCTGAGTGAACTCCGAAATGGGCTATTTGACTATTTTTTTTAGTCCGTCTTGTAGATTAATAAAAAATATCGGACACGTATTTTTTCTTTTTTACTTAATCGAAAAATAACGGCGATACATTGAGTTAAATTTCGCGTGGCGTCACTAACCAGTGAGGTTTGTATGGCGGCTTGTAGCGGTAAGTGACGTCACGAGCCCCCACCCTAAACTTTAATGCACTTTATCTCTGTGTATTTTCATTTATTTGAAAAAAAAGAAAACGTGTGTAATTAATTTTTAATTTTCTAACTGATGGACTAATTAGAATTTTGATTTTCAAAAGTCGTCAACATCCCTATTAGCGCGGGTGAAATCGTGAGAGATTGACTAGTTGTATATAATAAAAAGGTATAATAAAAGTATTATGACTCACATTAGCTACGTATGTGACAGCTCCGGTAACTAAGACAAACGGTTGATGCTTCCATTGAGTCTTCAACGCCCCGGGCACACCAACCAACAGTTCTGACGGCGCCCTAATTTCGAGATCTGAAGGCCTAGGAGGTTGGGGCGCAGGTCTGTTCTTCTTGCTTCGCTTCAGCGTCTCTCCACCAGGTGGCGCTAGTGTGGGCACCACAGGAGGTGGTACGGCTTTTAGGTTCTCTGACAGCGGTAATTTCTCTTTGATCTCTTCTTTTAACTGCTGTATATTGCTTTTCTGTAACAAAGCTTACTTTGAAACAAATACAAAAAAATCCAAGTATTGTAAATTTTAGGAACGAAAGAACACAATCATAGAAGGACTGAAAAATACACACCTAGTCCTAAATAAACAAATTTCAATGAAACAAACGCCAATTAAATCAGAATATGTGCTCGACAAAGCTGAAACAATATATCAAAACGAGAGAACGATGCTCGAACTACAATTCACACTTCAGAGGTGCAAAACAAAAGGAATGATGCAATGTGCGAAAGTTAAAAAAATATATGTAAAAAATAATAGGAGAGCGTGAAATTTTAATTAAGGCACTACAGTCAAAGGGCTAAAAGAAAAATATAATTGTGACGAATACCTCGCACGTGTGAAACGTCTAATTTGATGCGACATTTTTTTGTCAGGAAAAAAGAGAGAGTGTAATCATAAAGAGGCAATGTGTATTCAGATTTGTGTGAATAGAATGATGTTCCGTTAGGATGAGCTCGAATAGAGGAGGGAGGCGGCACCAACCCTAGCGGTTTTAGCGTAGTTTATCCAACTATGAGTTTGAGGATTAATTTTGGTAACACACTCGTGCTTTTGATGTGAATTTTGTGTTATAAAAGGTGAACAAAATGTATATGTATTTATTCATCTGTACACATAGACTCTACAGTAAAATATAAGTACCTATTATATCCTTTTAAACATAAATTATAGTTTTTATTAAAAATGCAATCTTAATATTATAAATGAAATGAATGACATGACCTACATCATGAAACTTCGCACACCCGTTTTCAGGGGCACAGAAAAGAGCATAGGGTACTTTTTATCTCGGAATCCTCGTGGGAACTCCAAAATAACTTGTATGAATCGACGGGAAACAGCTAGTCTATCAATAACTTTTTGAAGTGCAGTATGTAGTCTTTTAGACAATCTGGTAAGTATTATTACTGACAAAAACTTTGAATCCAGATGAAATACAATGATATAAAGAATTTTTGTCTGTCTGTTGTATTGTAGAGCATCATGCACAAACTGTATAATAGAATTTAATTGAGTTTCCTCAATAGTCTTCGTAGTCTTACTAAAACATAGACAATCGGTTCAACAGATAATAGATAATTATGGCAATAAGTTTAAAGTGGTATCTGCCAAAGCAAACACCACCACGTTAGCAGTACCGGTGGAAACATCCACTTTTTTATTTATTTTCAACCAGTGCTTAGTAACTGTAGTAAGGGCATCGTATTTTATAGTGGCATTTCGCTCCACAGCTCAAAACATGACTGGTGGTTACGGCGAGTACCGCACTTGGAGCATGAATAGGGCAGTATGAATAGACCTCCAATTGAGCTCTAATTACCTATACACGTCAGTTGACGTGTGAAATTAAAAAAAACCCCTGCAGCCTGAACTGTGTGTCGACAAAATACATAGTCGGATGAAAATTGCAATTCAGGTCATTAATAGAAGTATGTAACATTGAATAATTAGCATTTCTTTCACAACGTTATTAATTTTAATTTAATTTTGGATCATGAACTGTTTTAAGAATAAAAAGAATATTAAAATAACATGAACACGACAAAAAACATTAATGAAACGATTAAATTAAGATTCTTACTTGAATAATTAATATATGTACCTAACTATATAAATACCTAATATAAATAATTAATATTATTAATAATTAAGTAACTCCTTTCATTGTATGCTGTTTAAAGATGATAATAATAATAACGTACGGCATTAATAGAAAAATAAAAGCGATAAAGAGATAAATTAATTTAAATTAAAAAATTTTAATAAAACAAAATGATATCTAATAAATAGCACGTTTGTAAGAAAGATGCCGAAGGTATCATGTTTGGTGTCTAAATAGTTAATTTAGGAGGAATTATGGAACTACTGAATCGAATTTTAATTCTCTCACTAAAAGTAAACAACAGTATCCTTTACTAATATAATAATTACCATGGTCTAATGTTTTTGCCTCTACCGAATTTCCGACGGAGACCAGTAAATTATTAATTTTATTATTAAACCAAAATTGTATCTACCTACCGACTGGGTAAAAGAGCATCTTTTCCATAAACCTTATTGGTTTTATAGTGTAATTATTGTTTTGGTAAATAAATTAGAAAAAAATGCAAAGTTATTGGAATACATAAAAATATAAAGACTTGATAAAGTTGTTCAATAATTTATTACTCGATTGAAATTATTATGATTAGCAGTATTTAAATAAAATAAAAATTTTAACAATATCACCCCACTAGTCGAAATTGTATGGTCGACATGTCACTTTTTCGCCGATCCCTCACTCAAGTGCGCATTATAGCACCTGATAATATGGGGTGTTGCCTGGCTACCCCCCCGACACACGTGCTTGGGAGTAATTAAGAACAAGATGAGCAATTTAACAAGGATTAGCCATTTTAATCTCGTCACAGACTTTGCGGAAGAGGTGGCGATACGTGCAGCTACTCAAACTGTCTCATCCAATTTTATTATATTTGAGGACACTTTAAATTTCATGACGGTTCAATTATAACATGTAGGTAAAAGGATATGGACCTTTAAAAAATTGTTGATGTGCACTTATAACTTAGTAGCTGTTCCCTGAGGTTTTACCCGCGGTAATTTCGAAGTTCCCGCGGGATTTCCGAAATAAAAAAGTACTCTATGTCTGTGAGTTTGTGAGGTTGTAATCTCTAGATGTACTGAACAAATTTTCAAAAATTCTTTCACTTATAGGAAGCTAAAGTGATTTTGAGTGACATAGTAATATAGGGTACTTTTTATCCCGGAATTCCTGCGGGAACTCCAAAATTACAGCAGGTAAAACCGCGGAGGTCAGCTAGTATTACAAGTAAGGATGACACTCACAATTAATAATATACCATGGCTTTCTATTGGTAAAAAAATTTTGAAAATCGGTTCAGTTGCAACCCACGTAAATGTAAGCTTTTTCTCCTTTAATCTAGGGTAGCCTGGTAAAGATAACTTGATAATATTTTTGTAAGTTTTTATAATAGCTATTCTTTATGTTTTTGATTACACAATAAAGTTTTATTTCATTTCAGTGTCAGTGTCAGCAAAATGGTACATACAATTCAGATAAAATTTAATTAACCGATCGTTTAACCACAAAAGTAAGAAATATATTAATGTGAATTTAAAATATTTCTATGGTTGAAACTAATTAGTTCAAGCTAATCAACTTTATAAAACCGTTACATAAAAGTGTAGTTTCATTTACGAAAGGCAACATTTTAAGGATTTTATTATTATAAAGTTACCATAAAAGCACATAATGTTGGCGGCTTTCATCCTTCCGCTCGTATAAGAACCACAACATATCACCGTCGTTAGCCCCGTTACGCTGCGCTGTAGGCACATCCTCTTTAAAATTAATTCCTCGCTCGTAATAAATGTAATAAAAGTTGTTTTTATGCACCTGCCGATGTCGGACCAAGTGCCGACTTATGCTACTGCGGTATAATGTTACGTCAAAGGATCGTATTCTGAACGCGTTTCGAACGAAACGAAACATACTGAGCGACTAGATATTACAACACTATACTATTTGCAATCTTTGACCACTTTTAAAATAATATCCATTACGATCAAAATAATCTTATTTTTACTTTATATATTTTCATTCGATAAAAAGACAGTAGTAGTTTGTTTATTTTTTGTTGCGCTTTCACGCCTTAACGGCTCTACCGATCGTTATGAAACTTTGCATACACGTTGTCAGGCCATACACTTGTAGTAGGTACTATAAGATTTTTGTGCGTTATTTAATTTTTTGGAGTAAAATGCTATTGGTTTCCAACCATTATTTTTGAAAAATGTAAAACAGATATAGCTAATATCACATTACTTTCTCTTCCAAATTCGCAATGTCCGCTAGGTTTATTTACAGATGCATCAGATGTTGCAATAGGATCAGTTTTACAACAATTCGAAAATAATGGTTGGAAACCAATAGCATTGTACTCCAAAAATTAAATAACGCACAAAAATCTTATACACTTGTTATACCGAAATTCTTTCGGGAACTCCGAAATTAAAGCGGCTATTATAAATCGTACACTAAAATAACATGCATTGTACAAAACGTGTTCAGAATAAGGATTCAATGTATAATAAGGCTCATATATAATCCGATTAACTTGCAATGGTATAATCTAATTCTGCAATTCGTGAAATAATTGAGCACTAATACCTTCTTGTAGCCTCGTCATGTGGGCCGGTTTCGTTATGAAACTCGTACGTTAAATTCGTTTAATAAATTTTTAAATCTATAGTTTTACTTCACAAAGATAAAGCCAGCCGAAGAAGTTGCCCTGTACCCCTCAATTCAGGGGTTCGAATCCCATTAAAAATTGAATAAAAAATTTTTGGTTGGTAGAGTAAGTGAACATGTAAGCGTTTCGTCGTCATTATAATCCTAACTGATATAATATTTTAGATATGAATGTGAGTTTGTTTGTTTGTTACGCTTCCACGCCTCAACTACTCAACCGATCATAAAGTTTCGCATGGCAGTCAGGGAGACAGAAAAGGACATAATATAGGAGGGGGGGTACTGCTTTTTATTTTATCCCAGAATTCTCGCGGGAACTCCAAAAGTAACGAGGATAAAACCGTGGGCAACAGCTAGTTAATAATGATAATAAATTGTTGAGTAGTTACGGTGTGAAAAGGTAACAGACAGACAGGCAAAGTTATTTAGGCATTTATAATATTAATAGCTGTTTCCCGCGGTTTTATCCGCATTAATTTCGGAGATCCCGCAGGAATTCTGGGGTAAACTTTCCTCTTGAATTAATCTATCTATCGACGAAAACCGCATAGTTTAAAAGATCTAAGCGTACAGAAGGCGGGAAGCGACTTTGTTTTATATTATGTAAAGAATGGATTACTGGATCAAAAAGTTAACCTTTTATTCATCTACAAGCTGCACTATGTCATAGCAACGCCCTCTTACTTATCTACATACTTGTAAATATAACTCGTATACACCAAGCGATGCTTTGCAGTTGAGGATATCCTCTTTAAACGCGTTTTGATTGAATAGATTGCCCGGTTTATTGCACCGATCATGCTCGTTACGCTTCCTGAATGCGTTTCTTACGTCAGCGCTTGCTTGATACCTATTTTGCTTTTGATTTTGTAAGTAGACACCTTCGAAGGTTCTGATTCTCTGGTTCATATTTGGACGCAGATAAGCAATAGCATGTTAACCCACAAAACAAAGTTATTGATTCAAAACGATTTATTAAGAGTTATAGAACGTTTTTTAATTATGTGTTTACCTTATTACATTGTTTAAATATGTAACTAAATATTGAATATAAAAATGTTGAAACAAAATGGTGCTATGATTTTAAAACTTTAATTTACTCAAAATTTCTCCAGTGTGGGTTAACACACTATTGCTTATCTATGTCCATTTGTTTTTATGTGTGCGATTAACTACTGAACTCGTGGGACCTTTTATAATTTAAAAATAGTACCTAGTAATAACAAGTATTAAAATGTGATTTAAAGGTAGAACAAAGACCACCTCTGATATTTTTCTTTTTCTTTTTTCACAAAGAGCAATTTACATTTACCGAAACAATTTATATAAGAAACACTATAATAATATTACAAATGAACAAACATAATATATAAAGCTCGATAGAGACTATGAACTATACCGAGAACTTTGAATAATACTGATTGTTCAATATTGCACGGTAAAATAAAGTAAAACCTACGTTAACATTTTTTATCAACACAGAAATAGGCTCGCAGAGAGATTCGCTGTCAGAATTTGAATGAAGCATTACTGAATGCTTTCTTCAACCACAAACCCACAATAACAAAGCCAGCCAATTAGATTATTGTCTCAGGACAGATTGCTAAGTTGCACGATTTATAAAAAAAAAAAAAAAAAAAAAACAGAAATAGGTGATGGAACCGCCATTTTCGGTTCCCACCAAAAACTCTTGTTTTATCTTTGATTATGGTTTACTAAATGGGGGACCTGACAGATTTCCAACAGCAAACCGCGCATCATGGGAAACGTGTAATTACTATGCAAGTGGCGTCAACACCGTCTCGTCAATGCGTGCAGAGACGGCGTATATAGAGACATGGATGGAATACGCTTTGTGTTGGACAATGGGCAAAAGTTTAGCAATCTACTGACCGATCAAAGTTAAAGAGCTTACAGATTTCGGGATGAACCTATACGATATTTAGTGTCGTAATATCGATTATCTATTGTACTTTTTGAACTATATGTATAGCGAACCTACCGAACCGTATCAATTCGTTAAATAGTAATACAAGTAGGTATTTAAAAAAAGGATAAACTAGAATATTCATTAGTTACATTCACACAAAAATTTAACTTGAGTTAGTAATAAAAATAAGTAATTAGTAATAAAAAGAGAACGTTTTTTTAATATTAACTCGAGAAATCTCTGTGTAATCAAAACTGTAATCTATTTGCGTAGCCTAATTAGCTTATTTGAGCAGCAAAGAAATTTCCGTGTACTTAAAAATGAGCTTTAAACCTCTCAGACACATTTTTCCAGCAATCGTCTCTCGGCTAATCGGCTAACTCATGCAATCATATAAATATCAATATAATACTTCTGTATGGCTGTGAACTATAATTTTATCATTAATATTTACTTAATATACTCGTATGTATATTATGTATGTCTATGATGTGTATGTATTTATAAGTTTTAGTTTAACACCACCGGCTCCCAACTTCAATTGCAATTTCCCTATTCACCCGAAGGTTGTCTGGAAGAGATAGCTTTTAGCGATAAGATCCCCTATTGTCCTGGCACTTGTGTAATTTTTTTAAGGTGTTCAACAAAGACTTTATCTACCAAACTTACCAACGTTTTGAGATCGGCGTTGATATCTGCCATGTGGTTCGCTGGCCCGTTCCTCTCGCCCGACACAGAAGCGAGTATCCTCTTCCTGTGCCCAGCCTTCTGTATTTCCAGCACAGCTGTCAGCTCCACCTCCCAGATCCTCCTGACTCTATCCATATCGACGTACAAATGTTTCCTAAAAGTATCACTGTATTGCTCTAAATTTATAATCCTCAGCCACTCGTCGACGGACTCGTTTTGGTGTTTGTTACTTATATTATTATTGTTATTGCTTATTTCTGCTATTTTAAGAGGTAATTGTTTCGCTGATTCTAAAATTTTGTGCCTATCGTTGTCTTCTATGCCCATTTCGCGTAGATCGTTGTCGTCGAGTATGCCGTTCTGGAACAATGTTGATAAGTGTCAGTTAAAAACATTTTATTAGTTAAATTTAAAATATGAATAACAATATGACTAACACATACACAATATATCTCTAAATGTTATTAAATTATTATAATTTTAAAATTTATGCACACAACGATTTTTTAATATGCAACTACCAATTTTTTTAGTTATTTCATTAGGTATTTACCTACATCATTAAGTGCACCAAAACATCGACCATTTGCGAATTGGACCATTTGCGAATTGGAGGATTGGACCATTTGCGAATTGGACGAAATGCGCCTGAACGCAAGATTGATAGTGATAAAGATACGTCTAGGTATATGTTATACAATACAGTACAGTAGTAAGCAGTTACTTACAAGTCGATCCCCTCAGTTTTCTGGGATAAAAAGTACTCTGTGTTGTTCAGGAATAATCAGTTAAGTAGTTTTTGAGTTTATCCATAACAAACAAACATACAAAACATCAAACCTTTTCTCTCTAAAAATGTATACGTACCTATTTTAAGATAGAAGCAGTATTTATCGAAGTTATAAATGGACATAGATAAGCAATAGTGTGTTAACCCAGACTGGTGAAATTTTGAGTAAATTAAAGTTTTAAATTATAGCGCCATTTTGTGTCAAGAATTTTTATGTTCAATATTTAGTTACATATTTAAACAATGTAATGAGGTAAACACATAATTAAAAAACATTCTCTAAATCTCAATAAATCGTTCTGAATCAATAACTTCGTTTTGTGGGTTAACATGTTATTGCTTATCTGCATCCAAATTATGTGAATAGTGAGTATAAATGATGAAAGAGTGGGATGAACAAAAACCAAGTAATTAATAGGTACTCACGACAAAATCGATATCGTCGTATCCACTCTCCAAGAACAGCGGTTCGTAATCGTGCAGGCCCAAGCCGGACAGCCAGAGGCCCAGGGTCGAGGCCACCGATGGACTCAGGCTGGACTCGGAGCAGCTGAGGCCCAGCCTCGACGTGAACTCTTGCTCCAGTTCGGACACGAACACCGACTCTCGGACCAGTTTGCTCCCAAACGAGGCCATAATCTCGGAAATCTTCGCCCATTCCTCCTGTTTATAAAAACAGTATATTTAAGTATTTCATCAGTTGTCTGTTCCAACCATTATAATTATTTCTATTTCTACGAAATCAAAAATAATTTGGTGCAACTTACAACACCATTACTTGTAGCATTTTATATTTATTTAGTAATTTTTAAACAAGTATAAATAATACAGAACTAATTAAGAGTCCCCTGTCCCCTGCGTTAGTCGTAAAAACACATCCCACCGATTGTGAATAAAAAAACAATCGCTACTTTAATAAATATTTCATTTGTTATTTATAATTTGGATTACATGTCAGCCGGGTTTATTAATGGGTTGTTATGATTAAACGGGTGAAACATATCAGTTGAACTTGCATAAATTATAAAAATAATCTAACAAATTAACACCCAACTTTTTTTTTTAACATCTGAATACCTACATATACCTGGGGTGTCAAAAACACGTCGCGTTGTGTGTGTTCAGAAACACCTGCCTACCTGCGCACTAATGCTACTTTTATCAATTATCATAACACGAGTATCCAAAATGAGAGATCGACCCGCATCGCTGACACCCTTTGTTAGCAGAACGGTCGATACTGCATCATTTTACAATAATTTTATAGGATACAGTATAAAACATGATTTATCTCCCGTTTAGGTAGAGCGTAAACGCAAAGATTCTCGAAAAAACCGGTATTTATCCGGCGGAGTTGACTCGTTTCTAATTAGAAAACAGAGAATGATCCCTTACTCGATTCATACAAATTACAATAGGTGGTCACCAAAAAAAAAAACTTAAATTTGGTTCGAATTTTGTAAACTACGTCAGGATCGCTCCTCCTCCATAATATATTTTTCTTTATTTATTTATTTAATTTCAAGTAACAGTGACTTATTTTGGTTAGTGTTAGGTACGCACTTAAAAACTATGAATAACGAGAATTTTTTTGGAGTTCAATAAACTAAATATCTAATAATTATATAAATGATAATACCTAATTGAATAGACAAATTTGTTTAGTGTAATTGACTGATATTTATTGACTATTGTCTATTTATTTAATTTGCCTGACATGTTTGTATCTATTAAAATTATGTGTTAATACTGCTTTTAATGTAATCAAAGTTTGTAACGATTTGGTCTGTGTATGGACTATTTTGTTATAAATATGTTGAATAATATTGATAAATATTTCCCGGAAAAAGACATTACTCAAGAATTACAGATTTCCACACACGTATTTTCCCACTTGCCTACATGTAAAGAGAGCAGAATCGCAGTATTCAATAGAGATGAAAAATGGAACCTAAAGAATACTAAGAATTAAATTTTCAGTTTTAAAGTGTACCAACACTAATTTTAAATATAAAAAAAAAACATTTATTTTTATATCGTCGCTTATAAGCTAGGTTTTAAAAGGTAATTATTAATTGTATAAAATATATTCAGTATAGCAACAATTAACAAGTTATCGTGTCGTTAGTGTATGGTAGATACAGTAGACCGAGACTCAGGTGTTGCGAAGAGTCTTGCGTTAATTCGTATCACTTCCTGCCATTGTCACGACAGTTAGTTGCTTGTTAATTGTTTGGATGTAACATTCATTCCACAGTCGTCCTTGTGTTAAAAGTTAAATAGCTACTGTGCAGTTAAGTTTTATAGAGGTTTGACGAAAGGAAAAAAGACAATAACCTCAGGGGCTGGAATGAAACGATTAAGCAGAGTGATTTTGGAAGCACGAGATATTTTTCAGACCTATCTAGCGGTAATTTTGGAGTTCCCGCGGGAATTCTGGGATAAAAAGTACCCTTGTCCTTCTCTATACTCCTGATAACGTGCATGCCAAATTTCATCCAAATCAGTTCGGCCGTTTTTGCGTAATTTAGTAACAAACATCCAAACATCCAAATATCCAAACATCCACACTTTCACATTTATAATATTAGTAGAATTATGGTAGGATTAGTATGTTTCGATAAGGTGTCTATGGGTTATCTATGGAACTACTGAACAGATTCTAAAAATTGTTACTCTGTTCGGAAGCTACGGTATGCTTAAATATCATAGGATACTTTTAACAGTTCCCGAGGGATTTCCAAATCCACGCGGGTGAAACCGCGGGGGAATAACTAATAATGTATAAAAGCAAATATGACCCGAGTTCTGGTAATAACTGTTCTAACCATAAATATATAATAATTGAAGAAACTAATAAATTACTCTAGTTCAGGTTAGTAGGCTGTAGAAATTTATTGTTTCTCTGATAAACACGACTGATTGCAACGATGAGGTACATTTATAGACAAAATGGAAAATGATAATAATTAAACTCGACCAGTAAAGGTGCATGCATATTGCTTTGTCTCTGAATGTAGGTAGGTATGTATTATTGCAATGGGCTTGTCAATTTTAGTTTTTCGTCGTCACGTCACGGCCGTGCTACAGTTTATAGCAAGCACGTTATGACGTCACGCGACATGTTGACTTAATGTATCTCCGTTATATTTTGATGACGTAAAAAAATAAGGAAATAAGTGTATTCATTAATCTAAAAGACGGACTAAATAGAATTTCGTGTTTCATACTTCGGAAGCAAGTATTTACAAACGGCAGGTGAAAATAAAAAACCGCTACCAATATAATTACGAAAACAATTATGAGAATTAATGTTAAACTTAATAAGTCAGAAAAACTGGAATTTATTTGTGCAGCCTTATAAATGCGAATGTGAGTTTATTTGTTTGTTCATTACTAATTTTGCATTCACGTTGTCAGGAATACAGAAAAGGACATATAGGGAAATCACCGCGGGTGAAACCGCGGGGAACAGCAAGTCCTCAATAAATCTTTGGAAATTAGCAAATGACACGATTCACTGAACAAAACCCTTCTATGCTTAGAATTTAATACCTAATCCTCACCTGCTCATCAAAAGGGCTGAGTATGGAAAGCGATTTGTCCCCACTGTGGGTCGAGCTTGTCGTATTGCTGCGTCTCCGCACTTCGTCGTCTGCCCCGTTGAGATTCCGCTCGGTCGGCTGTCCATTGCTGCTGATATTGGTGATGTGCGCCGGCGGTGCGTCAGTCGGCGACGCGTCGTATACCGATTTCAGTTTGCGCAGCGTTTTCGGCCGTTCCGCTGGCATCGGCCGTAAGCCTATCCCGTCGAGCGTCGTCGTCGAGCCTTTGAAGAGGCCTGTTGACAAACAAAGATAGTTTTAATGCTGGAACAAAACATACAACGATGCTAATACTTATTAAAATGACAAAAATTTCAAATGAATCCCTGGATCCAAAAATTGGATCCTATAGTAGACAGAGGCGGCTGAGTGCATCTATATCTAAATGTGTGTCTAAGAAGAAAGAAACCACTTTAAAAAAATCGTTCAACACGCTATCACTACTATTTGATAGACATACTTTGAATATTTTTATGTATATATTAACAAATTTGGATTGAACATATTCATTTATTATTTACAACTGGCTGAAGTCTTCAGTCCCAGACGTCCTTCACTCAATACGGCTTTAATGTATTTAGTACCGGGGCAAAAGTATTCTCTAATAATTATGTTGATCTGGCTACCGACATTTCATCCGGACATGATTATCGTTGACGGCAAAAATTTAAGGCATTTTGGCATTTCCTAACCACAAGTTGACAAATTATTTTATTTATGGAAATTAACAAATATTAGTACTTATTACTATTTCTTTTTTTTACGTGTTGAAAAATAAAACCAAGTACAATTTATTAGATTTGTAACAAATGCTCGTAGTTACTTTAAACTGAAATTGGGTCAATAACTAAAAGATAATACGTTAACACAACCGCTGTTATCAACTGAAGGGCAAGTGAAAACACTCGAAAACAATCCAACAGTGCAGTTGACAACGATGCCAAGGTTCCTAGCAATCAACTGTCGAAGAATTGAAAAGAACAATAATTCTTCAAACTGGTTCCTGTCTATGATTATATGGGCAAGGTTTTACGATTGGTGATAAGCAAGGTATCGGAACGAATGGATTTTGTTACTCCTATCAAGTGGATAAGCCCAGCTTACTTTAAGTTGTCAGTTACTCGTAGTTGTACCCGCCTTTTTGTTTTAATCTAAGAGTTGTACTAACTATATCCTTATAATCACGTAGTGATTACCTTCTCTCTGCTTATAATATCTGCTATGTAGGAAAAAAATTGTAAAAAGGATGTATGATACAAGTCGTGCGGAAATTAGACTTTTTGTCATTGTCATATAGGTTGTATACCTAACACATCTGTCTAGATATTGGGGATGAAATGGGGGTTAGTGTGTCGTTAGCCGATAGTTTTTACGTCAGAGACGCGTTCAGATGCTCCTGTTTTCCCTCACATGATCATGGAAATTAATCTATACAAATATTATCAGGAGCTGAAGTTTGTGAGTTTGTGAATTGTGAATTAACGACGTTGTAGAGGGTAACTTTTGGATCTACTGAACCCATTTTGAAAATTCTTTCACTTATAGGAAGCTACAGTAGTTCTGGGTAACATAGGGTAGATACTTTTAATCCCGAAATTCTCACTGGAGCTCCGAAATTACCGCGGGTGAAACCGCGGGGGACAGCTAGTAAGCTATAATAATAATAGTATAGTTCAAAGATGTATAAAGATGTTAAAAGATGTAAAGATGTTTAAAATTCTACATTCTTCATTACACTACTTATTAATTTTCATTTACACTTGATTTACAAAGGGAATTACTTTAATATTTGTAAATTGTTCAGCTTAATGGATGTTTAACATAGTAAAAATATTTCACGATGCGAGCAAACAATGATGTTTGACCCGAGTACGATGCCAAGTATGGTGCTCATACAAATACACAATATGCGGTAAGTGCCACAGTGTGGTGACGGTAGTACAATAACGACTTGATTGAAATATACCTGCACCCGTTACGGCATTTGATATCGCTCCAAAATAAGTGAACTAAATTTTCTTTTTTTGGCTAATCCTTCCTCAGAGGATGCTAAACTTCTGTACTTATTATGAGGTATTTGTACGTTTTCCGCTGATCAGGAGAACACAATCCCATATGGAATAAAAACCTGAAGTTTTTAGATCATATTATATGTTTATTTATTTTGTATACGTATCAGATACTTGAAAAATCTTCTATGCAGAACAAAGGAAAATTTATATGCGTATTCCATAGATACCTTTTTTAGAGATTTTTTTTTATCGAAACCCTAAAGTCTGGAACGACGCCTCAAGTGAACACTAGCCCATAAACCACAATTGGCTACTTGACAAAAAATTTTTTTTTGTCCGTCGTGTAGATTAGTAAAAAATATTGGACACGTATTTTTTCTTTTTTTACGTACTCAAAAAATAACAGAGATACATTGAGTTGAAATTTCGCGTGACGTCACAATTCAATGCGGTTTGTATGGCGCTTATAATGAATATTGACGTCACGAGTCCCCCACCCTAAACTTTAATGCGCTTTATCTATGTTCATTTTCATTAAATTGAAAAAGCAAAAAATACGTGTCTATTATTTTTTTATTTTCTAACTGACGGACTAATTAGAATTTTGATATTCATACCTTGGAGAATACCCAATTGTTTTAATGGATCTTTACGAAAAACTTATCCGCATAAACTTATCCCAAAGAAGTTTCACTTTGCTAATATCAGATCTGTCATCTGACATGTGTATACCTACATACGACTAAAGTTATCCTGACAAAGCATAATGACTATATAATGACAGTCGAGTTGGTGAAGAACGGTGTTGAATTTAAACGCAGCAGCGCGAGTGTTAACTTGTGATCCTGTGGAACAATGGTGGTGGAGACAATGGCCCATTGTGATGCTCCCGGTGGTAGCCCATAACTGGTTGTCAGTAAAGCACCAGATTCACACGAGAGGTATCTAGTTATGTCACTTTACTAGATGCAATTACGATAAACGAATGTCAGTTGCTAATACGGCAGCTACCAAATTTAAGCTTTAAGAGAGAGAGGTACCTACACAAAAAGAAAAATAAAAATAATGAAACCTCTTCGAGGTGTCTTATTAATATTATTACTTTGTTTTGCTTAAAACATTTTGTCACTAGTTCAATCTTTGTTGCTTAAAAAACTTAGAACGCTGCGAATTTTTATACAATCGTTTATGTTGATTTCTTTCGCTAGTTTGGTGATACAAGAGTAAGATGGTAAAGTTTATTTTGCCTTTAAATCATTCACTACCACAGAGCAAATAAATTAACTAGAGAAGACAATGTAGGTATAGGGCAGGCGCGCTACCGTTGCGTTGCAAAGAAAGAGCAAATGCTTTAACTTGCCCAAAACCTCTTTTGCTGCCATCCAAAGTATATTTACCACAATATTCCCAAAACTGTTAATTTTGAAAACAGTGACTATAAGTAAAAACATTACCATAAAGTGGTTAGTACATTTCTTTACGATTATGAATATTTTAGTCGCGATGAATAGTTTAGTGTGCGAAAATCACCCGGCGCCACTGGTTTTCATCTGTTTTCATACTAAACTATGTTGATGTCCCTTCTATTTTTCATTTTCTGTTCTGTGTTCACTACGCTCGGCATTCTACCTTTTTTTCGATTAAGGAATCTCTCGCTCGCTCACAGAATTCAAACGCAGCGCTGGCAACAAAAACGAACTTTACTCTCTTTTTGGCCTGACAACTATTCTTACACTTACACTTAGCCAATGGCCACAAAACAGTTTTTGCTGGTAAGTAACATTGATATACTAAATACCCGAGATACACAGTCACAGACGCAAAAATGCACAAATAAAAACCTGTAAAATGGTACAGTTTGGTGTGTGAGCGATGTGTCGTATGCATAGGTAAGAATTATGCTTATTTTTTTGACAGGTGTATTTTCGTTTTATCTATCGAAGCCACTTTTTGTAGTGACTTAGGTATCCACAGGACTTAGGTAAGTATAGGAACCATGAATCTAGGTACAAAGTTAATAGTTTTTACATCACTGATAAGTCACGATCAAGACTCACTTGTCATCACCAGAGTACTTATGTAGCGGATGTCACTACTACACTGTACCCAGACAATTACCATAAAAGAACATTGGTATCAATACAAAGTAGCAACATAAATCAAATATTGGCTTTGCACAAACATTTTGCTAAGATCCCAAAGAGCACAGTTTGAAAGCTAAATGAACATAGAGAGTAACACTGAATTATTATTATTCGTTAACCTAACACATAGTAATAACTTTAACAGGTTTGTCAATCTCTTTGTCTGTGATGCACGCATTGCACGCATTACGCAGAAACTGCAGAAGAGATTAATATATCGTAATGAAACTTCGTAAGTAATTAGCTGAACAATGAATATCCAGGTTCAATATGTCGAATATTTTCATCATGGTAACATCATAAAAAGTTCTTGATCCATTAAAAAGCGATCTTACTATGAAAGAATATGACCGAGAAAACACAAGACGTGCAATTTCTGTTAGATAACAAGTGTGAAGGCACGTGCAAGGCTGGCTCAATTTTAACAACTAAATTAGTTCATAGATA
Source organism: Zygaena filipendulae (assembly GCA_907165275.2). NCBI lineage: Eukaryota > Metazoa > Arthropoda > Insecta > Lepidoptera > Zygaenidae > Zygaena > Zygaena filipendulae. The sequence goes on from OU015671.1 coordinate 6,153,003, forward strand.
CACAGGTGCTTTCAATTCATTGTTAAAAATAAACAAGGCGAAAATTTCGCGGTGCCTACAACGATAAGTTATAAACTTAGCGGTTAACCATGTTCCTAAGTAATATCTAGTCAAAGATGATAAGTGTTATCACAAATAAAATCAAATCTTTTTTTTTTCTGATACATACTATAATACTGTTCTGTTTGATAGTTTGGACGCATAAGTATAATTAAGAAACTAATCGACAGATTCGTATGAAAATTCACACATAAATTTAAATTTTAATACTGAACTGTACAACGCGAAATGTTAATAATGATTTTATTGTAATTCCAACTAAATGCATTATGTGACTAACCGCCGCACTCAGAGTCGACTTTAATGATTACTTAGTTAAGTATAGATTTTGAAAACAAAACTGCTGAAATCAGAGACGTTCAGTAAATTAATGCTAATTGGCATTTAATGAGACGTAACTTAATTAGTTAAATGCCAATTAACATTAATTTACTGAACGTCTCTGATTTCGGCAGTTTTGTTTTCAAAATCTATACTTAACTAAGTAATCATTAAAGTCGACTCTGAGTGCGGCGGAAAGACTAGTAAATAGAAGAAAAGAGATCGGAACTGTACATTAGGTACCTACTTCGCGTTGTTCTGTTTTGATCTCTCCATTATTATGACCCCATAATATCCTCACTACCTTCCACATTTAGATTCATAACTTCTTTTTCGTAGCCAAATAAGTTATTTGTAATATAACATAGAATTCAGATAATTTTTTTGTTAAATTAGTCATAGCTGAAAAAAATACACTAGAAATGTAAGTTATACCTCAGAGTAATAAATATACTACTTACTATTATACCCAGTGGTAGAGATTAATTTTCTTTAAGTTTATAACAATAATATAATAAGACTGGTCTCGGCATTCTGCGAAAATTAATTTAATTACTTGTAAACAAGAATAAATGTTATGCACTTGATGTTAAAGTACGATAAGAGTAATATATCAATATCAATTAATCCATAAATTAATAATGTCTTGACTCTTGATGAAATGAACTGTTGCAACAAATGTGATGTACAGACAGTAAAGTACGTTAATAAATATGCATGAGTCGAAAATATTGACGGATATTTGAAATTATGTAGATTAAGAACTGTTAAAGTTACAATATACAATGTTACTTCAACAACAAAAGAAACATTCTGAGGAGATAATAGTTGTTTAGGTACCTATTATTTAGGTGCTTACATTGTATTTACTTAATCATGGGTAGTATACCTAAGTACACGCAACACGCATATATAACAGGAAATAAAACTTTAGTCACTGACAAAAACTAACCGAAAGGAGAATGACGCATTGCAATGACTCTGCACTTGACATTTGCATTTCAATCCGAATTACAGAAGTTTCTCACAAAAACTTAACGTGATAAATATCGATCTATCGATCAATAACATCAAATCGTTGTTCTCGAACGGCACGCGAAACATACGAAAGCCTTGCAAAATCAATTCGTTTTAATTTCACAGACGGAACAATGCAGTCAGCCAGTGACATTAGCGTTAGGAATATTATTCCTAAGATTATATTGTGTACGTTTATATGCATAAAAGCTAACTACTCACAGTTTCCCATCAGTAAGGCAGTCATAAAACGCACCATGAAAATCTCTAGCCGTCATGTCTATAGGCACATTTATTATAAAACACACTAAACATATCTATAAGAATAACTAATCGAAATACCTACACTGTAATGTACTTAGTTTTGGTTATATTGTGAATAAAATAAATAAAATTTCATTTTCACTAATGACCCAAAAACTCCATTCTCACGTAGCAATAGCATAATTCGATAGATACATCCAATAGATCGCACGACCGGTTTGTTTCGTAACAAACAAAAAAAAGTGATATCTCTGTTCACTGACGACCTTCTGACACTCGCGTAAAAAGTTTTAGAGGTTATTACAAATGCTATAGGTGAGGTTACTGGTATAGGTTGTATTGCAAATGCGTTTATCCGATCAGCCGGTCGCGACTCAACTGTCGATGAAATGAAACTAAATATTGATAAGAACCGCCGTGCGAGCAAACTTCACTTATCGTCCAATTTATATTAAACTGCATCAATTTATCCATGAAGACAATTGCAAGACGAACCGTCTTTATCACACACGATAGGTGTAAAGGAGACACAATTTCAAATACTCAAGACGCCAATATCGAACCGCGGACGACAGTGTACTAACAGATGTTTCATGGATATATTATTCATGATTTTGAATGAATGAAGTTCATTTTAAGCACGCCCAACAAGTTTCTGCAGGTCTAAAACTGGACGACGATAAGAGAATATCAGATAAGGTGACGCCAACAAGCAAGGTCTGAGCTACAAGCCCTTTACTTCGTTGGTTTGCAAATCTGATTTTTTATCTGAGTGATAATTTTATTTGAGCGTGTTCGAATTTTTTATCGCCTTACAATTTAACTTCGATAAATATAGTTTTATTCCAGTTCCGAATTCTCAGTAGGTATGTTACATTTTAAGCAAATATTTATAACAAAAAAGTATATGTTACATTATGTATATCATATTATTTAACTGCACTCACCTAAATATACTTCCCTACTTAATAAAATATCATATTTCCATAAACATTATTGGTTTCTTAAGTACTTTTTTAACTGTAACTTTTGACTTGGTAAATAAATAAACGAATAAGAAGTATCAGTTGTCTAAAATGACATTCTCTGCTTAGTTCGATACTCGTTCGATACTAAGCGCTTTGTAATTTAATGTCTAAAAATTATTATTGTTATTTCTATTCCGACGCAATAAAAATAATTAATTTGTTGCAACTTGCAACACCAATAAATTCCACATCGTTCTCTATATTTATAGCAACGTAAAGTTGATAGCATCAGCAAATTCTCGTTTTAAAGACGTCCCCAACTGAAGACCTGCTGAGTCGTGTAACTGGTTCAGAAGATTTACATATCAAAGTGCGTTGATAGAGTTATGATCGTCATTAATCAGAAGCCTCGGAGTTACGTGTAATTTGACTTGGTAATTTTAGTTGGCGTCTCTCTTACTAAATTTTACTTATAACATTTATTATGTTGTAGTTTTGGAAAATTACCTCTACCACTATTATTTAGGTCGTCATTATTCATTGAGTGTAATATTTCACTTGATTGCAGCTATTAGATAACCTGTCGCAGACCTATAACATAATAACCACCGATGCTCTTTTTATTATATTGGTATTTTTATGTATCGCCAGTTGCCACTAATTTGAATTGAGTATCGTGATTTTTTTAAGACCTTTTAATATTCTTAATAGCAACAAGGTTTTGAGAACTTTCTAAACTCACTCATTTCGTCATTTCTCTTTTATAACAAAACTGTAAGGGCTAAACTGTTGGTTCAACTTTTTAGTGTGATCCAAACACTAACTGTATCGACCAATAATATACACATTTATTTTTGTGTTTAACCTTGTAAATAACTCGAGGGTCGCGGGTTCAGGCCAGCACATGCTGTCGATTATATTCGGGTGTCTGATCGCATCCATATGGTGCTGTCAAGGGCAAGTTTATTTAGTGACGCGTCGAGATAAGGCCTGCGTCGAGAATTATAAAGTAAAGCTTCTTTGTACAGTAGGTAAGGGAGAGATTGTAGATAGTCATAGGAATGGGAACGTTATCCGATAAAAAAATATCTTGCGACGGAATTGAGTAAGATGTACATTCTTCTATTTTTTTGTATGGCAATTGAGTCTACCTGTTTGAAAAAACAAAAAGAACAGCACAGACAGAGATATGAAGATATGATGATATAGAGGTAGCATAGAACAGGAGCGAATAGAATTGCAGTACATTCGTGTAGAGAAGCTAATACGTACTCATACCTACCTGGATGGGAAACGGGGCGGCAACTCTTAACTAACCGTTTTCGTTACAGAAAAACTGTCGCGTACAACCTCTTTTTTAGGTCATTTATAAATAATAGAACTGACAATATTTTTTTAAGAGATTGGTATTTACAGGTTTTGAAATAAAATATGGGAGTCTCAATATAGAGGAGAGAAGGTATTTTTTGTAAAACTTTTTTTATTACTCTTCGGTCCTATTTTTTATGATAATCAAAAGACTTTGTAAAGTAGGCCAACTAAGGTTGGAGCACTAGAAATATCAGAAACCACAAATATATTTTTTATTTCACTATCTATAGTAATTAATATACCTACACAACAATCATATACATTGTATATTTAAAATTATTTCAAGAGGCTATAAAATCAATCTTTTTTAATATTCACTTTACATAACAATATCAAAAACTGTGATATACAATAAAAACTTGCTCCCTATTTCATAAATACGTGATAATTGCATTTTCTACAATATGTAAAAAAATAAACCCCTTTCTGAGGCACACATGATCGCATCGTTAAAAGAAACAGTAAAAAACTGTAAAAAAAAAAACTGTAACCCTATACAGTGAATTTGTCAGAAAAAAGTCAAGTTAAAAGATCGTTAATTTTACCACAAACAAATTTAATCGGAAACACGCAGACGCAAGGTTTAGATTCCGATGACGGTTGGTGAGATAAATATTGAACTATCTGGTTTTAGATAATGTAACCCAATAGTTCCTGTATGGGTTGAAATATTTCTTTTTAGTGGAAAAAGTCGAGTCATGTGTTGTCATCTACCTATCTATATTTAATTTAAAAACTTAAATAATATACATAATATTTTATACGATTCAAAGTGGAGCCAGCATGCATTGTCATCCCTACTAATTATAAATACGAAAATAACTCTTTTTGTCCGTCAGTCTGTCTGTCTGTTACGCTTTCACGCCTTAACGGCTCAACCGATCATCACAAAATTTTGCATACTCATTGTCAGGTACAAAAAAGGAGATATGGTACTATTATTATTATTATTCCGGGATTCCCGCAGGAACTCTGAAATTAACTCGGGTGAAACAGCATTAAATTTTTAATACTAAACGTTATCATAGGAGTACAGAAAAGGATATAAGGTACTTTTATGTCAGAACTCCCGCGGGATCTCCGATATTAACGCAGGTAAAACCGCGGGGAACAGCTAGTTTTAAATATGTAATTTTATGATTAACAAGTATGATAACAAAATATGGATATTTTCAAATTGAAATTAGCTATTGAAATTTTTAGAAACGTGTTTTTAACTTTTTTATAATAACGCTGTATACATGCAAAAGAATAACAACCTCTCATTTTACTAATAAAAACCGTTAAATTAAATCCGTTGCTTTTCACTTATTGATGTCAATTTGATATTGTTGGCGGTCGATCCAACATATACCTATAGTTATTTGGTATCTCCGTTGTTTTCGATTTTTAAGGCTTCGATAAAGACACATCTATATTAGTTCACAGTATTCCAAAGCATCCAAAGCCATGAACTGATTATCATGCTTATTTACCTACCGCAAATGGTCAATGGCCAGACCTAACTGCTACCAGACTCATATAAAAACATCTCTAAAAAATACGCGTTTGGTTTTCCTATATCTTTTTGTGACATCAATTTATGAGTAAAGGGCAAATAAACGTTTTCAAGTACATAATATTTTATTTCTTTATAATTCTGAGAGCAAGCGGTTTTTCGTAATAAGTAGGTAATAAGTAATAACGCATCACGATTGTGCAGTACAAGGAAATCAATGCGACCAGGGGGTCGATTTTTGAATCGCTCGAATTACTTTCACGCACGGAATCGCGAATTCACGTGCGAATCCTCATACATTTTTCAAGCATTCACGCGTGAATCTTGCAATTCCGTGTGCGAAAAGTAATTCGAGCGATTCAAAAATCGACCCCCAAGGGCCGTATTTTTTAATCGCTCGAATTACTTTCGCACACGGAATCGCGAATTCACACGCGAATGCGAATACATTTTTTAAGCATTCACGTGTGAATCTTGCGATTCCGTGTGCGAAAAGTAATTCAAGCGATTCAAAAATACGGCCCCAGAACCGATGTCTTGTTAATGTGAATGTGTAATCTAAAAATATCTTCTCGTACTATCGATCAGATCTATTCTTTTCGCGGGAAGCAGCTATTGATTACGTATTGTATTATTAGGTACTTATTCTATGACTCAGGTGTTCAAATTTCTAGGGTCGTGTTCGCATTAAACTCAGAGTAGTCACAGTGTGAGTTTTACTGTGACCATAGGTGTCTGTTAGCGTCCAATACTAATTAGAGCAGAGCGTCCACACTAGGTGTACAGTATGCAGTCAGCGGCTGATTTGCAGCAAAACTTTCGCAAATCTCAGGGTAGGTATCATTTTTAGCGCGAAGTGCGCGTACCATGATTCTTCGTTCACCGTTTTCAACTTTCAAAATTCAAAAGCTATTTATTACTTAGGATTGGTTACAATCACTTGTAATCGTCAGCAGGTTCTTAGAACTATAAATTACCGTCAGTTCGGAATACGTCCTCTGCTGAGAAGAACTGACAAGAAACTCAGCAGCGCTGTCTTTTAATGATCATACTTATAAACTAGGAGAACAAAAAATAGTAATTGGTTAGAGCAATTCATTCTTAAACGTCTGTATCATTTAAATAGTCTACTACACTATAATATGCTTTATCGCATAATCTGTGTTTAATAAGTGTCTTGAATTTATTAATTGACAAATTAATTACATCATTTGGGAGTTTGTTGTAAAAGTATTATTTATTTATTATGGGGTAATAATAGGCTCAAAAATCAAAATCGTTGACCAACGAAACGCAAGCACTTCGCGCTAGAAAATGGCCCCAGGTTGCTCAGCTTTAGTCAGCTGGAAGTAAGTAGTTAATTTGTAGCGGTAAACAGTACGCAACTCTGAGCTTGGTGTTAATACTTCCTAAAGCGATGACATATCGAATTTTTCTTCGGTGCTGTAATCATAAATACAGATTTGAAGTTTCGAAATACAACTCAAGGTCATCGTGCTACCGAGCGGTCTACTGATTGCGGATACCACTGGTCTAGTACCTACCTATTAAATGATTAGTCAGACAGGGATACTCAACTGAGTAAGAACTTTTCAACTTTTAGTGTATTCTATTCTTTTTGGATACGATTTTGACTTTCTTAAGTCCTCACCGAGTCAGCGTAAAAGTGATTTTCATATTCTTTTCTGTAGTTATAGAATAAAAACCCGTTTATTAGCGGATGAATATTCGATAAAAGCCACTGCTTTAGACAAATACCATATACGTTAACAACAGCTGAGATTATTTTTTATTTCATTTTTATTTTACACTAGCTGACCCCTGCGGTTTCACCCGCGGTAATTTCGGAGTTCTCGCGGGAATTCCGGGATAAAAAGTACCCTATGTCACTCAGGATCACTTTAGCTTTCTATCTATAATAAGTAGATCCATAGATAACTCACAAACTGCGAATTTCCCGCGGGAATTCCGGAATAAAAGTACCCTATGACACTCAGCATCACTGTAGCTTCCTTTAATGAAAGAATTTTCAAAATCGGTTTAGTAGATCCAGAGATTACCCCCTACAACGTCACAAACTTGCAAACTCACAAACTTTTGCTCTTTATAATATTAGTATAGAAATAGATCATTAAAATTGACATAATTTTAAGTGCTCGCGACTTGATACCCCATTCCCGTCTACAGATTACTTACTGCCATATAGCGGAACGGGTAAAAATTATAAAGCTAACAAAATTATATTACAATGAATCACTTCCACGTGTATATGTATGTATGTATGTATTGTATATACATGACTCACTCGTCACTTACTCATTGACCTGTGTTATTATGTGCCTACTTACTTGGTATAACAGTTGGTATTTGCCAAATATTTGATAACCGCGTCTCGCGTTCTTTTGCCTATTTGGAATTCCAAGCTGATATCATTATGTAAATAAAGGCATTGCGCAAGTAGTTTATGTACAAGTCCGATAGTGTGTTACATAACTAACATAAGCTATTATGTAAACAATGGAATCAAAGAATGCAGCTTTTTATTTATATGCATAAGTCGTTAGCTGTTTCATAGCACCGTACTGGTTTAGTGCTTAACAAACCTGACTCGTACGCCGGTGTTGCCGGTTCGATATCTGATTCAGAATAAAGAATTATGTGATGAACGTTAGTGTTTGCCATGAGTATTTTATGGACGTATACAATATGTATAAAATGACAATTTATATAAGCACTAGCTGCCTCCCGCGGTTTCACCCACGGTAATTTCGGAGTTTCCGCGGGAATTCCGGGATAAAACCCTATGTTTTTCTCTGTACCCCTAACAACGTGCATGCAAATTTTAATGATGATGGGTCCAGCCGTTTACTGTTCATACGTGATGCAGTGGGAAATAGCGATTCATTTTTATATAGACTACTATAATATACAAATTATTATCTGCAGCCGTCTGATACAACTAACACATCGTGCAAAGTTTCCTTAGTTTGAGACCAGGTGGCGTTGTGTGATAATGCCCAAGTATTATTGTTTATAACTAAAACAGTTTTTCGCGATTTCAACCGCGTCTATCAGGGATTTTCCTCGGTACAAAACCCAGAACCTAAAAGCAGACTCAGACTCCTAAATGTATTCTAAATCACACAGAGATACTGTAGCTTCCTATCAGTGAAAGAACATTTAAAATCCGTTCTGTACGGGTAAGTACGGGTATACGTCTAGAGATTATCCTCTATTTGTAGAGGACAGACAGACAACCAAAAAATATGTCTTTATATTTTTTTTCAATTCGAGTGCATAGTGAATTACTAAACTGACATAAGTGAATGAAGTCAGTATACTTTACGTCCGTAAATAATTGTAATCAAACTTTTACGATCATCACAAACCCATACAAATACAGTATAAGTTTTTCTCGATTCGTTCATATTTCTATTGTTATTCCTTATTATTGTTGTTATTATACGACTTAGGCTATAAAACTATGGTCCCTATAAAGAGTGGACAAAGAGAGTTCGATGACTTGATACCTGTATGTTTTCATTGCACGACTTTTCTGTCGTGTCGTGACGTCCCACCGCTTTGTTTAACCTTTGTCAAACTTATTTGAATGAGTGTCTATACCTATTTTATTTATCGGTAGCAAAGCAGGGCTAAATCTATATTTTATCAACAACAATACTAATAAATTTTATATATATATAAAGGGATGTCTTAATTTTTTTAATTTATTCATATCAAAATTTACTAAATGCTATACCTGTTGTGATTATGAAAAAGAGAACGTACAAAACTAAGGTTAACTTCACAACAAAAAGAGCATTGGAGAGAGTGAAAAAAAGGGGAAAATTAAATAAGTAAATATTAAAAGTTATTCATTACCTATAAGATATAGTTTCTTTATTAAATATAGTTGTGTTTCGTGTGTGTTCACTTTGACAGAATACTACTGATCGGCATAGATTACAAAAAAGATATGAAACACAGTTATAGTTTTAACTTTCAGTGTAATTTTGTTCACCTGGTTTTATTATAGATACGTATATGCTTGGTATGATTAAAAAGTTATTGATCTCGTGTTGCCTTAACGTACAGTCTTGGTACAATGGAAACGTGCAAGTAAGTCGTTGCACTGACCCCAAGACACCTGCTGACCTTGCAGTTACTGTAGATATATTATGCTTGTAGAATTACTTATATTATTTATTACATTATTTATTTACAATCTGCTATTAAAACAGCTTTAATAGCAGTTATTACATCGGTTGTTATGGCATTTCTAATTAACAATATTTATAAATCTAGGATGTTAATAAATTTTAAATAGCGAAAGCTTTGTGAAAGTTGTGACTAATTGCGAAAATTGACTTCAACTAGATAGTACTTTTAAAAACAGGCAACGTCGAAAATAAAGGTGTTTCTAAATCTACAAAACAAATACATGAAAATTAGGGCTTAGGATTTAACGAAATGGAGGTGTTATAGTCTCTGCAGCCTATCACTCTAAATGACAGTAAATAAATATGTAAAATGAATAATGTGATAATATGAATATTCGGAAAGATTTTGAAAATTAAGTAGATATATATAACATATCATAGTGTTTTGTTCATGTTCTTTGGTTTTTTTTTAGACAATACAACAATCTATACTAATATTATAAACAGCAAAAGTGTGTGAATTGTTTGTGACGTTGTAGGGGGTAATTTCTTAACCTACTGAACTGATTTTGAAAAATATTTCGCTTATTGGAAGATACAGTGATCCTGATTGTCATAGGGTACGCTTTATTCCAGAATAGGCTAGTTTCCTGGGTAAAAAAATCAAAATTCTATTTAGTCCGTCAGTTAGATAATAAAAAAATAAAAGACACGTATTTTTTGCTTTTTTAAAATAATGGAAATATGCATAGATAAAGCGCATTAAAGTTTAGGGTGGGGGACTCGTGATGTCACAGCTCGCTATAACGTGCGAACAAACTGTAGCGAGGCGTGACGTCATGTGAAATTTCGACTTAATATATCTCCGTTATTTTTTGGTTACATAAAAAATAAAAAAATACGTGTCCAATATTTTTTAATAATCTACAAAACGGACTAAAAAAGAAAATTTAGGAAACTAGCCTATTCCCGTGGGAACTCCGAATTTCCCGCGGGTAAAACCACGGGGGAACAGCTATCTCTGGATCTACTGAACCGTTTTTTGAATTTTTTTTACTTATAGGAAGCTACAGTGATTTTTATCGCGGAATTCCCGCGGGAACTCCTGAGTTTGTAAGGTTGTAATCTATGGATCTACTGATTTTGAAAATTCTTTCACTTACCTATGTAGATAGGAAGCTAAAGTGATCCTGAGGGTACTTTTTATCCCGGAATTCCCGCGAGAACTCCGAAATTACAGCGGGTGAAACCGCGGGGGACAACTAGTCACCTAATAAACTGGTTTTGTTTATGTATTGTGACCTTGTTATAACGTGATCACTTATGCAGTTAAAGGGTTGCTTTTGCGGTTGATATTGGATTGTTTGTTAATGCAAGAATGCCATAAAAATTGAAGGGGTCTTATTAACAGTTAACGGTAGATTAAGGTCTGTGATTTGCCCGGATGTGTGGCATTTTAACGTTTAGAATACAATTAAGTACCTAACCGAGTAAAATAATAGGTATACGACTTCTGTTAACGAGAAGTCTACTAAGCAATTAAAATCTTAGGTGTCTTAGGTATGACATAACTTTTTATTGAAGTACAAAATAGTTTAACAAATATGTAGTTAATTTTGTTGACAGAAAATGGAGAAATACTTTTTTAACAGTACCTAACTTAAAGTTAAAACCGTTAAAAAAAACAACATTCGCCAATGATGTCTAATCTAGACACGCGGGAGCGTATCAAGCCAAGTTCAATCAGTTTTACCGTAATGCTGATAACATGTGTATGCCAATTCCCATCCCATACCTGTACAAAGTAGTTATACTTATAAGATTCTACTCAATGATATTTAATGTATTAAAGAAAGACTAAATAACGCAATTTGAAAACAGTGAGTCCAAATAATACAAAATGCGTTTGGTAGATGGTCCTTAGCCTGTTTTTAAACTAGCAAACTGTCCAACATAGAGGCAGCTATGGCACAAAGCGTATTAAAACATACAGACTAACATTACATGTGTTCACATGTGTTAGCACATAATGACCTACAAATACTTGTGGCGATAAGGTGTTAATGATGCTACCAACGTTACGGTGGTGCTGTGAAATGATTGGGACAACACACGTGCGCAAACGCACATATTATACGTCCGAGGATGAGCCAACCAATTGAATGTAACTACAGTTTTATGCAACTGTCAATGTCCTAAATTATACCATTAAAGCATTGGCGTGGCTAGGGATTTTATGCAGGGGGCAGCCGTCCAGCTGAACTAACCAGTCATGATTAATGACTAATCAGATCATAATTAATGACGCTTATAGAAATAAATAATATTAGCACTTGATTCACTCTCTTGTTTTCCATATGTGGCCTCTTTCATCGCTGCACACCCTGTGCCCCCTCTAGAATCTTACATCTAGAAAAAAGAAAATAGGGGGGGGGAGCATTTATGTATCTTTCTCTTTCAAAGAAATCTTTTCTTAGAAAACATTAATAACGTATAAGGTGTTTATTCGCGTGCAAAAGAAACTGAGTAAAACCGAATACTTTTCACACTGAAACAAACTTTTCCCGTAAGAATCCTGGAATCCGCAGTGAAACAGTTAATAGTAGATACATAGTAATAATTGACTAATTCAAAATGGGGAAACCGGAAGCGGACAAGGATCGGTCATACGGCATACCGTACCTGCGGCTTCCGTTCATCTGTCCGTGGTTCCGAACAGTGCTTTGTGAGCCCTTTATGAATGGAAACCATATAGGTACATATTAATGTATAGAAGTATAACATTAGAAGCATGTTTATCAGTAGGTATCATATTAATAATTTCAGAACAAAATAATTTCAGGATAAAATACCATGACTGAGACTTCATTTTTGTGTAATTTAAGTAGTTATAAGTGTATAAAATTCAATTTAAAACTTTCTTATAATCTTGTAACATCAGGCTTTAAGCTTTTGCAACTATCACTCTAGTGCTGATATATTAAAGATCTAAATCCAATGGCGCTTAACAAGGGTTTCAAAGTAACAAAGAATAACAACATGTAAAGATGTGTATTCATGTAACGAAAGTAAAATTATGAATTTGCGCTCTAGAATTTAAGCAATAAGATTGAAATTTCGTTACACATGATGGTCAATCCGTTTAATACAAATGATGAGGAAAAAATAGCATAGCAAGGAAGATTAGACTTTATTTAATTTTATGATACGGGTTCTTTTCTTGAGTACCTACCTGCGTACTTTTTTTTAGCGATGTCCATACAATTTAAGGGTACAGTTTTTTTTTTATTTCACGATGCAAAGGACTGTTGTATAAAAGCCTTCTGTTCTTGATGATATATTGTTGGCCTCGTTGTAACATAACAAGAGCTAAATAATACATTTTTTATAACGAACAAACTAAACAACACACATCTGCTTTACAAAATTAAATGTTTTGGTTATAATAGACTTTTATAAGTATGTGCGCATATAATAAAAAATATAGAGTGTGCGTTTGTTTGTGCACACATCACGTCAAAACCACTGAACTGAATTGAACGGGGTTTACAGTGGTACCATCTTATCAGTTTCAATTAGAGATTTGAATAATAAAGTACGTATAAATAATAAACTAAACGTGACACTAAATATCACTTCGCGGACGGAGACCCGGGCGCCAGCTAGTTTATAAACGTGAATTTTGAAACATCATCTGAATATCTAAAGTCTTCGTGATTACGAGTGAGTGGTATTTCGCTTAGATATGTATGTATGTATATGTAGATTTAATGATGTCTGTACTGTGTCTGTAAATATGCAACAGATTTTTCCCAGGAAAATATATTTTATTTTTTCGCAAAAGTAAAATATTTATTATGAAAATTATCCAAACTAAAAAGTTCTCAACTCACCCATCTGCCTCTCGGTGGGCGAGTATTCCGGTGTCGTTAGTCCGGGCGTACTCAATGTTTCACTGAAAATCACTCCACATTATACAGCACGCGTTTCAATTTACACTTGCACTCATTTCGAACCTTTTTTTTTATATTGGAAATCTGTGAAATTTTTTATTAAAAAAAAAATACTATTTTGTTTCTGAATTTTCGTTTCTTAAGAGTAATAGTGGTTTGGCGAAGAGAAACCTATAATAGGTATTGAGTCAATGCACAAAAACCGCTATGTTTTGGAACTTCTTTTTCTGATAAAGTAAAATGGAACTTTCCAATTTACTCAACAAATTAAGTTCATATATGTACACTTAAAGTTCACCCGCGTTAATTTCGGAGTTCCTGCAGGAATTCCGGGTTACAATATTGCCTATGTTATTAACTTAGGGATAATGTAGCATTGTAATGGTGAAAGAGATTTCGAAATCGTTCCAGTAGTAGGTAGGTAGGTAGGTAACAAAAAATCATATCTTTCCCCTTTGTAATACAAATTTTATAGAAGGGCAACCAACCTTTGGTATTTGGATAAAGCCTGCCATTTTCGGGTCTACACCCGAAAAATAGAATTAATTTAGAATTTAGATATATTTTAGCAGTTCCCCCGCGGTTGCACCCGCGAGAAATTTAAAACTTCTTCGGGAACTCTAAAAAATAAAATTTGTCACTCATGTATAACCAACCTACTGTAGCTAATATGATAAAAAAACGGTTCAGTAGCTTCAAAGTATACTCCAGCTCTACATCCAAACTTATGTACGAACTTTACCTCTTTACAATATTAGTATAGACAAAGACAATAATTGCCGGGTTTAAATATCCGAACACACCACCAGGCAGCCATCATGATGTGTCAAAAGTGAAATGTGAGTCGCTAACTGAGCTCTTCACATGAGGATGAGTTTCACATAAACATAAACACCGATCGCGTTCACCTCTACATCCGGTAGATGGTTTGAGAAAGGAGAAAATGACATATTTTGTTTTTGTTGAAAGCGACTCTGCTATAAATTAATAGGCAGAAGCACCTGCTCCGTTTTTGAACAAACTTTTTTTTTACATTTGGGGCACGAGGCAAAAAGTGTAGTACGCCATTGAGTGCACTTGTGACAGGGCTGACGACAATGAGACCTCTTAAAAACCTCATGAAACTATGAGCGGAACCGAGTTTAGAAAGCGGAAAATCACATTTACCCCCTTTTCTGCCCATAAAAATTGACTGTGGAAAGTTGGAACCATATATTCGGGAAATAAGTGACACAGCCACTAAAACAACATAATAAAAGGCAGTGAAAGGAGCCATTAGGAACACATAAATAAAGTGAACCACCAAAGCATAACTGGCTGGCAAAAACAAAAGCCATCGTCCGGGAGTTCAGTGTTCGTGAATAGAACACGTTCTAAATATAAACTTGCCGTAAGCGAACGCGGGAACTGGCAGTCTAATTCTAAAATTAAGAGTTCACTTTTAAATTTTCTTATTTTTTTTTTTCAGTTAGTCACGTTCAAGGTCGTTGTAGAGGCGTCCGTCAACGAATCGGAAATTCTAAGGCGGTCCCAAGACGAGCGTTTATTTTTATTTAATGGGAGACCGTAACATCTGGCGATCATCACTACACCACAAAATCACCCACGGTAGTTAGTGTGACAATAAAATCGGTTTGAAACTGTAGTTAGATGTTCTTTCGCCTTGAATCTGTTTGTTTATCTTACACACCCTATTTTATTTCATGTTTAGATCAAAATATTTTGTGTAAATACTAAACTTTGTAGCCTTGTGATTCCGTGTATAATTAAACGTTCAATTTCCATTTAACGAATAGATCTCAAAATTATCGATCTCAAAGTATTCCCGCTTTATCAATTTTTAAGTGTTTATTTTTTAAGCCTGATTTTATTTCACAATCGGAAACCTTCTAAACAAACAAACAAGTCAACATCTTTACAGAAATAAATCTAGGTATATACAACCTAAGAAACAAAAATATACAAAAGGAAATATAAATATCACTTTTGTTTAGCTGTTGTGAAATAAAATTCAAAATCACGACCCCAAATAATTCCCTTAAGCCTAAAGCTACCTCTATGATATTGGAAACTTAAATACGTGTATAAGTTATTTTCGTACAAAACTAAAGTCAAATTTAGAGCTGACGAAACGATATACTGTAATACAAATCCTGCGGAAACAGAATGACAGTGAATCTACTCCCTGTCCTGTTGACAGACTGACAAATTGGTTTACTAAATCTTATTTGAGACCTGGGCCTCAATTCTACTCACACTCATTTCCACTACCGCTTGGATAAGGGTCTCCACACATATATATCGATACTCGAATACTCGCAAAGCCGATCGGACATCGCGACGGCGGTATTTGTGGGATGACCCTTACCAAAGCAAAATCAAAGCAGAGCTATAGCTGCGTTCCGTGATAAGTGTGTCTACTATACCGATGGACGATGTTCGGTTCGGAACGATATTGCAAAAATGCTACGATTCGCAATTATTTTGCTATAAGGGACAAGAGGAATACGAAACCTTGTGGACAGATTCGCTGACAGACTTTGACTGGAGCATTACTGAATGCCTTCTTCAACCACAAACCCACATTAACGAAGCCAGCCAATTAGGTTAATTAATTATTATTATTGTCTCAGGACAGATTGCGAAGTTGCAGTAGGTATAAAAAAAATAAAAAAAAACATCGTAAATCAAGGTAAATCGAGCACAATATAACAAGAATCGTTTGTCGTACATAATATGTAATGGGAACCACGATATCAGATATCTATGATCAGAGCGAAATTTTTATCGCATCATACATCTAGAGTATTAGTTTAAGATTTGAATCAGGCTACATAAAACAACGTGTTCCGTGTTACCCAAAAAAAACTTATTGAACCTGAAAAAAATAGTACCTACCTCTATAAATATAAGTTTTTCAAACAAGCATAATTTAGTTCTTATAGGTATGAATCATCGCAACTATAATCCCTTTTTTGGACTTACATATTTTTCATAACTGCGATACACAATATAGACTGGTCTCAAATACATAAATACCAGCAATAAAGCTATATAACTCGACTGCATATAAATAAAATTTAATAACTAAATATCGCATTTATATAACAAAATAAAACCATAGAAAAGGGACCTCTAACGATATAAAACAAACACTAAACAGTAATCCAAACGAAATTTATGTGACAATTTTTTGTCACACAAAAGTTTCGGGTAAACAAAACTTTTTAGGATGAAGGGACATTAGCGTAGGAACTGTAGGAGAAGCGAGCACATGTTTGTACAATAACGTGTTTTTTGTCACAGTAGGTCGTATATCGAGTTATAAAATCGTTTGTTTATATCTCAAAAAGTTATTCATCATCCCATTTACATTTATAAACCTCTTTACCAATTTCATCTTTAATTTCCACAGTTTACACAGCTCTTTCTATTCTGTCACATTCGCATGTCTTCGCTTAATTAACGTTCGCTGGTTTTTGATGCACCTAATGTTTAACCCCAGAATATTTTAGAGCAGAACAATACAATAAAATTATAGACTAACAGTAAGGCATAAGACAAAAAAAAAGTAAAAATATGTATATAACACTCTACAACGTCTCATACTTTTGAACTTCGATCAATAGTAGTAGTAGTAATTCGATCGAAGCTTTTAAAAAAATGATGGTGTAGGTGAGTGCATGTAACCTTTAACCTCTTTTTAATATTACAAGCTACAGATTTTGAGAAATAATAAAAAAAAGCGATAAAAAACACGTTTGACGATGAGCCGCATGATAAACCCAATTGTCCGCCACGGTGCAACGTTCGCGTTTCGACCGTTACCTTTGTAATTGTACGGGATTCGAACTTCGGACCAGTTGGAACGAGGGCGGATGACCCTATTTATTTACTTGAAGATTTTTAAAATTCTACAAATTTTTGGTGCCTTATGTCCAAACAATCGATATAAACAAGAATTTCGAAGTTTTCGAATACAAAGAAGTGATCAGAGATTCGATTCCCGTACAAGGGTAACGAACAAAACTAGGTGCATTAGCTAGCTTAACTCATCGGTAATAGAGGTGATTTAACAGCTCTATTATACAATACTTAAATCTTAATTAAACTGTAAAGGGTATGATGAACGAGGGTAATTCCGTCAACGTCCTTGCCCACTAAATTTGGCAAGAAATTGAACATAACTCCCAAGACCCATTTCGTGATCAGAATACAAAACAAACGAGAGCTCGCCGGTAAAATGTTCGACATAGTTCAAACTTCCTGTTTGTACAATAAAACAAACGTGCGTGATGCATTCTACATTAGCTGACAGAAAGCATTAGATTGCTAAATAGTTGGAAAGATTAACGGAATAAAAATAGAGAGATAGACTACCTACTATAGAATTACATAAAATATCACGCTCGGCCCAAGTTCCAAACTTCCGAACATAGACACTTGTAAATACAAAGCTTTTGTTTTAATTCTATAACACAGTAAAATGCCAACAAAATAGAAAATACGCAATTTTTACTGAACATTCGTGTCCTAGAATTTTCCCTAATAATAATTGTAGCAAAGTTATTGTATCATAACAATAAAAGACCTTTCGACCTTTTAAAGGGCAAATCGTGTCCAGTAGAAAAGGTGAAAGTAGCAATGTGAACAAAATTAGAACTAAGTCTATTTTATAAGAATTTGATTCGAGAAGCCAGTTGTGAAAATGATCCATTTCTAATACGAATGAAAAACGAAATTTTCAATTTGAGATAGTTTCTTTATTGCAGCAATATTTTTTCAAGTTTTAATTAAATCTGTTTAATTTCTATCATAATATTTTAATTGTCATTCTTATATGTATATTGAAAATCGACACATTCAACGGTAATAAATAACTAAATATATCTCACTACTAAATGTCAATTTAATGTAAGTACCTATATTGAACTTCAAAGCCAAAATATGAAAATAGGATGTCGACCAGAATTCCACTCAATTGCTATTAATTGATGTAATCAAGCAATTGCTAAGAGTATTACGTTGCTAAAATTAACAACTAAACTAAAGCAACGGCAAGCGTAAGAGAACCTTAAACGCAAAGCGAGAAAGACCAAGATCGCTCAACTGAACTTACATCCTAAACATGTTACAATGGAGTAAATAAACTACTAGTTAAGTAACAGAGACAAATGACATCCTTCTAGAGTTTAATGGAGCTTATAAAAGCTATTATAGGAACATTTATAGTAAATTAAAAAAAGAACGAACGTTTATTGCATTTTTTTTTTAACAAACAGGTATCAATTTTGTATAAGATATTTTGTTTTAAATAGAATTTTTGTTTGAGACGTTATCTAAGAACCAACCTTATAGCTTAAAATCCTTTCCCCTTTCAAATGTTATTTCGCACGACTTTGATGTTATAACATATTCTAAAAGCATTTCTCTTGGTTGATGTTCACTTTAAGGCAGCAGAGAAATAAGAGCATGTTTACAAAATCCCATCAGCCCTCTTTAACACGTCCGTTATTAAAATAATGAAGGACAATAAGCGTATCAAATTTGATTCCGACACATTCCATTGTCCAATAAAATTCTCCCATGACAGATCTGGATTAAAATTGAAGGTCCCGACCTGTACACAGTCAATGATGTCATATGATGCGACCAGCAGGGCCCATTTAGAGGCCACAGTATCACCAGAAATCCTAGAACCCGATTACAGAACAGAAAACCTCTTGTCATGCCAGTGATAAAAGCGAATTGACAGCAGGAGAGCTCTAATTAAAATGGTAGTTGCAACTAACTGATGGTGTCGCTTGCGATTACAATGTTTTACTTTTATTATTTGAAGTTGAACTAATTGCATTTATTTAGAACTAGCTGTGCCCCGCGGTTACAACTGCGCGAAAGGTTTACAACAGCTTTTTTTTCCTGACATCCGATTTTAATGATACAAAGCCTATATGTAGCTCCAGGCTAAGCTTAATCTACCTGTGAAAACCGCATGACAATCTGTTCAGTAGATTCGGAGATTATGGCGAACAGACAGACAGAAAAGAATTTCAAAAACTTTTTTTTGTGCTTGGTTACTCATCTTTTATCACCCCTCTCAATTTTAGGTAAAAATATTCAATGTACAGAATCGAGGATTATTATAGGATTATTATAGTATAGATAGATTATGACGGACAGAACATCAGTAAAGATAGTTTTTTCTAAACTCAAATTTATAATAGGTACTCATGCTCAAAGATGACGCAGATATTGTCAAGTAGGTAAAGGCGTCAAAGACGCGATAAAATCTCTCAAGAATTCCGGTGTTTTGCTTTGCAGTCTAAAGAGGAATCTTGCAGATTTTTGGTTGACGAAACATGCCAAGAAGAGTGAAGATCTAATTTGAAGATTAACGTTTGAAAATGAAGATCGACGTAAGAATTTAAAATGGTTTAACATGTTTTTATTTTTTAAAGTTCTAATCGTAAGCTCACAGTAAGGTTTCTTTACTTCGTATAAAATCAGATATGATTTCACTTTTTTTCTCCTCGAAACGAATCAAGTGAAATTCCTTCTATGAGTATGTTTGATACTGCGGCACGACATTAGCATCCGGTGGCGAAACTACGATAAAAGATACCTGGATAGTTATTGCCTCAAAGAAGGTAAATATCTATGGAGCAACCTCTGTTATGAAAGATGACTGTTATCTACTCTAGGTATCGTACCTACTAAGAAATTGTACACATACGTCCGAGTTATGTATGACGAAACGGAAAATAATGGAATTGAAGAAAGATAATATTATGCTAATAGACGATAGATTATAGTAAAATTATTGATGAAATTCATAGAATAGGTAGATATACACACATAAAGCAATTTTTAAGTTAATATTAAAAGAATATTCTGGACAAAACGTATTACATCACATATTTGTACGGGTAGGTGTATGGGTGCATGTAAAAAGTACTTAACGACATTCGTTGAATAGAAAACGTTAAGGAATAACGGCTATTCCACCAAAAACGTTTTAATGATTTCATCAACCTCTCTCTCACATCCCATATTTGTCAAAATCATTAAAAAAAGTTTTTTCATTACAATAGGCATGTTGACTAATTTTTATTTTTTAGTCCATCTTGTAGATTATTAAAAAATATTGGACACCTATTTTTTCTTTTTTTGCATAATCAAAAAATAACGGCGATATATTGAGTTGAAATTTCGCGTGACGTCACTATTCTGACAGTTTGTATGGCGGTTTTAGCGGTTAGTGACGTCACGACCCCCTCACCCTTAACTTTAATGCGTTTTATCTCTCTATATTTTAATTTATTTGAAAAAGCAAAAAATACGTGTCCATTGTTTTTTTATTTTCTAACTGACGGACTAATTAGAATTTTGATTTTCAAAAGTAGTCCACATCCCCATTGCAAAGCAATTCCGAATTCAGGTGTACCTTTAGAATTAAAACTAATACCTACCTATCCTTAGATATTATAAGTATGTATAACCGCGGGAACTTCAAAATCCCTACTCCCTAATAATTTTATAAATGCGAAAGTAAATCTGTCTGTCTGTCTGTCGGTCTGTCTGTCTGTCTGTCTGTTACGCTTTCACGCCATAACGGCTTAACCGATCATCATAAAATTTTGCACACACATTGTCTGCACGGGTACAGCGAAGGACATAGGGTAGTTTTTGTACCGGAATTCCTGCAGGAACACCGAAATTAACGCGGGTAAACAACTAGTAACGGAAAACAACTAGTATTATAATAATCGACATAGCTGGTAACTGAAATAATGTCTTTGTTGGTTAATTGCTTAAGTTAATATTTATGTTATCTTGCAGTAAAACTCCTAATTTTAAAGCAGAATTTTCAGAACTGATAGTAAACAAAAATATCACCAAATAATTTAATTTTCAATGAAGGGAACTGATTATTATGTGGAAGATATATTATTCTTTTTCAATAAGAGCTTCTTCATGATTAATCGCTTTCTTCCGTCAGCACTTGAATACCGGAAGCTTTTGAAAGTTTTGATAAAAAACACCTCTAGCATGGGAACGCTAACGCTCGAACCTGGTATAGGTACAATATAGGCTATGGTATACGTATAGAACTGTAAGTCGAAAACCAATATACCTACTCGTGCTCAATCGGGTACCATTTAATTATTGAATATTATCAACAATCTCAACTAAAACAATTGATAAGCATGAATACATAAAAAATGTAGAAATTATGGAGAATTTGTGTAAGTGTCATAAAAAATTCCATTTGCAAGTTCTCTGTCTCTATCTATAATTTTGATAGATTTAACTATAAAAATAATGTTATAATTACGTACCTATTGTTTATTAACTACACTGAGGAAAAGAGAGATGAAACCAATAGACTAGTAGTAGATTAATCGGAACGAACTACACAATGATTCTCCTGCACTAGCTTTCAATCATGATAATAGAACAATACTACTGGTTATTAATTTAAATTGTTTATTAATTCGTTTCCCACCATAATCTTCGTTAGCTAAATCCTTCAACATACTGAATGGGTATATAAGGAAAAATTTACAATGTCAGATAAAAGTTTAGGTTATTAATGCAGATAAACCAAAAGCGTTATTGACCCAAAAAAAAATACAATTCCCAAATAGATACATAAACATAATGTTCACAATAATAATAAAAAAAAATATGTAAAACATTTACTACAAACACATGTGATAATGATGTTGACATTGCTATCGACACACATCGCACATGTATTATACAAATTGGACAAATTTAGACAATAATAAACAGATATAACTAGGTACCTACCTAATGCGCTTGATTCATCTGATGAGTCAAACGAATTTATTATCATTCAAACAAAAAGTTCGCTTATAAAATATTGTAGACTTCCTCTAATTACTGAAATAACGATTGTCGTAATTAAATCTTAATTTTGGATAAACTCATCACCTGACCCGTCCAAACCACTATCACTCTTATCTTCAATGATAATAAATTACAATTTAATGTGCACGAGAATAGATAGTAGGTAATATTATGTAGTAAAATAGAAACAAACCAATGTTTTATTGATGATCCAACTACGGTACGAACACAAACTGAGCACTATGTTTTAATGGATGCACATTTACAATTAACTGATTGGGCGTAATCGCAAATAAGATCTATGGAAAACAATCAATAACAGCTGAACGATCTACGTACGGCACGATCGATGCCCAAGAGTCAACTGACAGGAGGAATCGTTGCGCCGCCGGCCGTGCGCAAGCGCTGCTATTAAACCATGAAATTGAAGAGGTCTCTATTTAGTTCAAGTGGCTACACATGAAATGCATTTCAAACGTATTCGGGTTGTGCCGTGTTTATGCACGCAGCGTGTAGTCGAGCTGTCGAAGTATTTTTAGTAGACAAGTACATCCAGGTAACCAACAATTTCTTTCGTTGCAGAGATAAAGTGCAAAAAGTGGTATTGTTTTCAATCCCCCTCAATTTCTATAGAGAGAAACCTTTTATAATATACTTTTGAGTATAGCATTCAGTTGCTTCTAATTACTACATATTGCATCTACATACCTACAACTACCTACCATCACAATTCTACAGCTGTATCATTTTGTCAGTTTAACGTTTGCGTAAGCATATTTTAATAGATATCATATTCAATGTTACATGCACCGAAAGTTGTTTACCGCAGCACCATTACATAAATTAGATAAAATGATTCAAAAACAAACAAATATTATGTCTTTCATATTTCTTTGACACGTGACATTTGAACAAATTTAAATAGTTACGTAGTTTCTATTAAAAGAACATCTAATTATAAAAATGACAAACCGTAAATTAGACTCTATGAAGCCAAAAATGTTAAGCAGGAAACAATCGATTCAAAGCCAAAAACTGCGTTCAACAGAAGATGTGCTTGTTATTACAATTAACATTCGGAGCGTAGGTGCAACAGTTCGTAAACAAACGATTCGTGATGAATCGAACGAATCTGGTGTGTCTTAAATAAATCGATCGTAAAATCGAGTCTGGGCACATTTGGTTCAATAACGCGGAACAGTGGGCCGGTGTCAACGCACTGCGGTCCACTCCTGCGCACCCGTGAGGACGAACCAAGCGGGTCGAGCACGCCGAGTCAGCTGAGCAAGGCCAAACTTACGGGTCAACACGCTATAATTGGGGTGTAACATCAAAAATTGCGTTATCAATTTCTCAAACGTATACAGTACAGTGCAAACCGCTAGGTCTAGAAACTTGTGCATAAGGCTCCCCTTTTAAAATTACATTAGTGAAGCGTAGCAATAAGAAATGGTTTTTTTTTTGGAAATTGAACGCCTAGGGGTAAAATGGGGATCAAACTTTCTAAAGAAGTAGTTACAGAAAATTTTAGACAATTCAACATCGGAAAGAGGTCGGCCGTAAAATTACGAAAGGGAACTGCTGTAGTAAAATATGCTTAATGATGGTCAAATTTAGTAATTTAAAAAATATACATTAATATATTTGTTGTTAAAACCAACAGTATTCCAGTAACATTGACAGTAATAAATCTTACGGGACAGCTAGGCAGTTCAAAAACTACAAAGATTCTGCAAGGAGCACTAACTCGTAGTATATTTGTTAATTTATTCACCCCTCATTGAGTCATCGGGAGTAGGAAGTGATCTACAAAAGGAGTGGTGTCGCCTGGTGACGTCACAGACGACAGTTTGTCGTCGAGGACGGGACGGTGCGTTGTCTGGACGGTGTGCGTCAGACTACGGGCGATTCTACATTAGACGTAGGTAGGTCGACGACAATAGTCATAGAGGGCTTATGCCCTAAGGCATTGCTACTTTAACGCTGAGGCAGTGTGGGAATTATAATCCACTACGTGAGCCCTATATCAGAAAAGACCCAATTCAAAAAAATGGCTTGACGGTCGTTCTTTGCAAAAGTGATAGGAATTCTACCAAAACGTTCAGTGCTTCTAAATACTAGACGACAACGACGCGGCAGCTGTCGTTTTCCCGACTTTTAGCGAAGGTTACGACTCCCAGCACAACTGTTCATGTATTTGTGTTGCGCAATTGCATAAGTCAGTGGGTTTGCAAACGGATAGAAAGAGAAAAAGAAACAAAAGACTTATTGCTTATAAAGAGCAGAATAATATTAAGTATCTCTACATTTTGTCAGTATTTACAGGTAACTGGTATAGTTCTAGCAACTCAAAGGGCAAAGGAACATTTTCTGTTCTGGAACCGTCACCGAGGCGCTATCCGGTGACGGGAGACCTTTGCAATACCCGTTTTTGTCATTATTTTATTGCAAATTACGTCTTGGCTGTAGGAAATTGTTCTAGAACCTCTTTCAATATCCTTCGTTTTAACCTACATTCTACAAGTATTAACCTACTTTTAATTTTTTTACCGTGTCCGGTAGACTATAGACGATTGTATAAAAACAACTGTAATTAGATGTTTCGTTAGATATTTAAAACTCAATCATCTTCGGATAAAGCGGGCTCAATCACTAAACAAAACTCTACATCCGTTCTATACAAACGGTCAACAGTGAACTCGTTCCCTACGGTAAAATCTACTTAAGTAGGTGAAAAAGAATATTAAGCTGATTAACAAGGCCATCAAAGCGATTTCTTAATTAATTCAAGACATTATCAGGACCGAGTTATCAATGTTTACACTAAGTACCCACTCGGAAAATATATAGGCGCATTTAAAAATAACATGTTTCTCCATGACACGTGAAATTACACATAACCGTTTATTATTGTGAACATTAACGTTTAAGAACGAGATGTCGGGAGAGCGCGAACGAAAGGAGAATAAAAAAGGATAAAAGATGGCGACGCGACGCGGCCGCCCGGCGCCTGCGCAAGTTTCGGTGCACTTTTTGCAACATTAAAACGATATTGCGCGCCTTTGTAACTTGTATTAGGTACTTTCGACGGCGGGGAACAAAGTGCGTTCAAGCGACGGTAATTGCTCTTGGTTAACAATAACAATAACCCAACAAATATGAGGCACTACTAGCTGTTCAACGTGGTTTTACCGGTGTGAATTTTAGATTCCCTCAGGAACTCTCATCGACGGCATGGTGTTTGTACTTACTTAGTTTTTAATTTCTCATGTAAGCGAATATATATATTCTTATGAGAATAAATGCTCTATAATCCGAACTCTGTTCACCGGGAAAAAATTGTCATATGTATCTTGAATATATTCTATCTGCGTGCATCTATACTAAATCCGTTTAATTTTTATAGGTTATCGAGCCACAAACAATTTAAAGTTAATACCTATTCAAACTTCTAAACTTTCACAAAGTTACGTAAGTATACAAAAACTATTGGAAGGAAATTGGACAGTATCACATTTCAAATCTCTAAAAATTAGCGGAAATACATAGACTATTACACTAATTTCAGTGACTATTAATTAGATTATTGTAATTAACTAAATTAATGACATGTTCTAGATTCTAGGAACTAAAAACTAAAAGAGCTTTTTATGTACAAAACTGTGATTTCATTGATTTACTATGACCATAACTCACCATGAAAATTGTAACATCGCGTGTCAAAAGAAGTTTCACTTCGAACAAATGCAAAGTGTCATATTATGGCACAAATATTTTTTTTGCCATCTGTGTAGAGTTTTACGATGATATTGGTCAAACAAGCAAGGTAGGATCAGAGTGAATCAGGTGTCATTTTCCACAAGTAAGATTTACATGCTAAACATAACCATATCGAAAGTTCACAAAACACATTTTCACGTGGATCGCATTCAAAAATTAATACGTGAGACTAGCTACCGAGCCTGCGATTGTGGTCGCCAAGCTAATTCCGTAGGTAAGTAGGTACACATAACATGAACAAATCAAGTTTTATTCAAACCATGAAGAAGTCTGCGGTTGTTTTGTGGAAACAAAAGCGTCGTCGCGAGGCACATTGTAACGGTTTTCGATGCACTGTTGCATTTGTTGCTAAGGCTCTTGATATTAAGATAACGGAATACTAATATTATAAATGTGAATTTATAACTATTATTTATATATATTTTTTTATCCCGGGATTCCCCCGGGAATAACGAAATTAACGCAGGTGAAACCGCGAGAAACGGCTACGTAGAACTTCAGTAGTTTCTTTTCCATTAAGACTTCTAAAAAAAACTATAAACAAAATATATTTACATATTTTCATTATTAACAAATGTAACAATGTCCGTCTATAATTACATCACAGTGAGACCGTACCCTACGACCGCGTTCCAAGTTCCAACCATCACATAAAAACAGCAAATCAACAACGAAAATAAATATAGGTAGTTTGTGCGAGTTGGTGCGTTTATAATAACAGTGGAATAGACATCAGCTGCAGCCTTCAAAGCGAGTACCAACGTCGTGAGATTCCCTTACGAAATAACTCGAGTATACTTTTATAACTAAACGGGTCGGCTAAAATGACGCACGAGGAATACGTCGTGCGTACCAACGACGTACGAACGAATTCAGAGAATACACGCACTTGCCATAATCGAGATTCGCATTGTAACGATGGACGATGGACAGGAGTCACTTCACTTCTTTTTATTTTTTATCATAAAGTAACTTTGAAATTAACTATGTCAATGACAATGTGTGACTTGGTAAACAAAGTCGTGCGATTGGTTAAACTTTAAAGTAATATTCAAGATTTAATTTAGGGTCTTGAGAGTTAAAAAAAACACGAAACCTACGAAATTTATTAAATCAATTATGATTATCAATTATTTTTATAACTTTTATTACTTCACTTATTTATTTCTATGACTCCAGTGACCCTGAGTCTGCTATTTTATTGAAACTTTAATACGATATGACACTATCATAGTTTTATAATATTTAATACTTTCGGTTCAGTGGTAATGGTTTCATTCCCATTGAACCGAAAATACTAAATATACCGAAGTGAAACCCATCAATCAATAATGAAAGACCATTTGGATGATAGAGTTACTCTGCACTATAAGCAAATTAACTCAATTCTTGTGACTTTTTTTGCTTTATGTCTTCATAGTGAAAAGTTAAAAAAAATATCAATAGAACAATTACTCAAGTCACTTCTAATAAATAAAATCAGAGCAGCATTTTACCGGCCCTTTTGTACTTTTTTAACGTGCTAATCACGGCCGTCTCATTACACCGAGGCGTAAATAATTGCAGTTTAATTGTAAAGTATTCGATACAATGTAGACGCAGTAAGCACGTACTATCAACGACACGAGTTTGATAAAAATGTAATGAGGTGACTAGAGTGACTAAATAGCACGTGAAAACAGATACCAAAATACATAAACAAAAATTTAAAAAAGGTTATTCACGGTTCAGTAGTGAGAAACGAAAATCGAAAAATAAAACACATGGAATGGTTGCATCAAAATTCAAAATGTAACAATTATAGAATTACAAACGAGTTTTTTGGCGGGAATCAAAGATGACGGTTCGGTCATTTATTTTCATGTCGATAAAAAATGGATTTTGTTGTGTTATAAGGTGCTGTATTGTATAATAATTTTCACAGTAACAGTTTTTTATGTGCTTAAGAAGATAAATGACATTTCGAGCTGATTTTTTCGGTTTCCTTCAAAAGTTCCGAGAAAATTCTTGCAAGCTATAGTACCGTGGCTTGCAATTTCAACCCGTACAACGAAGCATTTCAATAGAAAATATATTGATCTAATTAATTTTAATGAAAACTGGCTAGTCCATAAAAAGAATAGAAATACAAACATCGATATTGCTTTATGGCTTTTGGTTCTATTACTAATGGTTCACATATTTTACCTACTCAATGGAAAGTCCTAATTCATTATAAACACCTATGAATAATTATAAAATTAATCACTTCTGAACGCAACGGTATTTTTAAAAACACGATTACATTCGTTCGATGTAACGTACTTATATCATTAAACGCGAACGTTCACGTTCAGCCGTACAACGTTGTATTGGTAACCGAGCGTTTACTATCGTTTTTACATGGAGTCTCGGCAGTGGACGGCGAGATTGGTGTTACTAAATAACTTTACAACAATTCCCTTTCACGCGAGACGCGGATTAAAATTGTAATGAGAAAGCAACTAAAGGTCAAGCCCTTAATATCGTGCGTGTTTGGATTTGGATAGCGCGAGCGCTATGCGTGGTTCGAATGTAATTTACCAGGGCCCTTCTTCACTATGACCATAACACGTCACGATAAGATAACACGCCACAAAAATTGTTTTTCCCTCGCGCTCAAAGAAGTTTCACTTCAAAAAAATACATTTACAACGCGTCTTATGGCATATATCTTATCTTATCTTCTTATCTTCTTAATATATATAAATCACGTGTCACTTTGTTTGTCTGCGATGGACTCCGAAACTACTGAACGGATTTTGATAAAATTTTGTAACCATTTATAATATGGTCCAACTTAAAAGATAGGATAGTTTTTATCCCGGAATTCCCGCGGGAACTCCGAAATTACCGCGAATGAAATCGCGGGGGACAGCTAGTAGAATATAAATATCAAATGTTTAAGCATCTGGAGCGTTTGGGATAGTGTTTTTGGGATGTGCGTTCTGGATTAAGAATGTTTTTGATCATAGTGAATAAGGGCCCAGGCAATAATTAGACAGTATTTCTTCAAAGTACGTTAGCAAATAATACAATCTACATCTTCTTATAATATTCAAAAATTAGTCTTCGTTTCTTACTCGTAGTCTCGTAAACACTCGAAAGTGGCTCGATTCTTTTTTTGTTGCATTCGTGATTGTCAAGAGAATAAATGTTTGTATTAAAGAAAATTAGGAGTTCCAGCGGGAGTTCCGAAACCCACGAAGGTGAAACCACGCGCACAGCTAGTAGCTTATATAATCGATTTATCATTAATTTTAGATAAGTAAGCAAATCGTATTTATTCTGAAACCTTAAAATAAAAGCGCATTGTTTGAATGTAGGTATGTATAATAAAGTAATTTTTCACTATTAAATACTTATCAATTTGTATTAGGAAAAAAAACATAAAAAATTGTTAATATCAGGAACTAAAGGTACCTACTTATCTACCTACGTAGAGTTATGTATATTGTAGGTATCAGTGGCGAAGGTACCTTAGAAGCCGATTCCCACCGGCTTCCCTTCAGACGCAACATCTCTCTCTACTGTAATTGAAAACGTTGTCACTTGTCAGGATACAGGGAAGGACTTTTTATACCGGAATTCCCGCGGGAACTCCGAACTTATCGCAGGTGAAACCGCGGGGAACAGTTCATAGTTTAATAAGTTGAAATTAAAGTAGATTTCCGGCTTCCGCCTCTCAATATTTCACCCTTCGCCACTGGTAGGTATTTGATTATTTACTTAAATATCTAGCTATAGCTTACATACATTTAATGAATCGACTAAACTTTTAAATTGCAAACAAGTCATGGAAGCAGTTGAACCTTCAGGTTCGACCTAGAAGTTTATTTTCACCCGCTGCAAATATCACCTCTGAGGCTCTGAAGTCGAACGACGGAACTATGTTTTAGCTCGCCTACTAATTTGAAAAAGCAAAAAGTATTGTTTTTTTTATAACTTACAGACTAAATAGAATTTTTATTTTCATACCCTATGCACCATGTCTATTGAGTGAAGTATTCTTAGTTGAATCCTGTGTTTAAAAAGTTATAAATATTATGCAATATAAATGCATTGACTTTTCAAACAAGGAACGTGTTAGTATGTCGCGAAACATTTGAAAAGAGAAAATATATTTCGGTGACTGTACAGTTGCAAGTTCGGAATATTCAATGTTTTTCACAATGTTTGTGCTGTAAACACGGCTCCACAACGCGCCGGCGAGCGCTATCCTGCCAGCAGGACGGCAGAAGCAAACAAAGAGGGTAGGTAGATGCCTACCATCCACATAATATAGGTAGGTAGGTACACCGCAAACCGGAAATCCCACAGTGAAATATTTGCTCAAATATTTGCGATTCGAATGGTTCGATGCGACGCTTTAACAGTATGATTTTTCGTTGCGCGCCTTTTCCAGCTACGGCTTTTAAAATATTGATTTGGTTCTACCAACTTTTAGGCAAAAAATACTTTCCTAGCAACATTTTCCTCTGCCTCCAACACCTAAGTACGTGTGCTTGTTTCCGGGGTATATAAATCAAAATCCTATGTACCTAGTCCCTCAATTAAATAACAAAAAAAATTGACACGTATATTTTACTTATTCATATTAATGAAAAAATATTTAGAGTGCATTAAAGTATACGAGTGAGGTTCGTGATGTTATAACGACGTGTAACGTGTACCAAGCCGTGACGACACGCGGCATTTTGACTCAATTTATCCACGTTATAGGTACCCATTCTGATGACGTGTCCAAAATTTTTTGTACTTAATCTGCTTGACGGACTAAAAACTAAATTATTCCCTAGCCTATTATTATCGATACTCTGAAAATAAAAGATGTAAATCAAATGGGTATGGGACCCAACGGCTTGCTAGCGGGAAGGCAGGCTGTGCAGTGATTAAAAAAGCATTATTATTTATTTCTAAGCATCATTAATTCTGATCTCTCATTACATGATCATGCCTGCGGTTAGTTCAGCTGGACGGCTAGCCCTTATTAAATCCCTAGCTACGCCAATAATAATGGACCTGGGCCCTTATTCATTACGACCATAACACGCCACGTCTTAACACGGCTTATCTTAATAAGACGTCGCAAAAACTGTCTTTCCCTCATAATCAAAGAAGTTTTACTCCAAAAAAATACATTTACGTTTCTTAAGGCATAAAGAATAATAAGTTTTAATATCTTGGCATCTAGAACGTCTGGAAATGCGTTTTTGGGACGCGCGGTATGGGCAAGGAATGTTATTGGTCATAGTGAATAGGGCCCTGAGCAATGAGCATATTCGATGACATACGAAAAACTAATAAATAAGTAAGTGTGGGGGTGTTACATACACTTACCAGCGAACGGTTCGTCGCACACGTACTCCTCGACGCAGTTGTCGGTGGCACCGCTTCTGTCTGTAGCACCACTAGCGACGGACGCTGCGGACACCGCGCGGAGCAAACTCAACTCGGTCTCCGTCTGGCTGTCGCGCAACACGGAACGTCGCTTGTATTCCTGCGGGAAGACGTACTTGAGGTTTGAATTGGAACGTTTCTTGAACCTGTCACTTAAGGTGTTGATTGGAACTTGGCACATTTGTTCTTCTTTTTCTTTTTTTTTAAATGTGATAACAGGCGCCTTGGTTGAGTAGGCGTACCTACTATTCATACCAGTGTCAGTTAAGGTCCCCACACATTAACAGTTCGTCGGCGGATATCAGCCTGTCAGTTAATCTCAATAGATCACAGACTCACAGTTCCCCTGAAGGTTTTGGACTGACGGCCAATGCGAACCCAGAGTGTGTGGCTGCTTTCCGTCACAGGCCTGCTTCGACAGGTATCGGCCGGACAGCCGGTGATCACACAATGCTGGCGCGGGTGAAACTGTCGATTGCCGCCTGCTAGTGTGTAGACTCCAAGCCGGTATTCGACCATTGCCGGCAGGCAATAATCGCTATTATGTGTGGGCTATGCAGACCATGAACGGCAGGCCAACCGATACGACCAGAGACTGCAGGCGGACTGTTAATGTGTGGGGCCCTTTAGAGAAAACAGGGGGCAGTTACAAAAAGTTATTTGAGTTTGTTAGTTCAAAATATGATCAGTAAATTTTTTTTAAGTCATAATCCGAGGTTTATATTTTTATATATTATCTGGACATGAAAAGCATATGGTCGGATGGTTTAGTGTAAAAAAGTACCTATATTATGGTCTTTAACACCAAAACTACTTTTTAACACTAAAATACTAAATATTATAAGTAGGTAGTATTTTAGTGTTAAAAAGCAGTTTGGTCGGATGTTGAGATCTGACCATTTACCTATGCTTTTCATGTCCAGATATATAAAAATGAATCCTTATTTCCCTTGGTCACGGCATCACGCATGATTAGCTGGACCACCAATAAATTTTGCATGCCTACACGTTATCAAGGGTACAGAGAAAGACATAGGATACTTTTGTCCCAGAATTCCCGCGGAAACTCCGTAATTACCGCGGGTGAAACCGCGGGGACAGCTAGTGCTCTATAAAACTACATAGAGCGATACCTAACGGTGCACTGATGACAAAACTTTAGATACCTACGTTCCTCGCTTTTCAAAGTAAGAAGTCTTAACTTAGTAAGAAGTTAACTTCTTAATAAGTTACATGGACGCAGATAAGCAATAACATGTTAACCCACAAAATGAAGTTATTGATTCAGAACGATTTATTTGAGAGTTAGAGAACGTTTTTTAACTGTGTGTTTACCTTATTACAATTTTTAAATATGTAACTAAATATTG
The DNA here is from genome assembly GCA_907165275.2 of Zygaena filipendulae. NCBI lineage: Eukaryota > Metazoa > Arthropoda > Insecta > Lepidoptera > Zygaenidae > Zygaena > Zygaena filipendulae. The sequence continues at coordinate 6,186,057 of OU015671.1, forward strand.
AACATAAAAAATGTTGACACAAAATTGCGCTATAATTTTAAAACTTTAATTTACTTACTCTAAATTTCTCCAGTGTAGGTTAACACACTATTGCTTATCTATGTCCACATGACATATTATGTGCAGGCGCGCTCCGACGGGGGAGGGATATGACACTCCCCCCAATACATTTGTTTTATGTTGTGCAATAAGATTGTGTACCTACCATGTACCTGCAATAAAGTCTAATTCACTCGACATATTTTATTATTTGTGACCCCATAACCAGTTAGTGACCCCCTCCAAAATTTCAGGCTGCGACCCCGCCTGAATATGTGATCCTAGAACTCCTAGCAGCCTCTAGACCGCACTCGTTCGTTATGTTTGTTATACAACGTCAACGTACAGTGTCAAGTCCGTGGTCAAGTCGATGGAATATCCTTTCGTATCGGCAGGGTGCGTCGACTAAAAAATATATCTGCCGAGACATTAGCGCGCGTGACTGTCCGTCCGTTCTAGTATTTTTCATGTCATAATTTTATCGGTGAAATATAAACCTATACATGGTTCATTGAAATTTTAAATATATCGGATTAATAGATGTCTATACTTCATTTGAATAAATACCTAGGTATTTAACATAAGCTTTTAAAAATTAGAGCACAGACAGAAAGGATATGTAGGTAGGTATACCTACTCGTATAATTACAAATCTACTCACGCCAAACCAAAACCACATCGCTCCTCTTCCACAACCGTTGTGATCATAGAAGAAAGATCGTTGTTTGTAGAGCCAGAAGTCTGAAGTTTTAGTTACCGAGAGATAGTTTCATCTACACATTTAAATAAAATTGAAGTGTCTGTTTGTAATTCCAAATTAACGGCTTTTCATTAAATGCATATTATAAAAGTATATACGGTACTTACTACTTAATACAGAGAATTTTTTTATTTTTTTATTTTCCTGTCTGTCTGTCTATTTGTTCCGGCGAATCTCTGAAAAGGCTGGACCGATTTTAACGAAACTTTCACTGGCAGATAACTGATGTTACAAGGAGGTTTATTCTTCGTTCGTCCCGAAGTTTTGTCCCACATTCCGAAAAATTCTTAGTTCGTCTCATATCACTATTGATGTCTCGCTTCGTCCCAAAATTACAAGTACTTTAAAGATACAGTCAACAAAAAAAAGAGAAAATATTTATTCTCAATTTTTAAACATAAATTTTTATTTTAGAAAAAAAATAAAAATGTACCTGCCTAGTCAGTCTTACAACAACAGCAAAGCATCCGCAGTGAGGTTGCGTTGTAAATTACAACAGGCGCTAGAGCAGTCCCGAAATAAGATAGCAAACTTGTTATTACAGGTAACTTTACATTAGTGAGATTTATTACCATTTCAAGTTTAGTTGAGTGCAAATTCAGATAAGGATTAGATACTAGTAATATTTATTACGCTACGTAGAGTCTCTTCACACCCTTAATTGTACGTAATAGTAAGCCTAGAGCCTAGAGGTAATAGTGGTTTGGGATATTAGGTAGGTACTGCTGTACCTACATAATTATTATACAGCTCGTTCCCACTTGTCGGATTTCGGATCCGGATTTTAATCGGATGTCGGCACCTCGGTTCACACTTGTCGGTTGTCGGACACAGTCGAAGCTGGCGCCAACCCAACACAACAACTCTGCTTGCACGCCGCGATCTCGCATGATGCGACGCACGCACGGGCGCCGCCTGGCGGAACAAGGGGTAGTGGAGAGAGGGTTGTCGGCCCCGACATCCGTCAAGTGTGAACAGCGCCATACTAACTCATTGGCGAGCGAGATCCGACACGATTTTTTTCCGGGCGTAGAGGACTCGCAAAACAGCCGACATTTCTTGTCGGCGACGACACAAAATCTGTTTACGACAAGTGTGAATAGCTTCAAATAAAATGTTCTGCCACTGCAACATCCGATTAAAAACTGGACCCGACACCCGACAAGTGGGAACGGGGTGTTATGTGTAAATTATAAACTTCAAATTTGAACTCAAACGTCACCATCGCGACGGCAGGCGCCACTTGCCCCAGAGAATACAACCACTACGCGAGCACTACAACAAACGCACACACAAACCATGTGCGCGGCGAACCAAGCCTTGCACATAGTAATAGTAAAATCGTTTCACTTGTATAAAGTACCTATCGTGAATGTGTCTGAATACAATACAAGATGTTCCCCGCGTTAATATCCAATTTCTCGCGAGAATTCCGGGATAAAAAGTTCCATATGTCCTCTTCTGTATCCCGGACAATGTTTATCCAGAATAGGCTATTTGACTAAATTTTTATTTTTTGTCCGTCCTGTAGATTCATAAAAAATATTAGACACGTATTTTTGGACGTGCGTGGACGTGCGACGCTACGTGGAGTCGAAATGTCACGTGACGTCACAAGCAGGTGCAGTTTTTACCTGCACATGACGTTACGAGCCCCGACTCCCAAACTTTAATGCGCTTTATCAAAGTATATTTTCACTAATCTGAAAAGCAAAATATACGTGTCTATTATTTTCTTAAGAGACTGACGAGAATTTAGAAAAAAAACATTAGTCAAATAGCCTAATAATCGGTTTAATAATTAAGGCACGAAAGTCGAAAGCGTAACCAAACAAAAAATGAACTAACTCGCATCTACTAGATCAGATATCAATCAAATCAAAAGTAAGGTCCGATTCTACTTACTCAAAACCGCACCGCTTCTGGATCGATACATATTTGCAGTTTTTTTGTAACCACATACATAGGTACCTTAGGTACCTACTTAAGTACCTTATGACAATACTAAAAACTCAGACTTGGGATCAACATGGCATAACTGTGATAATGTCCAAGCCAAATTATCCAAATTACCATATTATTATTTAATTTTGACAACCTTAGGCTCATGGTCTACAACTACACTACCACAAAGGGGGTCTACTGTACGTATGCCTCTGTCTTTCCATAGATATACTTGCGTGCTAAAATTTAGAATGCTCCAAGTATTTAGCAAATAATTTTATAATAGCTTAGTAAAAATAAAAGTAACAAAAGAAATAAAACCATAAAAGTAAATTCAAAGCAATTTATTAGAATGAATCTAAAAAATCAAATTAAAGTAAATGGGAAGCACATAATATAGTATAGGTACTTAAAAGAAAAGAAAAATTATCACATTAAATATAACATATAATTTTAATACTATTTCTTGATAGTATTTTTTGTAATCTTGATTCTAACTACTCGATACTGTCATGATGGTAAATGTAACAAAACTAATAGTTTATTTATTAAATTATTAGATATTTTAGTAACTAATATATTATGATGGATATATTTGCGACTTTTTACAGAAACCATAGCAACTATATTGAAAGTTATAAATTGAAACTCCTCGTGGAATGTATGGTCGCTTTTATTTTGGCCCTTGATTTTATTTAAAACGACAATAAAGACAATTTAAAACATAATATCTTTATAATGGTACAATATATAATTTTTATACTATTCTTAAATGCATTAAGTATATACCTACGTATTGTACCAATAGTATGAAGTTTGACTCTGTACCTCATGAAAAACTCAATTACAAAAAATATGCAAAATAACTGTAAGGTAAATACTAACAAGATTCGAAGCCAATAATATACCTATATGCAGTTTGTAAAGTTAAACGAAGGACGCTATTAATATTCGATTCTCATCTCAAATAACTAAAAAACATAACGTTAATTTCTTAACTACTCAATAAAAATACATTATTTATGAAAACAGAGCACGAAACGCTCTGATCGTTACTAATTTTATGTAACTATGGCTTCAAAAGAAGCAAAAAACAGCATGCAGAGATGCTTTCTTCTTTAATCGACGAAACAGTGATTATATTATAATAAAACAAAATAAACAGAGGTATGTATGCTATTTACAGAAAATTAAACATAACATTATAATAAATGTATAGGTATTATAATTTTTTATCTTAACAGAAAGCACCATTCATGAAAAAATTTCATTTCTCAAACGTCTAGCCGTTTTTAAAATAAAAATAACAAACTAAATATATGTTCTACAACTATCTTATACAAATAAAAATACAAAATCTTGGGTACAAATGTATGTACTATGTAAGCACATCAACTGTTCCCTGATATATCACCCTGCGATTTTTTTCTAATTCTTATCTCCTCGACAACTTCCATAATAAGCTGAAATATAATTTGGGAGAAAAGAAAACGTTAATAAAAGAAAAAAAAATGCAAATATAAATAAAAATTAAAACAGTAGATAGGTATGTATAGTTCTCGTGTTTTAAACCTACAATTAAATAAAACAATAACATCTACATGCGCTGTATTAAGCAAATATAAACTATAAAGATTTAAGAATATCAAAAAGGACAGTTAAATATATTAGGTACAGATAATTTTTATCAAATGAAAAATTAATAAAAGAAACTTTGTAATACTAAAAATTAAAATTTGCTGGAAAAATGCAGAACGATTGTCTTAACATAGGGTGCTAGAGAGACACAGATCACCCCTCATAGATTCCACATACAAAGCGACTGACGGGCATGATCATTGACCTATTCATTCGCACAAGCAAATCTAAAGCAAAATTTAATCCAAGTTCGGTTTACGCGATAATTATTTTAGTCAAGTAGTTTATCATACTCTCTTTTACCTACCAATAACAATGGACATGATGACTAAACCTTAATTTTTAGTAGTCTTGTATATTAATATAAAATATTGGACACGTATTTTTTCCTTTTTTTAAGTACTTTTTTTTAATAACGGCGATACATTGAGATGAAATTCCGTGTGACGTCACACCTACGTACACTTTGCATTTAGTTATGACTTACTTATGACGTCGCGACCTCTCACTCCTGAAGTGTAATGCGTTTTATTTATAATCCGCAAAAGCAAAAAATGAGTCTATTATTTTTCTAACTGACGGACTAAATAGAATTTTGATTTTTATACCATGTCATCATACCCATTCAAGTATCCGCAGTGGACATACACATAAAAATTACTATAATCATCAATGACAAAATCCATGCCAACAAAGTTTTTTGAAGAATATACCTATTTATTGACGAGTAGGTAATTATGATACCTACTAAAAAATAATTAGAATACTAATTTGTGCAGAAGTTTTTGGTTTTTTTCTTTTAAGAATATGAATACATTGTGCGTTTTCGATATAATATCTGCTGTTGACTGTATGTACAAAAGGTCGTAGATACGACACTGTTGCAACAACTAATGTACTTTAAAACGAAAGCTTTGCACGTCTTGTTTTGTTGGTGAACCGCTGAGCAGTGAATAAGTGTCGCGTTGCAGGGAGACGCTACTCACCCAAAAAAACAGATCAAAATAAGCTCGATTCGACCAAAATAATTTACTACTCGACAACATTTTTGCAATACAGACATATTTTGTCTACATGATCTACATCTCTTGTCATCAACAGCTAAACAGGTCTGCAATATTATTTTTAAAGTACGTATTAGTCTAAATACGGGTTTTTAAAGAAAGTTAGAAAAGATAAAAAAAGAAACGGAAATTGCTTTCTATAGATTTTTTGTGAATTTCTTTAAATAAAATCAGAACATTTTTGTTGGGTCAATGTCGCTATTGTAGGCTCGCACATTCCAGTCTAATGGCGTCTGTCTGTTGCCACTTGAAATAATATGTAAACAATATAAAACGGTATCTAGTGGGGGGTGATCTGTGCAGAGAACGAGCGATGCAAGTCTACCTCTAGGCAGTAAAATGTGAATAACTAACCTGACTCAGAGGCCTGATCCTTTCGTGTATGCTGTTCTCCGCTTGCTTGGCGGACGGCGGGGGGTGGTCCGGTGTCGGGGGCTGCTCGTAATGCGTCGGCGACGACGGCACATCCACCTTGTGCCCCTCGTAATAACGCTCACAATCGCTCGGACTGTTCATCGATTGGCTATCCAACAGACTCTCCATCGAGGACCTCTCCTGATTCGAGTACTTCCTCACGCGATTGTCGTTCATTCTGGGATCGCACTCGTCGTGTTGGGGTCCGAAGCTGTTTCTTTTCAATTTCCGTCTGGGATTTTGCTCTCGGATGACGACATTCTCGTACATAGCCGTGATGGCGACCGGCTGGGTGCGGTTCTTGAGGCTGGAGCGCGGGTTCGGTACGGGCACGATTCGAGGCGAGTTGTGATTCTCCTCGTACTCCGAGTACGAGAGCTTGCCGTCTACGTATTGGTCGACGGAGCGGCCGTGTTTCAGGTAGAGCTTGGGACCCTGTAACAATGGAACCTTCGATTATTATACAGCCAGGGATTTGACGTAAGATATATGGGCATAGATAAGCAATAGTGTGTTAACCCACACTGGAGAAATTTTGAGTAAATTAAAGTTTTAAAATTATAGCGCCATTTTGTTTCAACATTTTTATGTTCAATATTTAGTTACATATTTAAACAATGTAATAAGGTAAACACATAATTAAAAAACGTTCTCTAACTCTCAATAAATGGTTCAGAATCAATAACTTTGTTTTGTGGGTTAACATATTATTGCTTATCTGCGTCCATATACGAGTAGACACCTACGCAGTTAAGGTAAATTGTTTTTGTAGTGTTATCCAAAGCCATTTTTACGAAAGTACCAGCTCCGAGGGTCTCACGAGGAAAAAAAATGAGTCACCGGGCTTTTGTCTCACATAATTATTTACTAACAATAAAGTATACTAAATTAAAAGTATACCTACTATTACTAGGTGTAAATGGTACCTAACCGTTAAATTTACGTAATCCAGGTAAAATTTTCAATAAAATCTTGTATGTAAGCCTCGAACAGTTGCATAGAAAACCTCTCTTCAACCAATTTATTACAAATTAATTTTGTCATAATGGGCATGACGACAATCAATCAAAATTCTATTTAGTCCGTCAGTTAGATAGTAACAAAATAATAGATACGTATTTTTTGAATTAATGAAAAAATAATTAGATAAAACGCATTAAATTTTAGGAGTGGGAGATCGCGACGTCATAACTAAGTATAAAATGTACCTAGGTGTGATATCACACGGAATTTCAACTCAGTGTACCTACTGTCGTATCTAACTGACGGACTAAAAATTCAAATATTATGCTCATTCTAATTTGATATCACACCCGTAAGAGTAAAAACGCAATAAAATGACTTAATTATGTCGTGTGTGCAAAAATCACCCGATGACACTAGTTTTAATTTGTTTTCATAATAAACTGAATGGGCCTGATGACTAAATTTTAATTTTTGGTCCGTATTGTAGATTAATAAAAAATATTGGACACGCATTTTTCCTTTTTTTACGTACCTAATCAAAAATTACTGGCGATCCATTGAGTTGAAATTCCGTGTTACTTCACCCTTAGATACACTTTATACTTAGTTATGACGTCGCGATCTCCATCTCTAAACTTTAATGTGTTTTACTAAGTATTTTTTCAATAATTCGAAAAAGCAAAAAATACGTGTCTATTATTTTTTTACTATCTAACTGACGGATTAAATCGAATTTTTATTTTTATACCTTGTCATCATGCCCATTGATGCTCTATCTGATTCTATCTGTTCTGTGCAATCAATTATGTTATCATCCGATACCTGTATATCATCCAAGTCGTCCTGACTTCTAGCGTGGGTCCTCAGCTCGTAGCTGTACCCGGACGATGGGGAGTTGGCGTGAGTGGGCGACACCGACAGATTCCTGCGCGGTGGTTTCTTGGGAGGCGTGGGCTGCGGGCAACATTCAACATTGAGGCAGGTATTTGGACGACAACACGTGGAACGACTGTGGAATCACGGACAGTAGGATGCATAGGCGTATATAGAGGTATATGGTCTAGTGCCCACCCCAGGATGATTGGCTACCGATTCGAAATTCTATAATACTGATAACTAACTTCAGACGACTCATCAAATTTGTAGACTTTATTTTTAAAAGTTTGCACCCGCGACTCGCGCGAGTCTAAATATGACATGTCAGGGGCATGGCCCCCCCTCTGAAAAATAACCCTAGATACGTCAATGGTGGAACGCTAAGATTAGTACCTGTCTTACGCCTATAGGTATTATTCTATTATATAATATTATATAGTACCAATACTAATCAGTATACATAAATAAAATTGAAGTGTCTGTTTGCAATTCCAAATTAACAGCTTTTTACTAAATGCCTATATGAAAATACGGTACTTACATAATAAAATCATTTTTTTAAATTTTGTCTGTCTGCCTGTCTGTCTGGTTGGTCCGGCTAATCTCTGAAACGGCTGGCCCGATTTTAACGGTAATTTTACTGGCAGATAGCTGATGTTATAAGGATTAACTTAGGCTACTTATATTTTAGAAAAAAAAAAGAGTGCTTGCGGGAATTCCGAGACTCAGCTAGTCTTAGCTAGTTCCGAATAAGCACGATGTATGGATGTGTCTTTATTTTTTTTTATTATGTCCTCTATTATGGAGCAGCTTCACGCTGGGTTATCCACGTTAATTTCAGAGTTCCCGCTGGAATCCCGGAATAAAAACTATAATAGGTACCAGGTGCAAAATTTCATGAAGATCGGTTGAGTAGTTAAGCGTAAACAAAGTAACATTCGTATTTTTATTGCGATAACTAAAATAATAATTAAAATTAATCAATGTAAACCACTGAGTTTCATTTAATTCCATTCGTTTCTGAAATTCAGCGACTGAGAACGGGTCTCATCGTAACTTGATTTTTAAAACAGAGAGATAATAAATCTGTATTACAAGTACCTACCTACCTACTTCTACCTATCAGGTTGTGAGGTTTAATATAGTCAAAAAAAACGCATATTCTACTTGCACATAATAAACTGTTTGATCATCGAAATAACTAAAACAACTGCCATCCATGAGGAAAACTGATATAATATAGGACAAACAATATTCTGGTCAACGCTGGTTGTCGTCGCCGGTCGGGATAAGTGGCCACAATTGAGTAACAGCGAATTTGAAAGGCGATGAGGATATTACTGTCCAACCGTGGCCCAAGTTGTGGGACGGCGCGGGACACGCTCATTTATCCAACTAATGACGGAAACATATTAATAAGCTGCTTCTCTTCGAACTTGGCGTACGTTAATAGGCATGTAGCCGGAGTGTGAAAATCAAATTCATATTTAAACCATCAGTTAGATAATAAACAAATAATTAACAGACATTGGACACGTATATTTTTCTGTTTCAAAGTAACGAAAAAATTGTCAGGTATCAGGGGTACAGGGGTCTTTTTCAAGGGTACAGAGAAAGACATAGGGTAGGTACTTTTTATCCCGAAATTCCTGCGGGAACTCTGAAATTACGCGGGTAAAACCGCGGGGAACAGCTATTAATAAATAAATAATGAAAAGTGCAGTGGTTTATTCTTCTTCCTAGTCGTTACACTCTTGACAGAGTGGTCGTGGTCATCGGTTCCGGATTGGTAGCACGCTTGACAACCCGTCGCCATTCTTCCCGAACCGCTGCCCTTCTAGAGCACTCGTAGAGAGAGCTATCAGCGGCAGCCTTCACCTGGTCAGTCCAGCGCATCGGTGATCTCCCGCGCGGTCTTGTGCCTTCCACCTTTCCCTGCACCACAAGACGCTCCACAGAAGCCTCTCCGCGTCGTGAAATATGGCCGAAAAATGTCAGTATTCGAACCTGTACTATGGAGGACAGACGCTGCTTGATGCCGAGTTCCCGGAGGATGGAAGCGTTAGTTCGGAACTCAGTCCACGATACCCCAAGCATTCTCCTCCAGCACCACATTTCCAGAGCGTCTATCCTCTTCCTCTCGACCTCCCTTAGTGTCCAATTCTCTGCCGCGTATAAAAATATGGGAAACACCAGTGCCCTGACGAGTCGGATCTTTGTGGCCTTCGTAATGTTCCGGTTTCTCCATATTTTATGCAGTTTGTCCATGGCCGTCCTTGCAATAGCCATGCGTCGCTTGATCTCGACAACACATCTACCATTGTTGGAAATCAGTGCTCCCAGATCGACATATGACTGTACAACATCGCAACTCGCAATTTTTGTAACCTCTGGCGAGTTATTATTGCTGCGGTCGACAATCATCATCTTGGTCTTGCTACGAGTGGTTTATTAGTAACCGAATATTACGTGTGTGGCGCCAGGAGCACGTCTTTCGTAGACCGTGATGTTACGGGGATGGCGGTGAAAGGATTGATAAAGATTATTTACCATAACAGTTAATTTCTCTATCAAGTCAGTAGGTACCAAACATTTTTCGTCAAGCCTGTTTTCATACTAGTAACTTAGACGGTTTATAGGTACCTAATATTGTGAGTATTTAGTACCTAGTTGTTTTATTTTTTCCGTGTTCGCTCTCAAAAATATTGTGTCGCGCTTATCGTACAAGAAAATGAAGACTTGAAAATGTATTGTCTGACTAGCGTTTATTAATAAGAAAAGATCACAGTAGCGAATCTTCTTTGACTTGCTCCACCCCAAGCGAACCGAGTGATTCAATGTTGAGACGTGGATGAGAGGTAAATTGGTAGCAGCCGGTCGCTGAACGGCCAAATTTGTACATAATAGCCATTCTTCTATGAGGCAAGGACTTAAAATTAGATTTTCATTTGTTTACCAGCCACTAGCTGGTCGCTCGCGGTTTCAGCCGTGTCAATTTCGGGATTACGGCAGTAACTCTTTGTACGTGGATAAAAGTACCTTATCTTCAAGACTCCAAGACCAAATCGCTCCTAACTTTCACCCATATTTTGTATTTTCGCGGAAAGTACGACTCACACGGCCTTTGTTTCAGATGTTTCAAGCGGAGCTTGTACCGAGACAGATTTTTCCGGTCGAGTCAGTCACTTGCTCTATTGTCAAAGAAGAAGCGTCTCACGAATGGACGTGGGTCTAAGAAAAAAATCTTTGATGTGTTATTTTTAAATGAGATAGGTACTAAATAAACATTTAACTCGAAAATCCAATAAAAAGTCGAATCGAAGTATTGAGGTAATAGACAAGAATACACTAATAACAATCGCATAAAAATGCCTTATTCGAGCACTGGAACACACTACGCGTTTCGACGTAATAACTACAAGACTCAGAGAGTAATGCCCTATTTTTGTTCCTCTGTGATGAGATTACGCAAAAGTTAAAAGCTGTCGGTGATGTTCACAATCTAAACACATCAGGCGATGATAATAAACAATAATCGATTTGGTTGATCTTTGTAAATATAACAGTTTCGACAAAATGCGATGATGCATAATTATGAAAAGTTCGACAAATACACACGTACTATTACTATTACAGATGGAATAAAAAAGCTGGAAATTGTGCGATAAATGAAAAGGAGGTCATATTCAAAAAATTACACTGATTTTACATCTGAGATTTGAACAACATTATATCTATTCTAGGCAAAAAACTATCGAAGACGGATAGACAAACTAATCTGAAATCTGTGTATGACATTATATTGTATATTATATATGACATGTACATGTACATGTACATTATATATGACATTATATTGTATACTGGATATCACTCGCGCTTTCACCCGCGGTATTTTCGGAATTCCCGTGGGAATTTCGAGATAAAAGTACCCTATGTCACTCAGGACTACCGTAGCCTCCTATAAGTAAAAGAATTTTCAAAATCGGTTCAGTAGATCCGGAGATTACCCCCTACAATGTCACCAACTCACAATGCACAAACTTTAACCTCATATTAGTATAGATTTTTTCATCATCTAGAGATTTTACTGCACCGCTCAGGGTATAAATTTGAGACGGGTCAGTAAGGGCGGCTACCTTAAAGGTTGAAACTACGCGAATACGGTCTTAGGAGACCATCCCTTATTTTTTGAGTAATTGCTATTGACATTTACAGATTTAGAAAAAATCTAGTCAGCGAGAAATCGAAGATTTTTTAAAAGGCTTTTAGGGTCATGTTAGGTTAGGATTAAGTACGCTTGCATACGTAATATAAGACCTTTATTAATTCATTGCTTTGACTACATCCGTACTCGTATTCAGTGTGAGCGAGTCTTTCAACCATTCATACGTTAGTTTATCACAATTATTGCAAAGCTAGTTGTAGCGTAAAAATGCATCGAACCATACCGCTAAGTCTCCGCTGACCCTTAGATTGTTAAATCTATAACATTCCTCGCCCACTGACCTACATATTATAAACTTACCGATGAAATCATCTGTTTCGTTACGATCACGCTTATTATAATGCCGCAGTATAAACAAACAATACGCCCCGTATGCGCATCTGTTTTGTTGCGCGTCTATTCGACACTAGTAGAGAAGGGGGACCGTGTGGCGAACGTTTTAACATTAACTAAGCTAAGCGAAACTTCTTTGGGCACGATAAGATAAAATTTCAAGACTGAACTTAGAGCCTGTCCATATGAGGCGTTTTAAGCGCGATTCGAGAACGCGCGTATTCCCGAGATATTAGAGCCACATAGATCCCGTCCAGATGCTCTTGCGCGTAAAACGCTTGCAACGCGTCGGACTCTCGACTTGCGCGTTCTCGACTCGCGCGTAAAACGCGTCGTCTAGACAGCCTCTTAGTGTAACGTTTCATATAAAAATGCAAAAAAAACTCGCGTCTCTATCTATACTTAATATTACAAAAAGGTAAAGTTTGCGAATTGTGAGTTTGTGACTTTGTCCTTAGGGGGTAATCTCTGGGTCTACTAAACCAATTTTGAAAATTCTTTCACTTATAGGAAGCTAACTAAGAATTTCTATAATATCAGCCTCTATAGGGGGTGAAGAGGGGCGTGAATGGAGTACCGTTAGTTTTGAAGTTAAAGAGTCATGAAAGCATTTTTTTTTTTTCTAAATTAAGAAATTCAACTAGTTTTTGGAAATTTAACTAAGGCAGTGGCCAGGCGAGATACAAATCATATATTTCAGATTTATGAAAATTCAAAAAATTAAGGCAAAAAGGGAACAAACGCAAATTAAACCACTAGCTAGTTGTCGAAATAACCAATGCTACGGTTTTACTGCTCTTCTTCTTTTTTTTTTTCATGGAACTCCGCTCTATGATTTAATCTCGAACAATCAACGCACGAATCTGTTTATGTATAGAAAATGAATTCATGGATATAATTCAAAATCGCATAAAACATTACGCAAGTAGTATTCGAACTGGCGACCCGCCAAGCGCCAAGCGCCAAGCCATCAGGTGCTATTTCCGTGGATTCCACACTTTGACAATGTGTAAGTAATGTTAGTATTTACACACTGAATGGGACTCTCCTCATATAATATAAATCAATGACATGGTTTAAAATATCGAGGTTTGACGCGACAAGTGAATCGAGACCGGGAAGATATTCATATCTAGCGATGGTCCTGTTCTAAATAACATTTTAAAACCTCAAAATGGAGAGAAAGACATAGAAAGAAATATTTTAAAAGAACTCGTATCTTCTTTTTCCCAATGATAAAAATAAAGTTTATAGCGACCTTGACACGATCAGGAATCTGTTTTCTGAATCAAATCTAGCTATGGATGACTAGATATAAGTACAGTTTTGAGCTTACATTATTCAACTGGAGAGACAAAATAAAATACATAAAAAGGGTATGGAATTAAGACGAGTTTTACGTTATTATTTTAGAGGCCTAGCTTATTGCAGTCACATCGATAAGTATACTAAACACTATCAATTGTGATTTCAAGGCAACATTAAAGTTTTCAATCTGACATGAATTAACTCTATATAATGAAAATAAATTTAGTTTTCAGTATGCTTTTTTTTCGTTGACCTACAAAGATAAATATATGTAGGTCGCCAAGTGCCTACATAAACAACTCCCACATGCGTATGGCATGTCGCATAACGCCTGCAGAATATGCATTGCATGGGTAGGTAAGTACGATACAGGAAACGGATGTCAATTTCGTGACGGCAAATATGATATACGTGACCGTTTAAAAAGTTTTTGATTATAATCTTAGTTGTTGTCGCGTGGAAGTCGTACCGAGTGCATTCGCCTATCAGCCCCCCTAGCCAGCCAAATTGAAATTCTACAATTGGGTATTCTCCAGGGTATGAAAATCAAAATTATAATTAGTCCGTCAGTTAGAAAATAAAAAAAAATTATAGACACGTATTTTTTGCATTTTCAAATTAATGAAAATAAACATAGATAAATCGCATTGAAGTTTAGGGTAGGGGACTCGTGATGTCTATATTCAGTACTTATAAGCCCCATACCGGGTTTTGACGTCACGCGAAATTTCAACTCAATGTATCGCCGTTATTTTTTAATTACGTAAATAAAGACAATACCAATATTTTTTACTAATCTATACGATGGACAAAAAAAAATTTTGTCAAGTAGCCAATTGTTGACACATATAAATCAAAACACTAGTTTTCACGTGGTCACGCAAAACTAAAATTTTGATTGGCTGATCAAGTGACATGACGATTCGTAGTTCTCTATGCGTTAACGATTGTAGATTGTCAATTTGGCTAGGAGGGCTGTAGTACTTTGTGGCAGCAGAGCCGTTATGTCGGAGACCAAAAACATGCACTTCGCCTTTTCTAATACTTTTGTTACAAAACACTATATGTGTTACTTTTTATCCCAGCGTATCAAAAAGTTCCAAGGTAAGTGATATTCACTCGGTTAAAACCGTACCAACACTATCAAGGAATTACTTAGCTTTAACTGTGAAAAGGTGGCTATGTCAAATTTGTTTTTCAAAGTCTTAGCAATTACTAACTAGTAACTAGACGGCTACGATAAATCTCGATAGAAAAATGTACAAAGATTCCTCTGTTTTTTGTTTATCGCAGAATGTTTGTAACCTTTAAACAGCGATTTACGGAAATTCGAGACTTGATTTGTTACTTTACTTAGGAGTCAATTAGTTCTTTTACGCGCAAGCAGCTATCAATTTAATTCACATGCAGTGCCTTTTCACCGCATTTTTATCATCTTTCGACATAGCCCCCTTAAGAGATTTGACTGTTTTGAATTGGTGTTTTGAGATATAGACACTTACATGATAATACCTACAGCTTCACACACACACACACACACACACACACATGCACACACACAAAAAACACTGCACAAAAAATCACGACACGTTTCACAAAGTTATCACGATCACCACGATTTTTCCCCGATTTTGTGCGCAAGCGACGACGTTTGCACTGGCGACGCGACGGTGCTACTGATCGTCTAATTTCTTGGCGCTAACGCAACTCTATACATACTGCATACAGTACTCGACACTAATCCGATGCAGAGTGTGCGTACATCTCGATTTGTCTTTTATTTTATAACAAGAAATTAAGAATATTTGTTATATGAAGGTGGCCACGTGATGTACCTACTGTTTCAGAAATTCGATGACGTCACCACACGCTGAACACCACACGTGTAAAGCTAAAGAATACCTACAAAGTATATTAATTTCAAAAATGGCTTGATTTAATTTAAATTTATTAGCTGAGCTGCAAGTTTTGTTGTATATTATCTTTCAATGGGATTTAAAGTTCCTCAACGTGTGTACGATGATTAGGGGTTGATTTTTAACAGACTTCAAAAAAGGAGGTTCTCAGTTCGGCCTGTAAGTATGTTTGTGCACGATTATCTCGCGTTTGGCTGAACCGATTTTGATGCGGTTTTCTGGTAAGTATTTGTTACATTTTGAAGAAGGTTTTAGTATAAAATTTTCATGAATCGAATCATTAGGTTTTCAAAATCTTGAAAAAAAAAAATTGAGTCGCAATACTGACTAACCAACTTAATTTTTTATCTTATCTATCATTAAGTATTTCTTATCTATCTAACCGTAAGTTAGGAATGAGAGATTAAAATTTAAACAAGAACATCACTAAAAAAGTATAAAGTGACGACAAACTTTTAATGTGGAGAATGTGGTACTTGTTGTGTGAATGTGGCAAGGGAGCCATGTGCGTGAGAACAATTAATACAAAGTAGTCGTATAAACACATTCACACGCGCTTTTTAATTCTTTAATTAAAACGTATGACATTTTATTGTGCCACTGAGCCATTATTCAAAGCGTTATTAGTGAATGAATTGTTTTCTTCAACTTGCTCGGCAAAAAGAAGAAAGTATTTGTTAAAGAAAAACAAGTTTCATCATCTGTAATCAGGTAGGTCCTCATGAGAACCAACAATAACGAGCCCAAACGCGAATATCTTAAGTTTCCATTAGTAGTTCCATTGGCTATATTCCGACTCCATATACTCAGACCCTCGTCATTGTGTGTTATGGAAAGAACTCATCGCAACAAAACAAACTAACCAAAATAATTCGATTCGATTTGCGATTATGAAGTTACATTTTTGGGTCACAGCAAGTTTTTGGTTTTCAATTAAATTTGTCTATACTAATATTATAAAATTTTCTTCTACATTACCTAATTAGCAGTGAAAGTCCGGTCAAAAATCTGAATCTCCGAAACTGTTGGATCGATCGATCGATTAGGTAATTAGCTAATGTTATAAGAAGAAAATTATGCTTCTTCGGAGTTCCTGCGAGAATTCCGAAATTCATGCGGGTGAAACCGCGGGGCACAGTTAATTTAATATAATTTGTTTAGAAATTTTCAAAAAGGGTTAATTAGTTTTGAGTTTATCCCCTAGAAACAAACATACAAAAAATAAATCCAGTCTCTTTATAATATTAGTATAGACAAATTTAAATTTTAATTGAAAACCAAAAACTTGCTGTTTAAAAAAATAATTAAATATAATTTTCATATTATAATTATTATTGTTTAAGAGAAAAAGGCATTAGCCATAAACTTGCCTGTTTCGCGTAGCATGACAAGTTGATGATGGAAATTATAACATTAATAGCTCATATAATTGTGAGCGAACACGACAGGTTGCGTGTCGATCAACAAGTCTTGTTTTAAACAGCATTCGTTTGCGACTGCTTCTATATCATGGTGGTTAAACTGTTAAAGTTCTTCATAGCACATTTCTGCACTTTATCGATTTACTTTACACATATATCATACTAGCTGTTCCCCGCGGATTCACCCGCGTTAATTTCGCAGTTCTCAGTTCTGTCCGGGACAAAAAGTACCCATGTCCTTCCCTGTACCCATGACAATGTGTATGCTAAATTTCATGATGATCGGTTGAGCCGTTAAGGCGTGAAAGCGTAACAGACAGACAGACAGAGTTACTTTCGTATTTATAATATTAGTAGGGATTAAACGCGTTGCATATACTGCCTGCCCAACCATCCAAATTTCTGAAAAAGATCGCAACTATAAGACCGCCATTTGTACTTCCTTTTGTGTTACAATATTGTTATTTAATGTATGTTTAATGTATGTTGATTTACTATTCAGCGCCAAGTGCCAGGTTCCATGTTTTTTATTCACCGGTGTGAAGGCAAAACTTACCGATACTTTGCTGTACTCGAGGTGGTGTCCCAGGTGGTGCGCGGCACAGCTGGACGCCGCGCTAGAGATGCTCAGCGCGTCCCCCTCGCTTGTCCCATCGGCCTCCTCCCACCGTCGCCGCCCAGACCCGCTGCGAACACCCGCGACCGCCCCCGAACCCCGCTCAAGCGAAGCGATACCAAGCGACACATCCGAACCGACCCTCGGAATACCACCATCGGTCTCGCAAGCCGACGAAGAACTCTCAGAGCCGACACTGATACCGCTCTCAAATTTGGCGTACGATTCGGAGTTTGTTTCTCCTAACGTACCGTTATTGTCCTCTTCCACTATAACCTCGTTGTGGAATTTGTGTTCTTTATGTTCGAACTTAAATGAGCCACTGGAGACCCAAGGTCTTCTTGTAGTGCTCGCATCGGATGTAACGGTTTCTGCGTCTGAGGATTCTCCATCAGACTGCAACGTGCCTTCAGAACCGTCAGAACCGTCATCTGACGATTCCTCGAAGCAAGTTTTATACGACGCATCTGATTTTATAGTAACGTTTGAGTCGCAAGATTGCAATGACCATTGACCGGAGTATTCCGAGGAGCTAGTTTTACGAAGCGGCAATTGTTTCTCAGAAGCACAAGTAAGGTTAGGGTCGGCGGACGATGCTGAATTCAATGAAATTACATCAGCTATATCTTTGATGGAATAAGGGCGAGATGACGTCGACGAAATCGTAGATGGATGTGAAACACTCCTGTCTTTAAATGCATCTTTATTTTCTGAATGATTATTATTTTTTACAATTTCATTAACCTTACTTAAGGTACAGGGTGTTTCTAATTTGTATGGCACCGATTGTTTGCGAGTTAGTTGATTTTTTTTAAGTTCTGTTGAAGAAGGAGATGTTTCTAGTGTTATATCTGGAGTAGAAATACTTCTTTTCACAGCAGAGAACTTTACTACCAAATCAACGGGGGACGCTCGCTTTGTTGAATGAAATTTACACGTCCCTACATCACAGTAACAACTAAACGACGTAGACTTAATTTCCAATCTGTTTCTCAAAGCATCCGTATCAATCGATGCTTTTGCTTCCTCTTTGTGAACGTCTAAATCTTCAGCACTTAAATGATGTTTTGGAGGTTTTAATTTACAAAAACATAGGACTGTTTCAAAATAACTGTCCCTTTTTGTATTCGACGCGATTGACTTCGAATGAATATCATTGTATAAAGATTCTTTATTAAACATGTTCATGAATTCAAGGACTGTAGGCGCTTTAAATATGCAATGTCCTGTGCCTCGGATATGATAGTTTGCTAGAGTTTCTCTTGTAATACTGCCATTCCATTTTGGTAAAGAGTTTCGATCAACTTCTATGTTTGTAAATGTTTTGTGTCTAAAAAGAACTTTTTTTTTTACTAAGCGTTCTGGTTTTTTATTGGGTAACGTCCCCGTCATTGATGAACGTATGTTTTGTTCGCTAACATCTTCACTGCAATCAACATTTTCTAATGCACTGGCCTGAGTTACATCAGAACTGTCGGAAAGAATAGACTCGTTCGACTGAGTACGACAAACTTCAGACTTTTTCATGTCGTCGAACAAAGTTATCTTTTGGCCATGTTTAAATGATTTTGACCTCTCTGATATTAGTATATCCTCTAAATTTGATTCGTCTATCATAGAATCTGATGACGTACTGGATGAAATGCTTGATGATGATGTTGTGCGTAACGTATTTTCAGACTGACTCTGAGACGTGATGACAGTTCTTTTTAGGGGATGTGGCTTCAGTTCTCCTTTTAGTACAACATTTTCATAGAGAACATTTTTTTCTAAATTGATTTGCATATTTTTGCTGGGAATATGTGTTCTTGTAGCGGGAGTTGGTTTTATGTTTACGTTTTCATATAAAACATCTTTACCACTATTTTTAACAATAAAAGGCCTAGGATTGGGCGATAATTTCTGCTCTAAATAAATATCACTACCGTTTTTGGATGAAATTTCACACGACTCGTAACATTCGTTGATGAAATTAGCACAATCGTCATTTGTGTGAGATTTAAAATTTACAGCACTTATTTCTCTCGGTTCGAAAATACTTAATTTGGTATTGTAATTTACAGCTTCCGTTGTGGTTGAGTTTTTGGTTTGCTCTGAGATACAATCTGATTTCACTATCATGGAGTCCGCTAATGAATCAAGAGAATCACTAATTTCAGTGTTTTCATAAATATCAGGTAATGATGTTTTAAATCCTGGACAGCTACGATTACTTCTATTTACGACGGAGTCTCTATTTAAAGTTCCTAACCTATCTAATGATATCGTATCAAATTCATCAGTGCAATTTATTTCACCAGATTCCTCCTCCTTCTTCAACAGCATTTTAAAAAATTTACTATTCCCTATATGTAAAGTATTAGTACTGACCTTTTGATCGGAATGTTTATATTTTACGGCACCCACCGACTCTAACCCTGAAGTGTTACAAATGTTAGGAGCAGAATTAAATTTTGATTTAAAGCCCAAGCACTTTTGAGCAAGCTTTTTGACGAAACTCTGAGGATGTTTCTTTGTTAGTGAAGATGAAGACGGGGATAAAAAGCTATCAATTTTGTTAGTATTTTTCTGGGTGTCTGGGGCTTTCCTGTAAAACATATAAAGCAACAAATATTATAATAAAAATAATTTGAATTAAAAATAATATAATTAAAGTTAGTAAATAACTAGTCTATATGACCACCACCAAGACGCACATAAGTACTTGTAGTTGTGTTCTCTAATCTTTACATGTAATTACCTACTACCAATCACTTAAAAATTGTTTTAACTGATCAATTTTTTTCCTAAAAATCGATGTTTCTCTGGAAAGATCGTCTGGATTTTTATCGTCTTCATTTACTATGGGCGTATCGTCAAAAGGCTTGAACTGTAACATTTGGACATCATTAAGATCGTCATCGTTCTGATTATTATCATTTATCATTACATTTGCATTATCTTTATGGTTATTAGAATCAGTAACATCTGTTAAAGAACTATAAATACCACATTTATCATCAATGTTCACATAGTCCACACACTCATCAATACTCTTGAAACTTGATTCAGATGAACGTTCCAATTTTCTACTCCTACAATCGCATAGTTCTTTGGGATCTCGTTTTTCTCTTATCTTATTAAAAATTGGGACACTGCAATCATGCAAACTTTTCTGATTAAAACTGTAAATATATTTATACATATCATCCATTGACGAATATAAACAACCACTTTCACCCCTAACATGTAAGCCGCACGCAGATTCTTCATTTAACGACTTGCGCTCAGATTGTTTTAAAGCAAACATTACTTCATAAAGTTGAGGAGCATTTGATAGTCTTATTTTAACATCATCAGGTATGTTTTTAGTTAACATATTTTGATAAACATCGTCATTATTATCCGTATCTATTTTGACAGTGTTGTGTTTCTCCGTTTCTTTTTGTAACTCTGTAGTTGCGTGTCTGTTATTTTGATCACGTGTTTTCAGAACAGCGTCAAGCAAATCAGTAAAAGAATAAGAAGGTGACACACTTTGTCTTTTTTGCTGTCTCAGTATGTCTGTTGGTTTTAATAATAATTCTTCGCCTTTAACGATATTATCAGCAGCTGGTTTAGGTGGCGGGAGTGGTCTACGTTTCAAGTTTTCCTTCAACTTTTCTGGGTTCGGAAGATAGGTAATATTACCATACGTAATTGACGCACTGTCTAATTCTTTTATGGCTACTAAGGTATTTTTGCGACTCTTAGTAAGCGACTTTACTATATTTTCGTCTAGTTCCTTCTCATTGGCATAAAAATTATCTGATTCGATCGGGACAGGCTTAATTTCATCTCTAGGGACTTGGTTATTGCACGAAAAACTTTTAGATCTGATACCTAAGTCTACATTCTTTTTCTTTTTAACATGATTAAGTGTTTGAAATCCATTACAATGGTTATGAGGTGGCAATGAAGGAGATACTGTGGCGTTAGTAACTTTTTTGTTATTTTTGATAGAATTCAAATTAGTCACACAAGCTAAAACATCAACACCACGCGGCATAGCTTTGGTAAGCCCAGTAGACCTGTAAATTGAAATTGTTCATAAACTGCCGTAGTGTTCAATTATGTTTTCATTCATATAGATATCAAAGAAAAACAAAAATGGCGTGAAAATAATTATAATAGAGACGTGTAGTATTAATTGTAAACGTCTTTTTTTTATTTATTTTAGACGTCATTTTTATTTGAACGAATGCAAAGTACTCGTCGCATCCTTGCTGTTAAAAGAAGTACGCAGGGTAAATGTTTTCAGGTGTCGTGAAAGACCGTCTGACCGTCTCTAGACAGAATCAAAGACACGGAACATTTTAATGAGGCATCGCATCCGCATAGACAGTTTTTGTTTTGGATTCTTTGCGGGCGAAATCCTTACATGAAATAGATTTTTATTTTTAACGAGATTTTGATAGCTCTTTCACCCGATACACTCAAAACATTGCCAACACGTGTATTTTTCGCTCCTCTTGATATTACTTCCAATTTTTATTTAAAGATACGATCTCTAATCTGTTGAACCTCAGGGTATAACACGCAAAGATCATGTTGACAAATCTAGCAGTAATCTGAGTTTACGTTGAAACGTATAAAAACACGTCGTACGTTATAATTGAGGTGTTTCTCTCCAATTAAAACGAAACTTTCAGAGCACCTCGTAGGGAGAATGCTCGAATAATTAATGAGAGCATACTAGGGCGAAAGCATCTTTATGACGCTCTGCTCTCCTTTTAGCGACGAGAACTCTCAGAGAAACCTATAGATCTGAGAGAGAAGAGAGAGAGAAACAGCCATACCGTCTATTTGAGCTTTGAATTTATAGATCTACTGTTATGTAAAGAAAAAAGAAAAACAATATTTATAAGTGCGTGCAATTTAGTGACTTAAAAAGAAAAACCATAAACCAAAACCAACGAATAGAAAAACCCGCATGCGTACATACGTACATATTATGTTAAATAATGATCCATGTTTAGTTTCCTTATGTGAATTAACTTTACAGTAACATAGTATAATGACATTTTTATGACGTAAATAATATATAATACTAGCTGTCCGGCGCGGTTTCACCCGCGATAATTTCGGAGTTCCCGCGGAATTGTTCCGTACAACCTCTTTTCACCCACTTAGGGGTTGAATTTTCACAAATCCTTTCTTATCGGATGCCTACATCATGCAAAGAACACACCCTCAAGTTTCAGGTCTCTACGATCAGCGGTTTACGCTTATCCGTCAGTCATTCAGGGCAAAGCATTTTATATGTATAGATTGTCACATAATTAGTATGAGACGCTCTCATATTTCCACTAATAAGAATGAATCGACACAAATTATTGTTTCAGATAGAAACTGTCGCTGAACAAAAAACTTTAACGGCCGCACTCAGAGTCGTTTTAATTATTAGTTACTTAATTTTAAGTTAAGATTTTTAAAACAAAACTTCCGCAATCAGAGACGTTCATTAAATCAATGTTAGTTGGCATTTAACTAGTTAACCGCCGCACTCAGAGTCTACTTTAATGATTACTTAGTTAAGTATAGATTTTTAAAACAAAACTGCTGCAATCAGACAAGTTTAATAAATTAATGTTAATTGGTATTTAATGAATTAAGTAACATCTCATTAAATGCCACTCAACATTAATTTACTGAACGTCTCTGATTGCGGCAATTTTGTTTTAAAAATCTATACTTAACTAAGTAATCATTAAAGTCGACTCTGAGTGCGGCCGTAAGTTTAATTTAGTTAAATGCCAATTAACATTACCTAATTAAGTAATCATTAAAACGACTCTGAGTGGGGCCGTATGTGTTTTAAATCAAAACTTACGTTCCGGCGACGGGGTAGGTTGGACTAACAGGGAAACAAGGGGTTTCTTCCTCAGTAGTATCGAATTCTGTAACAAAAATTGGAATAACTTCACCGTCGTTTGTAGATCACTTTTGATAATGTTTTCATCTAGATCGGCGTAAATGTAAACTATAAAATACTAGCTGTTCCCCACGGTTTCACCCGCGTTAGATTAGGAGATCCCGCGGGTACTCCAAGATAAAAGTACTTACTACCCAATAAATCAATTTAAAAAAATATATTATTTTCTGTACCTAATGTTCTTTCTCGTTAATTTCAAAATTCTCGTGGTAAAAGTAGACTATTTACCTTTCTGTATCCCTGACAACGCGTAGTATCCAAAAATTCGTGGTGATCGGTTGAGCCGTTAAGCCGTGAAAGCTTTACAAACTAACAAACAAACTCACTTTCGCATTTACAATACGTGCGTGTACGTGTGCGTGTGCGTATGTGCGTGTGCGTGTGCATATGTGCGTGTGCGTGTGTGTGTGTGATATCGCACCTCGTATGACGTTGCGCACGCGCCGCGACGCCTCTTGCGGTTGCCCGGCGAGCATGTCCAGCACGGTGCCGCCGCCGCGGCCGCGCGCGCGCACGTCGGCGCCGTGCTGCAGCAGCACGCGCGCCACCGACGCGCGGTAGAAGCGCGCCGCCTCGTGCAGCGGCGTGCCCTCCCCGGTCGACACGTTCGGGTCCACGCCCGCCTCTATCAGCAGCGACACTATGTTCCTGGTCGCAACGTTATGTAAATTACCAGACTGTGCCCAGCAGCGGTACCTACTTCCATACAAGCCGAAAAACCCGGCCTGTCTAGCTAAAACGCTTGCTCTAGAGTACTACATATTTTAATAAGTGTAAATATTATTAAAATATTTGGTATTCTGTGGCAAGTTTTGATTATGCAGGTCGGGCTTTTGGGCTTGTATTTTTCCATTGATTTCTCTTAAAATTTGGACAGAATATTCAAAATAAAATTGATGAAACATTTCTACTAATTTAGTTATAAGTCTTGGGATAGTACTTAATCGTAACAAGTTTAAATTTAATATCATGAAATATTTAAAGAAGAGAGAGATATATGTATATATTACCCCAATTGAACCAGGTTTGGCCTTCGATGCATACAATCTACAAACATAATAATACTCTCTTGCCAACTGGGACTGCACGAAAGTGGGACCGCGATCCCAGTCGACCAAGCCACATTTTGAATTGGGCAACTGGGACCGGTCAGTATAGGTTCGGTAAATTGTACAGTTAATTGGCAGAAGTAACATCATGAAATTTTTTAACCGACTTTTAAAAAGGAGATGGTTCTGTGTTCGGATGTATTTTTTTCATGTAAGTATGTTCACTCGAGTACAATTGAACCGATTACGAAAACTGTTTTTTTTGTTTGAAAGGGTAGGTATACTTTCAAGTTGATCCCACTGTCACCAAAGCGAGATCTGATGATGAGATCTTGGAGAAATCGAGGGAACTCTTCATATATTATAGGCACACTATATTGGAAAGAAAAAAGAAGTGGAACTGATGATCAAGACCACAGTTGTTCATCAGAACTACTCAATAATACGTATTTCCCGGGTTCCAATTCGATTACATTAATATGGTTTGCAAACAACTTATGCTTGTCACAAGGCATTCAGCAAATTCTAACCCTCAGCTTTTGGATGATTAGATAGAGCCTATTAGATTCGAGGTCGAATCGAGTGAATACAATGAATGACTCTTTCAAGTAAATTGCAGGCATTTTTATTCACCCAAATAAAATTTATTATTGTTATTACCCAAATAATGCCTTGCACGGAACCTTTGCGGTCGCAGGCAGAAAAACCGCCAAAGTTTTATCCCAATCGGGCCAATGGTTTCGAAATGCATAGAGGACAGACATACAAACATTCATTTTTATTTATAAAAAAAGAAGATTACACGTGCATAAATAAGTGCAAAAACAAGTTTTTTCCTAGGGAATTCCGAAATGAGCGCGGGTGAAGCCGCGGAGAAACGACTAGTATCTTTTATATTGATATTTGACTTTATTAAAACCAAACGAGAACAGTTCATCAAAATACCATACATTTATGTAGGTAGGTATAGCAGAGTAAACGCGTAGGCACAAAAACTATTGGAGCGTTATAACGAACGAATGAATATGAATTCGGTGCGATTGTCGCCATCGCGCCGCCGTGTGTACACGTCTTTACATTAGCATAACACTGGGTCTGTGTCGCGTTGCGGAATATTATGAATATTTAGTAAACAGTAATGACGTTGGATGTATAAATAAAATCTATATAGAATAACCCATTTGTTGTAATAATCGCTTAATACCTACACGAGCCGAAACAAACCTATTCGATACCTCCAAATTCGTCTTTT
The DNA here is from genome assembly GCA_907165275.2 of Zygaena filipendulae. NCBI lineage: Eukaryota > Metazoa > Arthropoda > Insecta > Lepidoptera > Zygaenidae > Zygaena > Zygaena filipendulae. The sequence continues at coordinate 6,211,834 of OU015671.1, forward strand.
AGTAATATTCGTAATAAACATAACACAATCATACACACAAAACTTTATCTCTTTATATTATCATCTACAGTAGATACAAATTTTAGATATTTTTTTTGCTAAAAATATGTCTGTGCCTTTTGTTCATTAGGATGATTAAAATATTACAATACTAGCTGTTCCCCGCAGTTTCACCCGCGTTAATTTCAGAGTTCCCACGGAAATTCCGGGATAAAAAGTACCTACCCTATGTCCTTCGCTGTACCTACCCCTGACAACGTGTATGAAAATTTTCGTGATGATCGGTTACGTCGTTAAGGCGTGAAAGCGTAACAGACAGACATACAGACCGACAGACAGACAGAGTTACTTTCGCATTTATAATATTAGCAGGGATCGCAACCCTACTTGGCACTTACTTGTGCCCATTGATGCTTGCTCGGTGCAGCGGGGTGTTGTTGAAAACTTGTCTGGTGCTATTGGGGTGTCTGTACGGGTCTATTAACTTGGGACACGCGCGCAGCAGCAACTTTACGACCTCCGTTCTGTAACAAATTTAAATGTCTTAACGCTATCATTATTACGACGATTGAGACTTGACTTGGTCAGTGGCTTAGACGCAGAGTAACAAAAAAAAGATATAAAACTGACCATCATTGATGATAAAATCCCTTTTGTTCTCAGAACCTATAACCATTCATTTAAAAAGTGTATCCAATGGGCATGTGGACTAATTTTTATTTTTTAGTCCGTCTTGTAGATTATTAAAAAATATTGGACACGTATTTTTTCTTTTTTTACGTAATCAAAAAATAACGGCGATATATTGAGCTGAAATTTCGCGTGACGTCACTATTCTGACAGTTTGTATGGCGGTTTTAGCGGTTAGTGACGTCACGACCCCCTCACCCTAAACATTAACGCGCTTTATCTCTGTATATTTTAATTTAATTAAAAAAGCAAAAAAATACGTGTCTATTGTTTTTATTTTCTAACTGACGGACTAATTAGAATTTTGATTTTCAAAAGAAGTCCACATCCCTATTACTAGCACACAAGCAGCAGGCAGTAGGCAAGGCGTACAAGGCGGTATTGTAATTAAATTAGAATCTTTAAAATTTACATAAATATTCACTAACAAAAACAATGATAACAGAGAAACCCTAACAAAGAATTTACGCGGGCGGATGACCTTTGCGCTTTGTCGATGCATCGATTGGCGACAATACAAAGAGGAATGTTGTTGGTCATAGAGATGAAAAGTAACCAAATTGACATTCTACAAGCATTAACGCATAGAAAGCTAAGTAATGAATCGTCATGTCACTTGGTCAGCCAATCAATACTTTAGTTTTGCTTGACCACGTGAACGTGAATGTGAACTTAGTTATCTACTGTAGAATCTATAGTAGAATGTCAATTTGGCTACGAGGGCTGAATCGATGGGTCTTCTACCTGCCGAACTGCGCGGCGAGGTCCAACGCCGTCTCGTTGTTGACGTTTTTCAACGTGACGTCAGCGCCCGCCGCCATCAGCTGCTGGACGACCTCCACGTGGCCGAACGGGGCCGCCATCAGCAACGGCGTCTCCAAGTTTATGGTCTGGCGGCAAACGTGTTGTTGCTATTTCCACTAGTCAAAATCGGCCGGCAGTTTTAGCTGGCTCTCACCACGGTTTCGCAAGAATGAGTTTCGGAATTGCCGCAGGAACTCCCCGTTTGCTTTAAACCTTCGCGCAAGTGCAAGCAATAAGTTGACAGTTTCATCGCAATTTGAGCCGTTTAAAAAAATACCATTCGAAATGTTGCTGTCACTGTCGAGTTTTAGCAAAAACAGCAATAACAATAAAGTCCTATGCCGTGTTAGTAGGGCTCTTGCCGGGCGCGGCGCATAGTTTTACCGACACAGGTAGGTACAGCAGCAATAACACCTACACCGCTACCTCTAGGCTCCCCGCTGCATTGAGGTGGGGCACGAGGAGATAGTAGGGAGAGGGGCGGAGAGTCGCTTCTACACGTAGTAATAGCATTCTTTGGTTCCACTGACCTGATGGTTGACGTTCACAGGTGGAGTGGCGTGCGCCAGCAGCATGGCGACGATGTCGGGATTGCCGTTGAAGGCGGCGTAATGAAGGGGCGTGGCGCCCGCCTTGTCCACGATACATGGCGACGCGTCCACCGACAGCAACAGCCGCACTATTTCCCTAAATAAATAAAACCATTAACGTAATAAATACCAAAGATAACACAGTCAGCGACGCAAAAACACCCTTACAAAAGAACTAGAGAGTTAACATATGTGAAGAACCTATTCAGTTCTTTAAGATTAGTAGATAGATAGATAACTCTTTATTAAATACCACAACGTTAAACAATAAAATAAAATAGTTTTTTTTTCAAACGAGATTATGGAGTTGGTATTTGGCGGTATGCGGTAAGGCATCGTCATTTATTATATTATTTTCGTCTATAAGTAATTTTGGATTACGAATTTCCTTGTTCCCTGGTAAACCGTACAAGTTTTTTTTCGTTGCTTTACTGTACTGGTTACATAAATCATCATCAGTATAATTTTGTTGATTCATTTAAGCTTATGTTTTTATAAAATATAGATTTATTTCAAATAAATAATAATAATTAATTAATCCAGACAAAGCATCGCAAATGAATATGCAGTGAATTTACAAGGGTCATGCAAGACATTGCGACCTAGCACAGAAAAGGAAAGCCAACTAGTTAGTGTTTAATTCTCTGCAAAGACATTATTCGATAGCACCGATAGGTCGCTAGAGGTTAGTAAAATAAATGAGACATACTATGTGAATCGTTAATACCATGTCAATTGTTAATTACAGCACTGGCACTCAAAACCTTTGGTGTCGTGTTGGAGTAGGTTAATACGCTTATTTAAATTGGAGCCCCAAGTGCCCGAGTCCTAGTCAAGGTCTTTGGTTCTTTATTAGGTCAAAGCACAACATGAGAGACATACCTCTTTTTTTTATCAGCCAGTTCATTCTCCGCTTTAGTGTCGTACCTAGTGATTATTTTTATGCTCATTATCTTCGTAAATATTTGCCATTAAAGACCATAAAATTTATAAGATTAATTGCTAACATAATACCTAATTAATGTATAAGTAATAACAGGTATAAACAATCACAATAGCATTTTGATTCCACTCGGCCTGTAGGTAACTTATACTGGTTCGTGCTGTAGATAGCCTAATCATTCGTATTTACAATTTTTCACACACAAAATCTATGAGCAGTTGCGGCACAACTAATTTATTTTTAAGACCATTAAAACAAAATAACAAAGACGCAATCAATGTGAAAAACAAGCAGTTATTTTAATTTCATCCATACTTGTGTTGCTGCAAGCACGCAAGGTGTAACGGTGTGAATCCTTTGTCGTCTTGCACATTTACGCCAGCGCCTCTGCGTAAACTGCAACAAAACCAGACAGATAAATTATGTAGTAAACGCGAAGAAAATTACCACAAAAAGTGGAAAACTCCATCCGCAGCCGGTAGGATTCGAACCTACGCTCCCAGAGGGAATCTGATTTCTAGTCAGACGCCTTAACCGCTCGGCCACGGCTGCTCATGGTGAACAAGTCGAATATAAACATTCATATCTACTGACGTGCGAAAACAATGTTATAATTTATATTACAGCTAACATTTTTGTTACAGCGGTACTTTAGTTTTTGTTAAGTAATAATTATTAAGCATAACAAAAAATTACAAACAAAAATAGACACTTCTCACTGTGACCGGCCTTGACACTTAGGTTAAGAAACTCGTAACGGTCAATGAACTTCAATGAAACAATGCATACTTACTCAATGAGAAACACTTAAACAAACATCTACTTACTCCATTTTCAGTCTTAACACTGACGAATTTAGACTTATTTTGTCTAATTGTTAGAAATACTACATGTTGAAACTTAATTTCACGAAAAACAGTTGTATCAATACCTACCTATAAACAGAAGTAACGGTTAAACCAAGAAATGCAAAGGTGAAGTTAATTATTAATTTGTCAAGTACGGCAGGAACGATTATTATCATTATTTATTTATGTGAGCCTCAAAACAAAAATTTATAATAGAATCAGTGTAGCCAGCAAATGTCGATTAAAAACTAAGTTTTAAAAGACAATTAATTGATAGATAATATTAAACTTAAAATACCTACCATATTCGAGATCCCTATCGTTTGCAAGATCAAAATCAAAACCAATTGGGCACAATCTACATAACTATAACGCCTATAGCAGCAATTTGATAAACTAAAAGTTCTGTAACGACGTAATAGTTTACGTATTACCAAATTAAATTCACAATGAGTAGCTGCATTCAATATATTATTCAATAATTATTATTTATGACTACATAAACATAAGCCTTGCCAATATCTGCCTTCGGGTTTTATAAAAAGTTGTTCTCAGTCGGGTTTTCCTAAGTCTTCTACGGTTCCTAACATCAGAAATCAGAATAAATAATACACACTTCACATACGAGTACATAGTAGTAAATTAATAAAGTTAAAAAGAGTCTTCTTGGTAATTGAAATTATGTTTATTTTTACTTGATGTTTATTTTATTTAAAGTGAACAACCAAACTCACAACTTGATATTACCTACGCTCTCAAAGAGTTTTAACCTGCTTAAAATAGTAAGATTATCTATAGGGCTGGTGTGGACCGGATTCATTCAATAACTTCACGACCTTTTTTAGGATACTTTACTAGGGAATGCTTATGGCAAAGTTTTAGTAGAAATATAGTTTATTTATTCAACAAAATTCCACAGCACATGACAACAATTTCAAACAAATTCCATAAAACCATATCAAGGCCATTAGGGAATAACATTATGTTACCAAAACTTATAAACATTAGCAATTTTATTAAAGAAGAAAGAATTAAGACTAAAAGGTTGATTCGAATCGCAAATCTAAAAATGTGCCTAATGAGTGTTTTGGGTGTAGTATAAAGGTAATATTATTTTATTTATTATACTTTATTTTAGCCGAATAAGGATCAAAGAAGAAATGGGAGGGATTACCGACTCGTTTAAGTATTAGGAATTAGGTGTGTGTGTGTGTGTGTGTAAACCACTAAAATAATCTAACCTGTCAATATCGAAAACACTTTTCGTCAACTTCTTAGTTTTTATCCAATTCCTTCGCAAATTGAATTTCACATCGCACATGTTAATCGTCAGATCTCTACCGCAACACTTCACCGTTTTATCAGTGTCACCCATTTTAGCCGTTTGTTTTTTTTTTTTACTTTAACTCGAATTTCTTCAATTTACTCCATTTAACACATTTGAAAAAGAACCGTTGGTGGCCATCTCTCTAATGTTCGAACACGTCTATGTTACAGTGAAAGAAGTGACTCATTGCGACTTATGACACTTTAACAGGTTTCCAAACTGGTTCCTAAATTAAATATGTATTTCAAATTTGTGAATGAAACGACGAAAGACGTTTAGTTCGTACAAAATGAAGTAATTAAGTAAAGAACAATAGATAATTACAATTGTTTTTTTAGCTGATAAGATAGTAGGTATTAGATAAGATAGATACGCAAATAGATTAATGGATCATGGAAATGCAATAACAATGCGTAATAGAATAGTTTCTATCGAAGATTTAGGTCGCTTTTAAAAACTATTACCGGTTAAGAAAATTGCTAAACAATACACAGGTTAGTAACGTTTTTTAACCCGTAAGTAGAACCAATTTTGGTATTTTCAGTTCGTCAACTAAGTATTATATTTGTTCCCACCGAACCATATTTACCAATCGAATATTGTCAGTCGTACGTACAGAAATACATATGTGAACACTGTAGACACAGTCATTGAACCTTATTACTGGACTGGACGACTTTGTAAAATTTATTCTTACAACTTTTGAGAAAGTGTAACGTCACTCAATTTTTGAGTAGAAAGTGAAAAATCGTAACTGATATTATAAATGCGAAAGTGTGTTTGTTTGCTTTTGTGAGAACCATTTTGATAACAATCATACCGTAGGTACCTATAACTTTTTTAGGTTGTTCCTAGAATCAAATACACCTAAATAAAAACGAAAAATAAAACCAACATCAAAAAAATTTTTATTGAATAAACAAAATTTGTAGGTACTTATGCATACATACGAATACGACACGACGCTCATATGCCAAACTATATCTTCTATTGATCAAGAAACCTGTATATTACCATTTTACAGGTGGTTTTTGTGAGGATATTTTTGTGTCTCTAAATATTATGTATCCTGGGTAGGTATTTACTAATTAGTAAAATATCAACGAATAGCTGTTCCCCGTGGTTTCACCTGGTGGTGGTTTTTTTTTTAAATCGGTTTAGTGGTTTTTGAGTTAAATCGTAACAAATAAACAAACAAAATATCAAATCTTTCCTCTTTATAATATAACAACGAATAAAAGATAACAATGAAATACACTGTCCACACCGACATAATTAATATTGTGGGATAACTTGTTTAACATCAACTTAAGTAGGTACATAATTATAAAAAAATTATAACTCTGAAAAAAAAACTAAAACACCCACTGAACAATAGAGTAAAACCTCAATGTTTAATCAACATTCAACTTTCATTAAAAACATGGTCGATGTCGGGACCGGGTCAACAGGCGGTGGATTGGAGATACCTATTAGTCACTCACTGAACTTGCTTGTTAATTGTGACACAGACCACAGCAAATCGCGGAAAACCTATAACTACCGGATTTGGAATAAGTTTGTGCAAAATATCTATCAAATGCTCACTAGCCTATGACAAAATGACAATGAAGCAAACATATTCAATGGTGTCTATAGTAAATAGTAATTATTATCACTGACCCAAATCTGTTCCGTAGAATTCTTAAAACACTGCAATCTCTGTTTAGATGTAGTATCTTGAATTTCATATCGACGGTTAAACTTGCACAAAAAAAAATATTCTACAAAGTTCTCTGCTATTTAAAAAAAAAACAATAGCTAGTTTATCGGTTGCCCTGCACACGTTAGGTACAGATTAAATACTCGTGTTATGATAATATTATTAACTCGAAAGCGTGGCAGTACCAAACCACCAAACCAACCATGACTATGAGAGTGAAGGTACGTCGCAAGCATGATGATTCATAGGACGAGGCAACAGGTAGCCTCTGGTTGCGGTATTTTTTTTTGCTAACTAACTGTACCTCGGGACACAAATCTCTGTAGATTTGTTATTAGAACGTCTCGCTCGAAACAACACCGCGCCGAAACAAAAAAATGTTATGGAAGTACAAAGTTATTGATATTATGTGTCGTTTTCTTTTTGATTATTCAGGATATTTTCATTGATATTATAAGGGCCCGAGCCCTGAAGTGTCCTAAGTATTGGGAAAAGGTTCAGGGGGCGTATTACAAGCTCTTAATTCCAGTCAATTTACACCTTAAAATAAACTGCCTTGCTTAGTCGTATTACGAACTCACATTGCCAGCCAGCCAGCGGTCACGTGACATTTTACCAACATCTGCCTGGAACTTGGCTGGAAATTTCGTATTATGACATTCAAACTGACATTTTTTGTCTTGATTATCTGTCATTATTTGACAACACCAAACCATTCAGTTTACGCTGGGTTTTAATAACTTTTAGTGAATTGTTTTGACATACTTTTCAATTTTAAGCTAATTAAACAATAATTTAGGTTATTATAAGACCTAATAATTATCGTTCAGTGAACATAAACATGTGTGACGAGTTGGTAATCTTCGAATTTCTCGAAAATGATGCTTCAGAATCTAATAACGAAGCAAAACTTCAACGAAGACGCCTTCGAGATTTTAGTGACCCGTTTGATGTTGATGAAATGCAATTTATAAAACGTTATAGATTAAGCAAACAGCTAGTCCACAATTTGTGCGACGAAGTGAGACCACATCATGTGGTTGGGCTTGCAAGGGCGTCAGACATATCACTTGAGAGAAAGGTAGGTGTTTATCAATACCACCAACTAAATTATCACTCTCTGTAAAATAAGGATAACCCAATTGATACCTATTTTAGATACTGTGCCTTCATGTTAAATATTTAGATTTTAAATTAAATTATTTTTGCAGGTTCTAGTAGCATTATCTTTCTATGCAACGGGTTCTTACCAACGCCCCGTTGGTGATATATCAGCACACTCTGTAGCTCAACCTACAGTGTCGGTGATTATAAAGCAGATTACCAAATTATTAAACTTGCCCCATATGCAAGCTAAACATATAAAGTTTCCGAGAACACCTGAAGAAAGAGATGATAACAAAATAAGGTGAGTACATACTTAACCTAGGACTTTTTGAGCAGCCTCTACAGCCTAGTGTTGAGGTAATGTGTTAAAACTACAGAAAAATAAAATTTATATTGTATCTCACATATTCCGGTAACTTTATAAGAAGTACTAATATAGACCAGCAATCATCATTATCAGTAATTTGATGCATGCTGCTGGGCCATAAATTTATAATATATTTATTTTATATAAAAAAGAGATAAAAAACTAAAAAGATTATTTTTATTTTTAGATTCTTTAGTAAATTTCAAATGCCAGGAGTTTTAGGGTGTATTGATTGTACACATGTAGCAATTGTACGCCCAGTTGAAAATGAGGAGAGATATTACTGTAGAAAACAGTATCACTCATTAAATGTCCAATTGGTAAAATATATGTTTTTATTTTTTAAATATTTTTCTGTTTACAACATTGGGTTATAAATAATACACTTAAATTTAATATCTATTTTAATAATAAAAATGATAACAAAATTGTAAATTGTATTGTTAGGAGGTTCCTCTCTCTGGAGCCCTGACCACCGGTAGCTTGGACCCTGTTCCCCATACCGGTGGGCTACAATTATTTATATTTTTAAATGTTTTTTAAATTAATATTTAAAAATGTAAATGATTTGTATAGATATTAATAAAAGAATAATTATGATAGCAAAATAGTTAAGAACTAAAATAGTTATATGTATTTGACTCATGTCTGTTTTTCTTATTAAAATAAAAGATTTATTAGTACCAAACATTATTTTTTAAAATTTTACAATAAAATGAAAGATCTAAAAAGATTGCTTTATAATAAGTGAGAAAAAACAAAAAACATACTTGAGTTCACATAACAAAATAACATTTTTAAATAACAATTTAAAATTATTACAAAATAACATTTTTAAATAATATTTATAAGTAAAATACATAAGTAGGTAATTCTTCTTCAGTCGAAATTTCTTTGGAGTTAATCTGAAACAATTTAATTTTAGATTTGTAATGCCGATATGCAAATTATGAGTGTGGATGCTAGTTTTGGTGGAGCTACTCATGATTCTTTTATCTGGTCAAACCATCCCATAAAGGAACACATGGAACTTATCAGCAGAAATGAGGCAATATGGTTACTTGGTATGAAATGTGTTCTCTATATTACTTATTTATACAATATACATATTTCAATGATAAAATGGATATTTTATAGATATTTTGATGATTTCTAGGTGATTCTGGGTACCCTTTAAGAAGATACATGATGACACCAATTAATGATGCCAGTCCGGATACTCCAGAAGCATACTACACTTATCTGCATGTCCGGACAAGAAATGTGATTGAAAGGACAATTGGTGTCTTGAAAGCTAGATTCAGGTGTTTACTTGTACATAGGGTGCTACATTATTCTCCTCCTGTAGCAGCATCTATTGTAAATGCTTGTGTAATATTACACAACATTTGCAATAGAGTGAATATCCATGTACAAGGACTAACAGATGAAGAGGCTTTGCTAGAAACATCTAGACAGGTCCGCTCTGACACTCACCAACATCCACACCCTTCAACCTCCAGCAGTAACCGTGAGCTCAGTGAAGGTTTAAGTGTCAGGAGCACACTAGTCTCTCGTCTGTGGACCTCTCGAACCCATGTTCCTACAAATTGAGATATTTTATTAAAACAGTTATTTCATAAGAATTATATTTAATTTAGTTAAAATACCTTGTTTTTTTTTTTATTAAAGATTCTAGTATTCTAATATGACACTGTATTTCACTGAAGTATTAAATGTATTTCATAGCTTTTGTATAATAAAACTGAGTTTGTTACAAAATGTAATTTATGTAGGTATAATTATATGTTTTTGATGGTGATAAAGTGTTTGTTTCAATTAATATTACCAATACCATATTACCTATCAATAACTGATGCTATTGCATTTAATGTCACTAACATTTCTTGTAGAGTTTGGGCATTTCTTTGTAGAGTCTCTGCTATTTGGGTTAGAGACACAGAATTTTGTTGCTCTGCTAACAATCGATCCTGAGAAATGTTAACCAACATTTCTCTGGCCATTTGTTGGCTCAAAGCAACTTGTCGTCTGCTGCGTCGACGTTGCACCCGCCTGGAAGTTCCCTCAGTTGCTTGTGGTTGAGGTGCCCCCTCTTGTACCTGTTGCTCCACATCATTACTTTCATCAACCAACGCCTCTGTTAGAGGGCATTCCTCAATAGGTGGGCTCTCATGGTCTAGAGGAGCTGGCACATGTGTGGATTGTGAAGTTCCAGCTACAGGTGCAGCAGGTTCGGGCTGGGTTAGCTACAAAAACATGCACATTTAATTAATTCTCAAATTAAACAATGTTAACTTCAAAAGACACCTAAAATACTTACAATTGGGAATGGATCTACTTGGGTATTAGGTAACCCACTTCCAAAGTCTTCCCCAAGTAAACTTAAATTTTTTTTTTCCACGTCATTCAAGGGGATGGCTTCAGAAGGGCCACCCCCTGTGCGATTTTGGGCAGTGCGAATGCTTGCTACTCTCCTCTTCAATTTCGCTTTGTAATCAATCCAATACTAGAAAAAAAAAATTACATTACATGTAACTTAGGCGAACAAAATTGTTTTTAATAAATTTTACTATACTCACATTAGACCATCCCTTCCAGTCCTTGGTGGCTCCCTCTCCCATGGAGTTCAATCTCTCAGACACAGAAGTCCACATACGTTTTGAATATTCCCTTGCTTGGGCTGATTTATTATATCCAATTGTCGCGCACAGCGCGATTTGCCATGTAACAATTGGTTTGTATCAACACTAATTATTGTACTGTCAATCTATATTTTGTGGTGTGGCAACACTTTGCTTATGCTTGAACAAAAGTCTGGGTAGAGGGATATACAAGCGCGGGATGACCGCGACCGCGTGGAATAGACAATATCTAAACAAGCAGCGTAAAAGTGAGGTCGTCCAGCTTGGAGTGTAAAAGGGAAGCACTGGATTGACGAATAAAGGGCAGGACGATCGGGACCGCGCGGATAAGAGGCAATGCCGGAAAAGATAGCGTAAGGTGAGGTCGTCCGGCCCAAAGTAAGTTACAAAGGAACTCGGTGAGTTATCACAGATATTATAGTGTATTCGACATTCTAATACAATAGATTCAGAGAATGGTGAAGCGACTGACTAGTCACTAGGAAACTCCATAATCTATAATAAGTTCAATCTTGCAGTACAATGTACATTTGGTAGTCAAGGACATTGAACTGGGAGCCCCAGGCTCAAATGGGTGTGTACCGTAAGCACACAGGCGAATCATTGTAAGGTCGTCTACAAGAAGTTGGGAATGGGCAGGACTAAGGGGAAGGAGGAGGTCCTCGTGGGGGCACCGCCCCCATGTCCGACTGGTGTCAGGAAAGGTAGAAGAAACCTTGATTTACAGCATGCACGCAGGCTCAAGACAGACTAGAGCCTGCAGAATAAATCGGAATAACGTAAGACACCAGGACACGGTCAGACGTGTTCAGATCGGAGCTGTAGACGACCAGGGAGGGTCACTACTCACTCTGGGTAGACCAGACCCTCATGACAGAACAATGCGAAGCCACATGGATTAGAGATCATAACGTAAAGCTCACATTGAAGAGATGATACATGATTTCTTAGTGACTGGTTGGTCGTCTCATCATTATATTACCACGCTTTACATTTCATGGATTGTGCGAGATTATATTATATAGATATTTGTCGTCCGTGTAAACCTGTACTTAAATAGAATTCAGGCAAACATAACTCAGGATAGTGCAGACGGCACGACAAAATGGTGGAGGTGCTGGGATCTGACATGGGAAGCCAGATTCGTTCTGGCTCTTCCTTGTTAAATTTCCCTCTATTTTAATCTTTTTTGTATTTGTGCTTTTTTTGAGTTTTTATTTGACTTTTCTTTGTCTTTTCAGTCAAAGATGGGTACCTATTCATAAAACCATTTACTTATTAAACTACCTTCCTCTTTTATGTTTTTAATATGTTCTGTGTACAGAGGTTGTGCTTGTATTATTTGTATTGGCGGTAAATGACATATTTTTCCCTGCATATGATTAACAAATTAAGGCTAGCCGCATACTTGTAAGTAACCATACTTAACTTTTACATCGACTAAACTTCTTGTAAATTCCACACAACTATGGATTTTTTGTCAAACAAGTAACGTGTTGACAGTATGCACAAGTTCTATGATCGCAGTACATTCCTATAAACTTAAGAAACACAACAAAAATAGTTGTTCAAAATAAAATTGTATGTATGAGCCAGGCCTAAAGAACAATAGGAACAAAAGGTATACTGTTCTCTATTTGTCTATTTTTTCTAAGGGATGTATCGAGCAATTTATCTAAATAGTATTACCGATAAACCGTATGAATTTATCAACTTTAATTTTTGTAAAGAAGACTAATTTTATGTCTCTTGATAGATTATTTTATTATGGCTATTATGTTAAGTTTTGTTGTTTGTTTTGCGAATCATAGATTACTATTACTGCTTTATTAGACCTTTGTCTACTACATAGTAATAAATAAGTAAAACAACAGTTTAACATAACTGTAACGGTACATAACGGTTTTAAGGGTATACAACAAAGATAAAACACAATATAAGTACTATGTTGTATGCACTATGCAGATTTTGGCAAAGCTCGTGCTTTTGTAATAATTGCGCAGTTAAGTTCAAGCGTCAGTAAAAGTTAATTTTCTGGTTTAACGTGAAGTGTTTAAAATACTATACCTAGGTGATCGGTTTGGTCGTTTAGTCGTGAAGGCGTGACAAACGAACAAATGAGCTCACTCACGCATTATAATATTAGTAAGGATAGTAGCGAGAGTATATCACTCTACGAGGTGATGTTTTTGCAAATTTCTAATGTAGTCGGTCGTGGGGTATCGAATATCGATGCTTGTTCGATACCGATAGAAAAGTATCGGTACTTAGTAGTTAGTACTTAATCTTATCGAATCGATCCAATTTTCGTAATAAAATTTGGAATAAATTAAATAAAAGCAACAAGATGTATACTTTGAAATTGACTTTATGGCTACTCTATTAGCCGCCGCCACCGGCGGCGCCGCAGCGCGAAGCGCTCATTCATTTTTCGTACACAGCCGTAGGTAGGTATTTACAAAGGTTACAATGTACCTACAGCTGATCGAGGTCTTTCACCTCGCTGCAACATCACCGCGTACGCCGCTCGATGTACGCGACCCTTGATAATATTATTACGAATAGATAGTATATAGATAGATATTTTGGTGATTTAAAGCCGAATTTAAAGATAAAAAAAAAAAAAAAAAAAAAAAAAGAAAAATGCAATGTCGTTCTATTATTGATACCTACTGAACTACAAAATTTTTTGCGCAATGCTTAGAGAATGTTCCCGTGTTTACACTAAATCTAACCCTGTCGACATCGCGACAAGAGAGAGAGAAATAATTTTGATACAATGGCCCTGAGTTCCTAAAAGAAGACGAAGACTACTGGACTATGAAACAGTACTATGTTGCGACAGACCCTTTTTTTTCTGTTCGGGAGGGCCGCAGGCATGCGGCCAGGATATTATTGCTCGTGTGAGAGAGAAGTCCTGAATGAGGAAAGCCAGGATATGAGTATAGACGAGATAGAGGCTCTGGACAATGACATACAGGACAGATATTCTGGTGGATACACTGTTTCTACTCTAACGCAGTTTATACGATACAAGTAACTTTGCTTTATCTATCTGGTAATAATGTAACGTATTACGTAAGTGTTAACTTATAAGGGTATACAATGGAACGCTAATCTCAAGGTTCCGGGTTCGATTCCCGGTGAGGATGCACTTTGTGTGATGAACATAACTTTGTGTGTGTGGTTCCACTTTCCAGTGTGGGTGTGTTTATATATCTATAGTATAATATATATGTAATGCCACGTAATGCAAATACACATGAATGTAGTACATGCCACGTTTGCTTGGTTTCCACGATACAGGCTAATAATAGCTTGCTGTGGGATCGAGTGGATCTGTGTGTTGTGAAGTGGTTTATTATTATTATTATTATCTGTATGTTGACCATAAGTGTATGATATGTGGAAAGATGAGGAAACTGTTGAAAATTAATATTATTTCTATTGCGTGTGGTCCAATAGACATTGGACTGGGGAGCCCGGAGCACCTCCGGGGGGGCAAAGGGCAAAGCCCTCCCGTCTGGCTAGACCGGAGCAAGTCGACCGACGCCCAAGTAGATTGAAGGTGCATAGCCATTAAAAGTCAAGTCAGTATACTGCAAATGAATACGAATACTCGACATGGATTTGCAACCATGCAATGGTAACTAGAGATGGAAAGGCACCCGGTAAAACCGAATCATGAATGTATGTGGCATAGCCACAAGCAAGAGGCAAGACCTCACCGTGAATGTATGTGGCATAGCCACAAGCAAGAGGCAAGACCTCACCGTTGAAGTATATGAATGTATGTGGCATAGCCACAAGCAAGAGGCAAGACCTCTCCGTTAAAATATACCTATGAATAATTCTAATAGGAGTGGAATAAATCTGGTCGACTCATCCTTCCACTGTCATGCTAAAAGTGTATCATATTATAATATCCTCATATATCTTCACATTAATATGAACTCAGAGTAAAGTATATCTCACACTATTGCATTAAATCTCTTTCTGCTCTGGGAGTGTCGCGCAAAGCGCGAGATGTCATGCGAAACAACTGAGAATTCTAGCATTATGTTATAGCAACACTGTTATTTAGTTTGTACCCACATAGCCATGTAATAAATTAAAGTCCCTCGCAATCTTTGGTGCCAGGCGAGCGCTTCTTGGTAGTCACTCAGCTCGACTTGAGTGATCGTAAGAAGTGTTCTATATCTATTGTATGTATGGTATATATGTGCGATTGTTTGTTTGTCTGTTTGTTTGCATACTTTATTGAGCATAAACAAAGTTTTTACAAGTTAATAAAATCAAAACAAATAGGTAATTTATGCTCAAAGGCGGACTTATCCCGCGAGGGGATTTCTTCCAGTCAACCTTTGAAAAAATCGAATGTAATTGAAGAAAACATTGGCGGGAGAAGAGATAAATAGAAAGGAGGTTGACAAACATAAAAATAATGGTTCGATAGAATCAAGACGGGATAAAAAAGGAAAGGAAATAAAAGAAAAGTTGTAAAATAAATAGATAAGAAAAAATAAGGAAGGCATAATATATAATAATATAAATAAAATACATATCTGCATATACAGTAATATATCAATACATATAAACTAATATATGTACTACATATAAACTATAGTTGTAATTATTGATGAGTGGTAGTATACAGAGCTCCAAATGCTGTGCAGGATGTATACAAGGCGAAGCTCTTTTTACGTTGGTCATTAAAAGTGTCGCGACCGAAAAACGCGCGCGCCGAGTGGGTCACCATAGCAAAAGGCACTCAGCGCCCTCCTGCGCCTGTAAGCAATGCGCACCCTACATCATGGGTAGATACGCCTCTGACTGCAATTCGAACCAGAGAGAAAATCCTGGAGTGGACAAGTCACCTGCTCACACTTTTGCATTAAACCTCTTTCTGCTTTTGGGAGTGTCGCGCACAGCGCGATTTGCCATGTAACAATTGGTTTGTATCAACACTAATTATTGTACTGTCAATCTATATTTTGTGGTGTGGCAACACTTTGCTTATGCTTGAACAAAAGTCTGGGTAGAGGGATATACAAGCGCGGGATGACCGCGACCGCGTGGAATAGACAATATCTAAACAAGCAGCGTAAAAGTGAGGTCGTCCAGCTTGGAGTGTAAAAGGGAAGCACTGGATTGACGAATAAAGGGCAGGACGATCGGGACCGCGCGGATAAGAGGCAATGCCGGAAAAGATAGCGTAAGGTGAGGTCGTCCGGCCCAAAGTAAGTTACAAAGGAACTCGGTGAGTTATCACAGATATTATAGTGTATTCGACATTCTAATACAATAGATTCAGAGAATGGTGAAGCGACTGACTAGTCACTAGGAAACTCCATAATCTATAATAAGTTCAATCTTGCAGTACAATGTACATTTGGTAGTCAAGGACATTGAACTGGGAGCCCCAGGCTCAAATGGGTGTGTACCGTAAGCACACAGGCGAATCATTGTAAGGTCGTCTACAAGAAGTTGGGAATGGGCAGGACTAAGGGGAAGGAGGAGGTCCTCGTGGGGGCACCGCCCCCATGTCCGACTGGTGTCAGGAAAGGTAGAAGAAACCTTGATTTACAGCATGCACGCAGGCTCAAGACAGACTAGAGCCTGCAGAATAAATCGGAATAACGTAAGACACCAGGACACGGTCAGACGTGTTCAGATCGGAGCTGTAGACGACCAGGGAGGGTCACTACTCACTCTGGGTAGACCAGACCCTCATGACAGAACAATGCGAAGCCACATGGATTAGAGATCATAACGTAAAGCTCACATTGAAGAGATGATACATGATTTCTTAGTGACTGGTTGGTCGTCTCATCATTATATTACCACGCTTTACATTTCATGGATTGTGCGAGATTATATTATATAGATATTTGTCGTCCGTGTAAACCTGTACTTAAATAGAATTCAGGCAAACATAACTCAGGATAGTGCAGACGGCACGACACCAATAGCCACATCTCTGTGGGAATTTAAAAACTCCCACAAAGATTCGAGCTGATTGAATGATACTCGGTGACGACGCGAAATCTCACCCTGAGAACTAAACCATAAAAGGTATTAGTTATAGTATTTTTTGCTTAATCAAAATACAAATATTAATACAAATAATTATTACTCACGCCATTCTTAGTAAAATTTCTTAAAGCTTGAGCAAAACCACTTTCTTGCACTAATGCAACGCAACAAATAACACAATAAGTTGCACTCTCGTCAATTTTTCTCGAGAATAATCACACAAATCTTTCAACATCCACTTCAACATCTTTCAAGTTTCAGTTTATCAGTTTGTTTTTTGGCGGGCTCAGCGAAGCACAAGTTGTCAAGTACCGTTCAGAAATAAGATGCGTGAGACATGCAACACCATTACTATTATTAAGTATAAGTTTCTCATAAAATGTTAATTAATTTCATTTGTATTTATTTATTTTATTTAATTACTTTATCCTTACCATTTAACCGTTTAAGAATTTTTTTACACATAAATTTGTAAAACCGATAATTACCGGTAACTTCAAAGTCGATTTCCGAACGTCATCTCAAACCAGTCATAGACAACCGATCCAGGATGATTCCAGTCACTATAACGTACGTCGTAATACGAAAAAGAACAAGGCAGTATAACGCCGTAAATTGAATGGCCTGGAAACAAGCTGGTTTACTTAGAGGTCATAATACGTACACTGGCAACTTTAAATAATCGTAAACATTCTCTTATGGCACATTTAAACAATCCTCACTTATTATAAACGCAAGTTACTCTGTCAGTTACGCTTTCACGCCTTAACTACTGAATCGATCATCATGTACACACACGTTGTCAGGGGTACAGAAAACATTGTCAGGGGGACATAGGGTAGGTACTTTTTATCCCGGGATTTCCGCGGAAACTCCGAAATTAACGCAGATAAAACAGCAGGGAACAGCTATTAGTTAATAATAATAATTTATTATTTTGTAGGAAAACCACACCTTGTTACCTCATAACTTTCGACTGGATGAACCGATTTTGATGATTCTTTTTTTATTCGAAAGCTGGTCTCTAGTTTAAATATAGTTTTGTTTTAACTGTCAAATTAACTATTTCTATTGATATCTTATACGCAGAAAAACTGTCGATAACATTCACAGTATAGAGATGCATTTTAAGATAATCTCGAAATGGCAAGCGATTTTTTCGCTAAGTAGGTATATGTTGAGACTGCGGCCCCGGATCTCTTTCAGGATTTCCACGGCAACTATCTTGATTTTAACTTGGTACGCGAAATCGTTGCGGCGCAAGTGGGTAGTACTGTGGGCGGGAACGTTAACAAATTATCTAATATATAAAATTCTGGTGTCACAATGTTCGTTCCCATACTCCTCCGAAACGGCTTGACCGATTTTTATGAAATTTTGTATGCATATTCAGTATGTCTGAGAATCGGAGAACATCTATTTTTTATTATTTTAGTTAAAGATATTTATTTGAAAGGGAAACCATGATAAGTAATTACTCGTCAATTATGTAAAGGATTCTATATTTGTAACATTGCATTCGAATTCAAAAATTACTTCTTTTAGTATTATTTCCAACCAGGACATGGAGGGTAACTTTACAACTTAACAACCTCTACAGTACCCACCTTGATCATCAGTCACCAAAGGTAGCAAAATGCATTGCATGCGAAAAGCAATTAATTCACAGGCCAAAGCAGACAACAAATTTAGGTCGATCCGATAAAGCTTATTGTTAATTTGTTATCTATTTTAATTGTAAAAGAGTGTTGTACGTTGGTGTACAATGTTACCGGAATTACCAAAACTTTTACTTTGATTAAATTAAAGTTAGGTACCTACCTACGAGCGTCGCGCGTCGTGGGCACGTGCGTGCATTCGAGTTTTAACAACCAATAAAATTTTCGTAACAAAAATATAGCTGATCAGTGATCAGACATTATCACAATATGTTTAGAAAACAGGATTTTAAATGGAAAATGTGGAGAGTGCTTATTCGTCGTCGTGCTGAGTCGTCTATTATCCTTAGTTAACAATATGCTAGAGTTCCTGAGAGATGGCCAGGCCAAGCGGAGGAAAAAGCGTGCAACAGTGTATACTGTACTGACGACGTATACCTGTGTTAAAATCAAAATTCTATTTAGTCCGCCAGTTATATAATAATAAAATAATAGAGACATAATATATATATGTGTATAAATATAGGCTAAATGTTACATCAGGGAATATAATCTAGTGAGAATATAGGTAAATCCACGAGATTACTCCATAAGATTCAAACCAAAACAGATAAATTAATATTTTATAATGAATATTATGATGAAAAAGGAGTTTTATAGCTCTATTTTAAATTCAAGTGTTTTATTTATTTTATTAAAATGACACATGATTTTTTTTTCTTATAACATAAACAAAATTATCACACAGTAGTTATGTATCGAAAATGTACGTAATGTATAGTACCTATGTATCGAAATAAAAATACAACTCTACTAACCAGAAACACAGCCTAGATCACAAAAAAATTGCTGAAAGTGAGGCTAAATAAGCTAATCTACCGACAATCTTATTATGGACATTGAATGCTGCTTCCTCATACATTAATAGCTGGCTGTTTGCCAAGAGCTTAAATTTATAATGGCCAGCAATATGTAGGTAATAACTTTTCCTAATTTCTAAATATAGACCACCAACACCATCACTGAATTTTATTATTAACTACCACTTGGTTCAATCTGGTCTTGAATACATGGGATACTTACTAGATATCTATCTCTATATTACACTAATATAATATCAGTGAACACATTGTATTGTTAGGGTTTAAGATTTTTAATCTGATTAATTTAATTTAATTTGGGTTTAGTGACAATATCAATTAAAAAATATTATGCAAAAGACATGATAAATTTGTAACAATATAAGGGACATGACATCACACAGGCTACTACTTTCAAAGGCAATATTTTCATAAAATTGCATTGGACTTTTTAAAATTATGTTGATATTTAACTATTGGTATGTCATAAAATAAATGTATAATTATATTCAATCAGTTTTTCTCATTTATTTAGAAAATAAACGATAATTAACATGAGATCTTTTTCTAAGCATTTTAATAGACCTTAACCCAGGCTTCTCATGCAACGGTCAACTTTCTAATTAGTATTACTTGCGTATTAAACAACCGATGACGGATCTGCCTTCTTCCACGGTTGTTTTAGCACTAAAACAAAAACCACTAAGACGCGGGGTTGTGGCAAGCAGGGGGAAGTGGTCAATTTTAAGAATTTGCAAAACACGCAACACCTGTGAGAGTACACGTCACTAGTTAAAGGTTAATTAGACTTAACCTGACTGATATCAGTTCATTAGGAATATTTAAAAAATCATGTTTCTATATTAAGAATTTATATTATGTTTTACTATATTTATAGAGAATGCCGCAAGGCATTAAGTTTGCAACTTGTACTTACTAGGCAATAAAGAATAAATAAATACAATATTATTGAACTTAAAGATAAGATAGATCAACATCTAGCAAAAATCCTTAAGAGAAGACTCCAAATACAAATTTCCATGAATCAAACTTTAAAGATATTTCTACTTAAGCATTTTATTGTAATGTTATCTTCAATATTTCTTTTGTACAAGGAAAATGCTACACTATGACAGTTTCATTATTTTTACCAAGCTTGATGACTGCGAGCGGTCACCATACCACCTTGCAAATTAAGAGATCCCGGGGTCAATTCTTAGTAAGGGCAAATTTTGTGCAGTGAACACATATTCTGCTTTTTAGTGTAATAGTGTAATCATATATAGTATTTACAGTATAATGTGTAAAAGGTAGAAATCATGTTAGCTTGTTTTCTACTTTCTATGTAGGTACTTAGTAGACCTGTGTTTGGTGAACTAATATTTTTAAATATTATGAATATGATTAGTTAATATTAGGTATGGCAGAAATATAATCAGCTAAATAAAGTTTAGTTATTGACAGTTTCAATTGTACTATAATATCTTATGTTAATTTGTCAGAGGCACCAAAAACTGTTGTGAATGAACATAATATTCTCAAGAATGTGTACCTACTGGTTTAATAAAATTAAACAATGTACAAGTAGTTCAGTGCATAAAATCTGTGCCTACAGCTCCACAGGAAAAGTGTCAATTTAATATTATTATGGCTGAGTACAAAATAAAGACCCCTAATTGAGCATTAGCCACTATCCGTTTTAAAATCCAACTAGGGTCCATTTCATCAATGCAGTAATATTGATCAGAGAATCAATATTACTTAGAAAGCTAATAAACATTAGAATAAAATATGAATACCTACAAGAGCCTTTTGTTATCATCGGCACTCGCTGTCTCATAATTGTACCAGAAATCAAGAACGATATCATGGACTGTATGAAACGCGAATTAAACGCGTCTAATTAGATTCTTATTAGAATTTTAAGAAACATGACAGAAACCTACCTTGGAAATGGACCACTCCTTTTGCTGATAAGCGCAACCAACTTCTCCACATCTCCTTTGCGCGCTGCATCAAGTAAATCTTGACCTTTCCCCATGTTCTGTTTAGTTGGAAGCATCACAAATAATATCACATACGTTAATCATTTTAGCGGTCGATAATTTACCCTAATTTTATTACATTACTGTTTACTACACTTTACAACTTCATTGATCGCGCCGCCATGTTTGGATTTTAAACAAATCCTCTTTATAATTTAGGTAAGTAGGTAGGTACCTACCTACATAGATAGTGCTAGTAGAGACGTAGCGCGTAGACGTGATTACGTCGTGATGCGCTCTAGCGGCCGCGAAGGTTAATCAATATTGAACGCGGCTGGTTTCTGACACTTGACAAGCGTTGACATTAGACAGACATTTGACATAGCGTACCAAGAATTTCTCGCAACTCGCTAGGCTTGACCATTTTCTAAAGGCAAAATAATTTGGCAATATACAGCCTGATATACCCAGTACAACATGGTTTTTTAAATACCGCACTATTAAAAAAACAGTATCAACTAGTTGACGTCTTCGTTTGGGTCACTCTTTTACTCCTGTTCGCCTAAATAAAAGTAGGGTTAGGGAAGTCTGTGAAGGGTTAGGGTTAGGGAGTCTGTGTGGCATGAACGAAGGAACTGTGGATCATTTTAATAATTATGTTCTTTAGTTGTCGTAAACTTATATCCTCCTTCTATGAGTCACTTCCGACAGAGATCCCTCGCCTAACAATTAGGAAAAGCCTCCTTTCTCACACTTTCTCCCCATTTGTAAGGACACTGGCAAAAATTATGGAGGCTAACAATTTATACTTACGAGTATGCTATTTGTGTATATTATTATATATGTATTATATATGTAATATATATTATATGTAGTTAGTACTGTAAAATTATAGCCTTCCTCAACCCCCTCTGTGTTATGACCAAGGGACTGCAGGGGGACAGTTGTCCCCCCTAGAGATCAAATGTAGCTAGCCGCAAAGCGACCAAAGTGCGAGCAATTGATTTCCTTACCTATTAATAAATTCCGCATCGCATGACAAAAGGTAAATAAATTCACAATGTTTAATGTATATTGTAGAAAGTATTGAAATATTCAGAATAACATTGAGCTTTTGACATCCGTTTTTAAAATCGCCGCCATTTTCATTACGAAAGCACCTTGGCGGAAGATTGCCTTAATGTTCTGGCCATGATGAGTGTACAGTTGTACACAGAGCTATAAATAAAAACCTAAATAATTTTAATGATAAAGTGGTTGAAAGTTTTGCAAAAAATCCCCGTAAATAAAAAATAAATAATTAAATTAAATAAATAATAAATAATTTAATTAGTTAAAATAAATAATTATTACTGTGTTTAGAAGTTTGATTTAGTTATTGCGCTGTCGAGGGCTTGTGAAGTTTTATACATTGATATTAGAACCGTTCTTATTATTTATTTATTTATAATAATCGTCATCGAGGCAAAGACTTCCAAAGTGTAACGCTTCATGCTTTCGAATGTACCAGGCGTTCATATTTTTTATCATCCATAATATTTCCCCATTGCCCCCCCTTAGTCATAAGCTGGCGACGCCCTTGGTTATGACATACCTACCCTCACTAACTATATCTACTAACTTTTGTGTTGTTGTTTTTTTTGTAGCTAAACTCAGGCTCTTGGTGATATCATTCCCACCGAAAAAACTTGTCCTCCTACGTTGACTTTCAACTAAGTATGCGACATTGGCGGAGTCACTGTGACTTGTGAGTAGCAACATAGTGGAAGCCATAGAAGAAGAAGACCATTTTCTACCATGCCAAGTAAGTAGGACGAAGTGATTATAAATTTATTATTACCTATCTTTCTAGGTAGGTACCTACCTACTACCTACCCAAGGGCTTAGTTAGGATTTTGTTAAAGGGGGGGCAGGCGTAGACAAACCAATCATATCTAAGGTAATACTGCATGAGCAATCGGATACGAATTACGTAGCTATCATAAAATACGCCTCCTCTACCCCCTCTACCCTAGTAGCTAGCACTAGTAGCAGTACCTAGTGGTAAAATAAATAAACCACTAATTCCTTTGTAGTCTGTGCAAACAGCCAGCACTCAGAGCCAGCAACAGCCAAAGACAATAATTATCTCATAATCTTCTGAGGTACCTACCTACCGTAGCTATCTACCTATACCTATGTCTTTGGCAACAGCCTTAGAAGAATATGGCAACAGCCTCAGAAAGGGAACAGCCGCCGTCTACGGTAACAGCTGATTTAATTATTTGACACGATTTGACAGCTCCGAGCCAAGCCAAGCCCCAAGTTTTTTTAAATATAATAAGGTACTTGCATGAATTTTTTTTTCAGTCTATTTTAAAGATATATGGCCTACTTAAACAAAACAAGAAAAAGAAAAAAAATATATGCATAAATTAATTAAATAGAGCGTTTCAAAGTTCATACTTTAGACCTTACCGCCGAAACGCGGAATGACGTCACTTGTTCAAAATTACGCCTTATTAATCTGTGATAGAAATGTCACTGTCGTATTGACAGGGTCATGTGACACTGACAGACAGATAACTTCAATATCCAAAAGCGAAATTAAGGTTGAACTGTGTCGATTTACTTCCAAAAGTTCCAGTAAAGAATCGAAATGCATGTTACCGATGCATTTTAAAGTACAAAACTTCAGAAATTGTAAAATATGCGTTGACTGTATGCACTTAGTTACTTTTGCCTACTCTGAAAGAGGTAAATGTTTCTTATACAAATAAAAGTTATGTCATGTGTCAAGCTTGACTGTGATTGGTGTTTCGTTGCAACGTTCCGTTTCACAAAATTAAAAGTTGAATATTTTGGAAACTATTGAATTTTTTTAGTAAATCTTTCACGATAACGCTTTTCTAAGACTCTGTTTTTGAAATATTGACACAATTTCTTATTATAAATTTCATGCAAGTACCCTACTGTACCCTTTTAGGGGAAGGCAAAGAAAACAAAGTCTATGCGGCCAAGTCAGATATTAAATATTAAAGTTTAATTAAATATTAATAGATAATATAAGATATTGAATATTAAACTTTAATTAAATTAAACTAACACTTTAATGAAGTTATAGGTAATAATTAACTACATTGTCTTCTTTTAAATGCATTAATGATGCACGTCAAAATTTAGATGGAACTTTTGAAAGCAAATTACCATAGTTGAACCTTAATAAGGTACTCTGTGGAGAATAGCAGGTTGTTTCGAAACACTGTCGTGTTTCTCGAAACACTTTCTAGCGAACGCCCCATTTAATTTTATTTGCTTCCACTCAGTATTGACCGAGAGATTATTATGACCAATGCGTTCTAAATAGATCATTTAGATCATTAAGACCAAATTCCACGAGATTTACATAGTACACACATCAATCAATGTTAGGAGTCATTCTTTAAGAATTTTAATAAGTTAAAATCATAATACTATAATAACAAATTCACAATACTAATAATAAAAAAAAAACAAAAAGCAAAAATTCAAAATTAATATTAAATAACTTTTGTCGGGATTTTAGCAGACGTCAGTTAATTTCTTAGTTTAATGTCATTATTATTGTGTAAATGTGGTGGATTTTGCATAGTAGTGAATGATGAAATGGGGCGTTATACAGCCAATTCAGTTGTTTTTTTTCTTCTGAAGTTAATCAAATCGACCAGACATGTCGCTGCAAAAGTGCAAACGAGCGTCGAGCGGCTTGCATGAGGTTGCACCGGGGTGTTTTTGACGCGGCGACAATCATGTCACGTGACCAGATGTGACCAGATTTTGTGTGTTCTGTGGATTTATCGCTGCAAATGAGCGTCGAGCGGCTGCATGAGGTTACACCTTTAGTAAGATGCATTTCGCTGCTTTACCGAAACTTTTGGCAGCAGCCAGCAACTCTTCACAGTTAACCCTTATAGGACGCTCTATGGAAAGTTGTATAGTAAAACGACAACCTCCCCATTGGCGCCCCATTTCATCTTATTTCACTGTTTGCGCGCACTGTTCATCACTAATATCACTATTATGCAAAATCCACCACATTCACACAATATTAATCACGTTAAACTAATTTGTAAAACAAAGAAATAAAATTGACGTCCATTTCTGCTAAATTACCGCCAAAAGTTCTCCCGCAAAGCGGAGCAAGAGATACGATTCGAGTAGGGTTTTGTGACTCGAGCCACTCGAATAATTTTACTAAGTACGTTACTCGAGTTGTATTCGAATTTTCGAGTCACTCGAGTAAACTACTTACATTCCTTACAACTCGAGCACAGATAATATAATGTAATACTAGACTCAAGTAAGAATTTATTACGAGCTGAGTTAACATTAGTTAACTTTAATAATTTTTAATACCTTTATTAAATTAGTAATATTTGGTAATATGAAATAAACTACAAATTATTATCTATTATTTACCTGATTTGTCATTAATCAACAAAGAAGAATAATTGTAATACTAGACTCAAGTAAGAATTTATTACGAGCTGAGTTAACATTAGTTAACTTTAATAATTTTTAATACCTTTATTAAATTAGTAACCAATATGAAACATATTACCAATATGAAATAAACTACAAATTATTATCTATTATTTACCTGAGTTGTCATTAATCAACAAAGAAGAATAAAATGACTTCTTATAACTAATTAAATTACCAGAAAACTAGTGAAAAGTACTGACAAATAAAAATTGACATCTAACGTAGCGCACTCAGCGCGCCGGCCGCCAAGTTGCAAGTTGCAATTGACTTGACTCGATAACACGAATACGAGTTTTACAAATTCACTCGAGTCACTAGAGAAAAAAAAAAAAACGGGACCACTAGTCGCATCACCCGACAGCAATGATTAATTTGTTTTTTAATTTTTATTATCTTTACAAAACATTGAGTTAAACTATATTTTTTTTTTTTAAATAAATAACTTTGACGAGTGCAATTTGCGGTTGTGTTTTATGTTGCGTTTTTAACTTTGTCAATAAATAATAATATGACTCGTGGCGGTAACGGATGAATTATAAGTGAATAAAATACCGTACCATTGGTTATTCCTAATAAATTAGAAAATTTAATATTAAGTAGGTACTAAGCAGTTATAGGTAAACATCAGAACAGGATGATATTGTTATCTTTATTTATGCTGTCTATTAGCGCTTCAATCAATTCTTTAAGTAAGTATGTATGTGCTGAAATAATTATTTTAATATCTATGCTAATGAAATAGAGGTTTATCTATTTTCCCTCATAATTTAGTAAGTAAAGGTAAAATTTTGTTATTAATCCATAACTACAATAAAATTAAAATAAACTTTCGGGTTGTTATATTGTGTTATAGGTAATATGACTTGTTGACAGACAAACTATTCAAAAACTTATTCTATATAAATTATTCTTAAGCTATCAGATAACAGTCACCCTTATTTTAGTGCAAGCAATAAGTTCTTATTAGATAATCAAGATCTATCGCTTGGGTGAGTAATTAAATTGATCATACCATATTAACGAATGAAGGAAATTTTGCAACACTACATCGACAAAATTATCATAACTATGATAGAATACAATTTTTTAAGTTGGTAGGTTGAAGAAGTGACAACACTTCTAGAATTTTTGATATGACTGGATACCTAGCTTCTATACCTTAGTTAATTATTCTCGTCAGTTTGAAATTATTTGATGAAACTAATAGAACTTTTTTTGCAGGTAATTTAAATATACCATTGAATAAAAGTATGACATATGACAACAGAGAGTTGTATGGTCAGTTCATGAACATAAGTAGTCTATCTACACTCACTGTAAACTTGGAGGAGATAAACAAGGATGTATCATTCATTGTATTTCAAGTTCACAGTTACATATACAATTTGACTTTGTATAATAACACATACCAATATGGATCAACTGTCACAGGCACTAATATTGGACTGTACAGTGCTGTGAAACCTACAGTGGATACGTTTTACATTTATAATTTTAATAAAGACGTGGATGTGAAGTTTTATATGTCTGTCCATGGTTATACAGCAGTAGGTAATAATAATGTTTTAAATATTTTCGTTTGTTAAACAATCTGAGTGATAGTATGGATATTTATCACATTTAAAACAAACTATCCATTGGTTGCCTTACATTTCTTATTTCAAAATCTGGTAACAATTATGAACCTTATTTTATATCGAATAAGACTTAAAATTAAATGTAAACTTTGTATAAAATTTAAGATCAAATCTCTGCCTCCAGCTATTTGTAAATAAGCAAATCTGCAAAATCTAGTTGTTTTTCATAGTTAAAATTAATGATATTTGGTTTGGTATATTGTAGCCAATAGTAGGTGAGTCAAACTTACTATTCATCTTTCTGTGGGTTTTAACCACTACATTAAGAAGAAATAAATTTATTACAGAATGTAATGCAATGCAAAAGAAACTTCTCCTCTATCTTTTATCCAGATCCCATACCTGGCGGTTGCAATATGGAGTTCAACGTCTCAACATCTCCGTTCCTACAAATCAAGTTGCACAACAAAGACTACATCACTGTTGAAGCAGCACAACAAAAAGATGTTCAAAATCCGAACTGTGTCAACTTCCACCATGGAAATTTGATTTTCTATAGACTGTATCTGAAGGAGAATGATTTTAGTGAGCAAACATACTTCGATGGCATCAGAAAAATGTTGTCCTTGCGGAATATAAGGGAGCATGGTGAACAGGTAAGTCTGTTAGTTGTTCCTTGTGGTTTCACCCGGTGTAATAATGAAATTCCTGCGGCAATTCCAGGACAAAAGTTGTGTGTAGCCCTAATATCGTGTGAGCAAAATAACATGATGATGGGTTGAGCTGTTAAGGTGTCAAAGTGTAACAAACCAACAGACAAACAGTTACTTTCGCATTTATAATATTATTTAATATTAGTGGGAAACAACACTATTACAAATTTTGTTTCAATTATTATCAGATCAAACAACCATACTTTACGTAGTAAACGTTTTAATTAAACAATATCACAGGGTTTTTTATAATGAATCATTATTCAAGTACACTAAATGTTTATCGTGATACTGTGTAGTATTTTATAGGTTCTCTTATAAACAATGTTTTTCTGTAATAAAAATTCATTTCCAAGGCAACCTTTCCCATTTGTACAATAAAGGATTATCACTCTTATGATTAAACTAACAGGACCATAGGTACTTATCTGTGCATCAGTTATTATCTGATTACTCTCAACTCTGTATGTGCTACGCTGTTGGTGTGCTTATAAATAAATAATTATATAATACTAGATGATCCCGGCGGTTTCACCCGCGTTAATTTCGTAGTTCCCGTGGGAATTCCGGGATAAAAAGTACCATACGTCCTTTGCTGTATCATTGAGAACGTGTATCCAAAATTTCATGACAATCTTTTGAGCTGCTGAGGCATAAAAGCGTAACAAACAAACAAACTCACACATTTATAATATTAGTAAGGATATAATAAATAATTTAAAAAATCACATCCACGAAGAGTTCCCGAGGGTATCTCATACCTAACACTTGTCAATTTAAACCCAGGGAACAGCTAAATATATTTGATAAGTTGTAACAGGAATAATAATAATAATAATAACAGGAAAATAAGCATTTTCTGAACATTACAAATACATAATTATGTAAAGCACCTACATGGTTTTCCTTTTCCTCATTTTAAATGTCTATTTTTGGCTCCACGTTCTACTAACGATGACGTTTATTCAATTCAAATAAACCACGTGCGACTCCATTCGCTTGCGGTGGCGACATTGCAGCCAACTTCAAGTTGACAGTCTTCATTCGTTAGCGGCTTAGCGCATAGAAAACTAGGGAGCAGAATCGTGATGTCGCGTGGTCAACCAAAACTGGGCCCTTATTCTCTATGACCAAAAACATTCCTTGCCCATAACGCGCGTCCCAAAAACGCATTTCCAAACGTTCTAGATGCCGAGATATTAGAAACAATTATTCTTTATGCCATAAGAAACGTTGTAAATGTATATTTGCAGTAAAACTTCTTTGATTACAGTAGAAAGACACTTACGAGGAAAAGACAGTTTTTGCGGCGTCTTATCTTAGCGCGGCGTGTTATGGTCATAGAGAATAAGGGCCCTGAACGTTTGATTGAACGATTTTATACGTGACAGCGTGACATGAAAACTCATTAATGTTTGTAGATTGCCAACTTGGCCAAGGGGGCAGAACAGATTAGAAGGAAGGGGCAAAAAATAGTAACTATTACCTACTACGTAAAGAATCGAAACTCTAAGGGCGGCGCCACAGTCGCGGCGGCGGCGGCAGCGGCAAAAACAAATGGTAGACAACATAAGAAGTAGGATACAGCTAGCACCGCTGATAGCTGTGCCCTGCTTCGTATGTTGTCTACCATTTGTTTTTGCCGCCGCCGCCGCCGCCGCCGAGACTGGCCAAGGGAAAATTTTTTTTTCCCTTAACCCCGCTGCGACGTAGCGGTGAGCCTAGAGGTGACAGCGATGCAGGCTGTGTGTGACAATATTTACAAATCAAACTGTCTTGTGTACAATCGCATAGTGATGTCTAATAGAGAACTTTGTCCCCGATATAGGTATCGATGTCATCCAATCACTGGCTGTTGCGTAGAATGCTCAGCGCCTACCCTGGAACGGGGTCCATCTACGTGGCTGTTGCCGAAACGGTCGTCGACTTCGATCCGTCTGAAAAAAAACCGTATTCCGTATACGTGCCTACTCACACGTACGCGTGTTCGCCGTTAAATATATCCGAATGCGATCTGCTTGGTGAGACAGAGTCTTTTTTTTAATTCATGTATTGGGGCATGAGAGTATGGAAAAATCTGAGAGAAGAGATCGTCCGAATGAAGTGGAGACCTAGCTTTGTCATCGATTTTAGTACCTACTTATCAGCTACATAGATCAAAATGACTGTTTCTAAGCTCACTCCTGCTTCTATGGTATCTTTCGTCATGGCCCCCCCAGCCACTCCACCTGAAATATTAAAAGCGATTAAACAGTCAATCTTCAACACTGTCAATTTCTCTAGGGTGGGCAAAGAAGTGTCTAGGGTGGCCAAAGAAATGTCTAGCGTGGGCATCGCTCACTCTGCCTCCCCGCTAGCTACGTGCATGGTTGTGTATAACGAGGACTTTGTTCGCAGATGACACGTTCTCTCAAATACTGGGCAGTGTGATGTTTTTCTTGGGTTTGTTCATGTGTTATTTCGGACATCGATTCTTCAAATCCGGCCTTTTCCTCGTCGCCATCCTGAGTGGGGTTGTCGTGACGTACATAACAATGGCGCTGATAAACTATGAACTTGAACGTCCCGGTAAGTAGTTTTGCCTTCGATGCTTATGCGTGCTTAGTGCGAATTATTAGTTTAATTAGGTTGAAACTTTACAGTTCAGCCATAAATTTAATGCGCAATTCATTTAGCTTATCTTAATAGGTACTTAGGTACGTGTAACAATTGGGTATTCTCCAAGGTATGAATATCAAAATTCTAATTAGTCCGTCATTTAGAAAATAAAAAAATAATAGACACGTATTTTTTGCTTTTTCAATTTAATGAAAATGAACATAGATAAAGCGTATTAAAGTTTAGGGTGGGGGGCTCGTGACGTCAATATTCATTATAAGCGCCATACAAACCGCACCGAATTGTGACGTCACGCGAAATTTCAACTCAATGTATCTCTGTTATTTTTTGAGTACGTAAAAAAAGAAAAAATACGTGTCCAATATTTTTTACTAATCTACACGACGGACTAAAAAAAATTTTTTTGTCAAGTAGCCAATTACATTAAAGTATAAAATTTATCTACATTCCTAATTTTATAAAATATAAATTTCTTTAATCAAGATTTGGAATTTTGGATTAATTTTTTTAGAAATTGTTGAGATATTTTGAAAAAAAAAACTATTTCATATCTGATATTTCAGTGATCAAGTAAACGAAGCACCGATTCCTCTTTCTTCAAGTAGACTCATCAAAATCTAACGATCTATGTATACGTAACTTTTTTAAATGATTTATCCTTAAATATTATGAAACAAAGTCCTCCGTTGCGTCTGTCTGTCTATCTGTTCGTGATAGGTTCAAAAACTACTGAATGGATTTTCATGCGGTTTTTACCAATAGATAATGAAATGATTCACCAATGTTTTAAGGAAGTTTTATAAGTATATTTTATCCTGGAATTCCCGCGGGAACTCTGAAATTAACGTGGGTGAAACAGCGGGGGACAGCTAGTTTACTAATAAAAAACAAACAATGATTATAGGACTTTTTTATTTACTTACGACATAATGTAGGTACCATCGTCAAAAACAATCGCCCAAATAGTTGTAGAAATCATCACCCAATTCTATGATGTCCGTTTTGTCTTTTTGTTTGACTTTATTTATTTATTCTTTATTTCACAAACAAAAGTATAAATGGCGAACTTAATGCTTGGCGGCAGTCTCTACCAGTTAACCATTTTAATTGACAACTAACATGAGTGGAAACTGCGATTAGTAATTAAAATTAAACTTGCAGTTACTTACTTAGTTAGTTAGTGTACTTACAATTACAGAAAGATTATCAAAAATCACTGAAATAAACTACAAGCGAAAAAGACGAGAACGGCTGAATCGATTTGAATGATTTTTTTGTGTTCGTAATTGTCGGGACAGGGGTCTTATGACAGAAGTTTTGGAAATATTGATATTGTTTTAACCTTTTTTCGTCTTTATTTTAGTCCTTCTCGGCGCATCGCTCATAACTGGAGTGCTATTCGGTGCCATGTGGTTGATGTTTTGGTATCTGTTCGGTATACCCGTCCTAGCCGTGTTC
This sequence comes from Zygaena filipendulae, assembly GCA_907165275.2. Classification (NCBI taxonomy): domain Eukaryota; kingdom Metazoa; phylum Arthropoda; class Insecta; order Lepidoptera; family Zygaenidae; genus Zygaena; species Zygaena filipendulae. Next base: position 6,244,263 of record OU015671.1, read on the forward strand.
CCGGCGACACTAAACGTGGGCTTTCTGATTGCGTCCATAGTCTACTTTTATATTCCATGTGAGTGCATATTTATTAATATTCGATAGCTTACGTCACTGCGTGCTGCGGTAAAAATTGATTAATTTCGACATATTGTGTTGGTACTGAGATAAATGTACCCCAAATAGAAGTACCTATGCCAAATGCTCGCGTGGTCTATGCTCGCTCGTTGTACTTATATTTATAGGTAAGTACCTACATATTATTTATACAGGCTGGAAACTTTAACTGTGTCTAGATGCTTATTTCGTAAATTTTAAAGTGATATGGAATCTGCACCGCTTAACGCAAAGAATGAATAAAAAATATTGAAAAAAAAAAAATTGTCACTTAGATCAAAATATAGCTTTTCAACCGTTGAATCTTATACTATTATAATATAATAAAATATGTAAAAGTTTGGATGGATGGATGGATGTTTATTGTTCAATCACGCCACACGAACTTCCTTACCAATTTTGGAATACTTAACCAAATTCCTATGACCGCGTCATACATTGCATTGGTAAGGTTGGCACAAAATGCCTTCGTAGATAGGTTCAGCGATTAGTATGAAAATGCTGACTTTTAAAACGTAGTGATTACTTGCCCAGTGGTTGCAGCCGTGTGTTCATTTCAGTCGGCACCGAAGCTAAGTGCTGAGCGTGGACGCGTGCTTCTGGGCAGGTTCAGCGATTAGTATGAAAGTGCTGACTTTTAAAACGTAGTGGTTACTTGCCCAGTGGTTGCAGCCGTGTGTTCATTTCAGTCAGCACCGATGTGCTGAGCGTGGACGCGTGCTTCTGGGCGGTGTTCGTGACGATAGCGCTGGGCACGGCGCTGGCGCTGGGGCTCGCGAGCGGCGCCGCCAGCCGGCTCTGCGCCGCGCTGCTCGGCGGGTACGCGGCCGTGTTCTGTGTCGACTCGTACGCGGGCTCCAATGTGCAGTACATCGTCGTGAACGCGGTGCGCCGCGCGCTCGTGCCCGAGTACAACGCGGCCGTGGTGAAGCCCCCTTTTCAAAATAACGGTTAGTACTTAGTTGTTTATTTTATTTTATTTACGCCCGCAGTTTTATCCGCAAAAACTTCGGAGATCCCGCGGGAATTCCGGGATAAAAAGTTTAGCCTTAACGGCTGAACCGATCATCATGAATTTTTGCACACATGTTATCAGGGGTACAGAAAAGGTCATAGGGTACTTTTATCCCGGAATTCACGCGGGAACTCCGAAATTATCGCGGATGAAACCGCGAGGAACAGCTAGTATAGTATATTTATACGAAAGTAGATACTCGAAGTCCTTCTCTGAACCGCTGAAAACGTGTATGCAAAATATGTGGGCGTCGACGTAAAAAGTACCAGTAGTGAGGTATTGAGTTAAGACTGGATTCGGTATCTAGAATAGTCAATTGATAGTAAGGATTGAAAAAATATTCAAAAACTAGCACAGTTCTTTTTTTACAGACATTTGCAGTTGAAAGCTTGATTTGAGAAAAAGCATTTTAAAAGTTTGTGTGAAATAAAAAAAACACACTTCTACGTGCTTGTTACATAGATGAAATTGAAAAAATTGAGCATTTTTTAATTATCAATTAAAATTGCGGGCGCAATTTTTTCACCGAACTAACAAAACTGCTTATATCTCGGAAACTAAATGCCGAGAACCGGTACCTTTTAGCTTGGACGCCCACATATCATGATGATCGGTTGAGTAGTTAGCGTAACAAACGAAACAAGTGTAAGTAAAGAAATTTTGCATACGTGTTGTAAGCAGAAAATAGTGTTTTATGCCGGGTATTCCTGCAGGAACTCCGAAACGGACGAGAGAACAGCAAAGATATCAAAAAAATCTGTGTAGGTACTACCATCTCTTTCACCCTTACAGATGTCCTCATGCTCGGTCTGTGGTTGTTCCTTGTGGTGAGCGGGTTCCTGTTCCAAAGATACCATAACAGGGGTCGGCCGCCCTTCCCCCCGCCCCCGCTGACCCTCCGAGCCTCCCGGCCCGTGAGCCTCGGCCAGTCTGGGACGCCTTCCTACGGCGCTGTGGCCGGTATAATCGGGTAAGTGGAACGCTGTCTTGCCAATGGGCATGTGGACTAATTTTTTTTAGTCCGTCTTGTAGAATAATAAAAAAATATTGGACATGTATTTTTTTCTTTTTTGACGTAATCCTACTATCCTTCTAATATTATAAACGTGAACGCGGGAACTCCGAAATTACCGCGGGTGAAACCGAGGGGCACGGCTAGTCAAAAAAAATAATGGCGATACATTGAGTTGAAAGTTCGCGTGACGTCACTAACCGGTGCAGTTTGTATGGCGGCTTATAGCCGTTAGTGACGTCACGAGCCCTCTCACTAAACTTTAAAGCGCTTTATCTCTGTATATTTTCATTTATTTGAAAAAGAAAAAAAATACGTGTCCATTATTAATTTATTTTCTAATACGAATTTCGATTTTCAAAAGTCGTCAACATCCCTATTCCTTTTTCAATGAACTAGCTCAATAAGCGCACCTTTGTTGTTTATAGCGAGCGAGCGAAAGGTTTTCACGTTATTCGATATTTCAGTCACCATTCAGCAGTAATTTTTTTTCCCAAGAAATTAGATTTCGGCGGAGAACTGCGTTTTATCTTGGGGAACAAAAACAACCTAACATTGTCGTTTGCGTTTCGCCTTTTTATGCCCGTGATGTATAATGAAAATATAATATTGCAGAATTTTATTTATATATACTCGTATGTTTTTTTACAGATTTGGAAGAGACATTTCACGCCGAATGACCGCATCACCCACGGCGGCCGACGAAAGAGCACCGTTGCTGTCATAGTCAAATTACATGAGCGTCACTTAACTTCAGAGACGTTATAAAGGTTCTATTCCAAATAAAAAAAAATTACGAATGTTTTGTAATATTATAGTTTATTGATATTATATTATATAAGATGTGGTAAAATTTGCTGCAAATATTTACAGGTGTCAAAGTATACACCGTTCTTAATGTGTACATAAAATAATAAAAAAAAATCAAACAAAATAAAACAATAAAAAAGAAAACAACCTGTAGACGCGCTAGCTGCTCAATCGCTTTACACACACATCGCCGCGCGCCGGTATCTTAAGATCAATGACCTCGATCGATCGATGAGATCGTCGCTCGATCGAGCTGGACAGCTGATGCAGCTCGCTGTGGGCGTGGCGCGTGCCTTATATACGTATTAGTGAGCTACGGGCATTGTGTACCTTTTGAATGCGTTTTAATGTTTTTTCAAAGAATTTATTTTCCTCATATTCTGAAAAACTACCAAACTTATAATATTATTTTTTCGCTTATCCTGTTTGTTAAAACGTATGCTTTCAGTCCTGTAAATATTTGCAGCTAATTTTACCACATGTTATATAATAAGAGTGATAAAATGTTTTAGATTAGCGCAAGCGTGATGGGAACTGGCATTCAGTTTATCCTCAAAATGACGACTTATTTATTTTTAGTGTAACTACGATGAAATTTCATTTCATTTATATAAAGGTATATTTATAATGGTGGGATTGCACAAAAGATTATTGTGATTTTAAGTTAAAACTAGCTGTGCCCCGCATCACCCGCGTTAGTTTCAGAGATTCCGCGGGAATTCCGGGATAAAGAGTAGCCTAAAAACTCCTTATAACATCAGGTATCTGCCAGTGAATGTGCCGTTAAAATCTGTCCAGGCGTTTCAGAGATTAATTGTCTTTTTGATATTAGTACCGTATATAATTACGTATGCATTTATTGAAAAGCTGTTAATTTGCAATTACATACAGACATTTCAATGTTATTTATATGTGTAGATATAGAGAGACGGATTTACAGGGTTAACTGAGTCGGTAGGCTGAAACAATAACTATTTAATGTTTCAGGATTACGATCTCTGAAAGTGCATTTTTCGCTCTGGAAAATATATACTATTTAGTAGGTATTTACTTACTAAGTATATAAAATAATAATATTATATTTATTAAGTGATTAATTAATATTATACATTATGATAATAAGTCACGAGTTTTAAGTAAGTTTTTGTTTTATGAGTTAAGTATATAAGGTATATTTAGGCTTGAAAATTTTGTCAGTTGCTGTGCGTTATAGAGTAAATTCAAAGTAAACGTAAAAAAAATACGAATTTTTATGTGACTCAATAAGAAAGACTGTCTTAAACCGTTTCCCTAATGCAAATGAACAAAATGCGATGCAAAGATCAACATACGCTAAGAAGTTCATGTTATCTCCCTTTGGTCTGAACTAACTTCGCATACATTACGGCAGCGGCCGGCAAATACGCATTGCATCTCTTGAATGCCAACCAAAGTTTAGGTATAACACTTTTCTCAAACCATAACTAAAATAGTTTCTCAAAATAAAATCCAAAGAATAGTTGAGAAAAGAGTATTAATCTAAAAAGACTTAATTTAAGACTGTTTTCATAATACCTACTTTAAAGTTATTGTTTATTAATGTTTAATATAAAAAGGCTTTTTTGTGTACATTGTATTTTTATTTCTGGTCTACTTGAGTTTTTTTTTTATAAAATTAAATCTTAGTGCAATATGATTTAAAAAATGGAATTAATTTTCAATCGTGTTGTTTGAAAGCTGACTTTATAGATGCTATAATAATTTATTCAGTGAAATAACACGCAAGCGGTCCATCATAATCAATACTAACAGAAGATGAGCGGACAGACAGCCTAAACCAATTATAAGCGTTGATAATCTGTACAATTGTTGTTTACTTCAAATATCTAGAGGGAGTCACTGTGTTCCCTTGCGTAGGCATTGTCTGATAGAATTCCGTTGATTGGAGTATTGTGTTTCTACAGGGTGGGCTAGTAGGGAAAGTATTTGATATAGACTACATGCTGTATGTACTACGCACGTTGTATGAGTTAGAACGTAATGACATGTGTTAAAAGCACACATGCTAAAACCTTTGTTTTAGGTATTTTTTTAAATTACCGACATTTACTGACATACAACTGGTAAATACTTATGTGTTTTGCGCAAAAGAATAAAGTTCGTGTAGATGTTAGTGCTAAAAAATTGCTAAAAGTAACTGAATTAAAAACACACCAAATGACAACCAACTATCCCGCTGTATACGACTACGAGTGCCTGAACACCCATCGTAGCTTAGATCAGTATAATGCGTACAACACATTTAATCCCATCCCATTGTCGGGACCCTCCCTGCAATATTCGGGCGCCGCCGCCTGCCCGTCCCTATATAAAACGGTATTTGCGCCGTAAAGAGCCAACACACAAAATTAATATGTACCGCCCAAATATAGTTAACGGCATAATTTCCTTTTGGGAAATAATCTCTTTAGGGTGGCAACACTGGGCCGTATGCCCCACCGATAAGGTTGCATTTCATACGTGCTTTCATGGCAAACATCTGCTGTGACTGAATTGGTTATTAATAATATTATTTTGTACCGTTTCTTTACGACGCTATTGTTGTGTTATTAGACACACTCGAGTGTGCTTATTCGTCATTTTAAATGATGATAACTTGTTTGGGGTTGCCATGTGACACTATTTGATTTTGCATGTTGAATATTGAAACAATATAAATGGTTAATGCGATATTTATTAATAAATTTCACTGTAATCTCCTCAATCTTCTTCTATATGCACTTATAATCGAGTAATAATTTAATTTACACTTAACTTTTTGATGCTAAATTACATTAAATACATTTTTAAAACTATCGCCTTAAAACCCAACTCCATATTGCATTTTATTTTAAAAATAAATTTTAATTTTTTTTAATTTGTTGGTAAATCTTACATCAGAACGGCAGCACCGTTTTTTTTAATTTAAAAAACCTATTTTGAAAAGCAAGCAGAAAGTTTAAAATTATTTATAGATAATAAAAAGTTTATTAATGTATGATAGTTGAATATGTATGATGTTAATTAAAAGTTTGTACAACTCTTAACTTGCAAATCGATATTCATAGATTGCCCTGTTAGCAACATTTGGTAAATCACAGCAATGTCTTGGCGAAACGATAAATAACATGCATGAGTTTTCCACGACATTCGTACAAAATGTACGACTATAAAATAACTGTTAGAAAAACGAGTCATTAGATTGCCAGAAGAAACCGAGGGCGACAAATTACCTACTGTCATGAAGCTCATTGCCACGTTTTTGCCATAGAATTAACACTCCCCACACCCTATTAAGTTGTATACATCAAAGAAATAAAACCCTAAAAAGGGTTGCGTGTTCTGTTCTATGGAAAGGGCGCACGTTTACACTTAATTATTACAAACGCTGCGTTGGCACAAACAATTTACATTTATATTTTCCCCCCGCCAAATAGTCACTTGACAGTTTGACGTCTCGCTTGCCTTCATTAAGAAGTTTCTGCTATTCGACAATAGATGTCACTTAAACTATATTTACAAAAATCACGCCTTTTTGGAAATCTATTTATATTGGATCGTACATAACGAAATATACCTGATAAATATCTATTTATATTCAATAAATAATAACCGGTAATTATGGTAAAAATAATATAGCCAACGGTTTTTTCAATTTTAAAGCATAATTCATTATGTACGATTGTTTCACTTAGTAGGTACTAGGTTTGAACATCATCAGTTGCTTTAATCCTAATTATTAAGTATAAGTCAACCAGAATTTATAGTACAAAAATGTAATTTTCTAAACTAATATTAATACTTGCACCATAAACACTGAAGAGTTATTTATGTTCACTTGAACTTATGTACACTGCATGATATTATGCAAAAAATTATCATTATTAATAATGGTATATTTAAAAATATATACTTTTTATACATTCACAATGTTTTCACTTTTAAGATACCGAATTGTTTTGTTCCGGTTGCATTTCTGCCGCCAAAACGTTGGCGTCGTGTCCGGCCGTCATGTTGAGGGCGTTCATAGACAAGTGAGAGTCGGCGTAGTTGTGCGCTATCTCGCCGCTAGATGGTGACTCTGGAACATTGTTCGGGTTCTCGGGCATCGAAAGCAGTCGATGCGGGAACCCGAATAGCTGAGATCACTGAAGTCTCCCCCAATAGTTGGACGCGAGGTCCGGCCCTTGTGACGGTATTTGTACTGGCACACTCACGCCCGCTGATATTACACCTACGAACAAAAGAATAAAACTTACTTTGTTGCACAACAAGAGCTCTATACCTATTTCCCGTTCTATTTACATAGGCAAATCAATCAGACACATGTTATCCAATACGCTTATGTCGTAGGTACATTTCTCATGTGAACATAGGCTAACGAGAAACCTATTAACATCCAGCTGTATCGGTATCAGCTCAGCCACATGTATGTCTAATAGGATTCCAATTGCATTCCGTTTATTACACACAATCGCGTTATCTGCCCACGGTGGATATGCTCGCTTCGATTATGTCCCGCTGCGTTCAGTCATAAAGCCATGCACATTGCACACGTCTACGAATGAGGCAAATATACCCCTATAGGGTGTCCATTAGGGGAATGCTAACGTTTCGAAAGAGCTACCTAATACCTAGATGCATAAAAAGGTTGTTATAAAAACGTGTGTTTTAGGGTTCAGATTTTTAAAAAGAGAAATAAAGAAAGAGACAACTGCTGAATATTTATAAAGATGTGGCTTAACATTGTGTCATAGAGTAGAATGTGCTCTTATGTCCTTGTTTCTCCTATTACGAAGCAAAGCGCCCCTTTGCGAGCCCGCGTGTTTCGCCGCGATAACGGTTTTCCGTTCCAGTGCCGCACCTAGACGAAGGGGGTTCGTACGTTTACGTTCATTACATGTTATTATCGGCTCTAAACAGCGTTCCACCGAGACTCGTTTAGTCAATCGTCTGTGTCTATAGCCACGCTCGTTTGTTTATGGCCCTTTGTGGCTGAGAATCGTTATATTACTGATTTTATTACACGTTTCATGAAATTTTTCCAGATTATAAACGAGATTTTACGTTTTATACTAACTTTCTAAGGAGCAAGATTAAATGGAGACAAAATAATCGATACCACGGAGCTGCAAATGCTCCCGTCGAAACAGCGCAAAAGGGTAAATGAAACGAGAGCGTGCATTTTGGATTGTGAAAAACTCTCTTTTGTTCGCGGAGCGGTGCTGAAACTCGGCAGTCGAACAATGGCCACGGAACGCCCCAAACAACAATAATTCATACCGCTTTCCGCCACCTACGGCTAAAAATGTCCGCCGCATGATATATAATATCAAATGGAAAAGTTACGGCCTTTTAAAACAATGGGAACGCCAGCTAACGCCTTTTCTTTTTGTGAATTATAAATCCAACGACTTTTGTTTTATATTTTTACATAGCATTAATTAGATTACCTACTACTTTTGTCAAAGCCAACTAATATACGAACTAGTAGGTACCTATAAAAGATTTTAATTTGGTATAAATTGCAAATTCTTAGATAAACGTTATTAATTATTATACCTATTAACCTTCATCGATGACGTGAGACAAAGGTACGGAAATTAGTTTTCAAATACACAGAAATCCGGTAAATACGTATCTCACTCTCATTTCGTTAACAGAGCTCGATATTCAAAATCAATTTGAAATCCATTTGTAAGGAACAGACAACGGCAAATCCAATCGGGGCATGAATTCCTATTTTTCCCTCCTTTTTTCCTTTTTGTTTTTCAGCTCCCCGTCATGTCGCGGTCTTGTGAGCCAGTGCCAGACGCCCTTTGCTCTTGAGTCAGCGTTTTTTTACATTTTATTACGAAGTTGGTAAATATTTTCAAAGGTCCCTCTCATCTCGGTTTTGTTGGTTTCGTAACATTTTGTACGTTTACTTTGTGAAAGCTTTTGTAAAACTACTTTATAGAGATAGGTACTTTATAGATAGGTAAAGTAGATATCCATATTTATAGAGATACTTGATTATATCCTACCCTATATTGAATAACGTAACGAAATGAATAAGAATAGAATAGAATCGTGATTGAAACTTGTGATTATTCTATTTATCAAAGTGAATTCTAGCTTTGTCAAAATTTGGAAAGTCTCGAATTTCTGTAAACAGAAGTATCTACCAAACATGCCTGTCCAAGTATTTTTATTTATTCTGCGATAAAAATAGATAGGTAGATACAATTTAAAAAAATTTCTTTTCGTTTACTCAATTACGTAAATCGTACATTATATTCTAAATTTAAACTCTTAAAAGTACTTATTTTATCATTTCTGAAACTTTTAAGAATTTACTTAATTACAAATAACCTTAGGATCCAAAAGAAAAAATATTTCAGAGAAGTCCAGACTATTATCTCTTAAGGACAAGTCCAAGATAATATAATCACTATGTTTGGGCAAGTTGACACCATGAATACTCGTGATATTTATAAAATAAAAACCTATTGCAATCTATTTTTGTTTGTCGTCGCAGAAGTGTACTCATTACATAAATGTTTTTAATTTTTTATCCATAAAGTTCTTAATTTTTCATACCTACGCAGTAAATAGCCCTGTGTTGATAGTTAAACTGCCTAGTAGCTATTTATTTCGTAGATGGCGTTAGTGTTGAGTTATCAAAATCCATTGTCTATTCTCCTATAAACTTTAAGGTTATAAATTAAAAAAGGAGAGGTTAGTTGTTACTCACCAGTGCTAGCGCCTGCCTGTGGCTGTGAGTACGCCGGATGCTGTTGGTGAGCGGCCGGCGCTCTTGAGTAGCCTCCGCTACCGAGTACGTCGCCGAACATGTAGGGGTACCCGCTGTCCCGCTGCTGCAGGCACGACGATGACAGGCCCCCCGACATAGAACTGTTGGACACAAACACACTGTTAAATACTGTTGGACAAAACAACACAAAACCTCAGATGCACAGTTCCACAGATTCAGGATATCTACTTGTATAGTGACTATAATAATACACAAAATCCAAAAGAACCAAGTCAAAACATCATAAGGACAAATTAGGTAGATAATAAATTAAATCTGGCAAACGCGGTTTATAAGGCTCTTTTTTAATATAACGATATCCCGAGAACTATTGTTCTGAGCCCGAGAACTATGGTCTGACATACAATGACAGAAAAAAACAACCATGCCGCATGTATGATGTGCGAGACAAACTAAGATCTCATAAGAACGCGAACACTTCGAAACAACTGCTTTAAAAGATGTAGGGATATTTTGAATTAAAATGTTTACAGCCGGGCGTCTAAGCGTGACATACTTCTGTTCTAAAGGCAAAAGTTAGAACTTTTGCCTTTAGTCTCGCATAGTTAATTTGCTTCCTAGTACGAGACAAAAGGTAAAGTCTGTTGGTTCACTATTAAAAATCAATTCAAGTGGAAAGTCAGACGACCTTCGACGATGAACTTCGGAGCGTCTCGACGGAGGTGCAGTGGCGGGAAACGCAAGGAGGCGCGACCTTTGCTTGCCGCTCGATTTCGCGCGCAATTTCATTAGTGTTGCCGCTCAGCGATAGAGGGCGTTACGCGTTTAAACTAAAATTGTTCATTGGAAATTGACGCGGTCGGACGGCGGCGGCCGCGGCTTGGTGTATAAACATAGTTTGATTATTTTTTTATATTATTGTGGTAACATAAGTTACCACAAACATGACGGAACGCATTGCATTACTACTAAATTTATTTTTATACTAGGTATTTATACTTATACTTTTAAGTTCATCTCAAATTTTTTTCTAACAAGCTACTAAGAAGTTAAGACCTAAATTTTGTTGCGAAATGCCTTACTAAGAATTATTTTAATTTTATTGTGTCTGAAATAAAATAATAGTTGCCTTTTAAACTAGGTACACTAAAATATTGCACACTCTATGTAGCGATACCTATTCAAATATGCCAAATCTCTACTTAGTTTTTAATTGAAAATATTGCTAAATCCCAATTCGATCATCATGTTATGTTTGTTTCGCGAAGCTTATCCTCTTGGTGTTGTGTTCGTATTTTATTTTTTGTACCGTGACGTTTCGTATTATCATTACCTACTCTTTTATAATAACCATCGTGACTAACTGACGGACAGACATGAGACAACGCACATCCCACTTCTGTACAAGGTTTTCTTGTTTCGTATCTTTATAGGAAAGCATTGAAGTTGTTGGCGATTAAATCCCTAAACGTGTGTGAATTTTTAGAGCTCTACATTAAAATAGGTTCGTTCTATTATAGTAGACCACTAATATTTAAGCATAATATCAATTTGCAAAGATTTAACTCGGTTCACCATGTATGTACCTACCAGTAGTACCTATATTCTTTATCTGACACGGCGCCGCACTTTATGTTCGCTGTTTAAAACACAGAGAGCAATAATTCTGAATCCGGTTTTATTGTATAGTAGGTAGATACCTATAAAAGCTTACCTATAGGTATCGCCCATGGTGGCGATGGGTTGCGGTATGGGGCTGTACATGGAGTTGAAGCCTCCGTTGAGGGGCAGGCGGGGGGTGGGCGGCGCGGGCGGCGAGGGCGCCGGCGCGTCCCGCCGTTGGCTCCGCAGTTTCTCCTCCCGCCGCCATTTCGCTCGTCGGTTCGAAAACCATACCTGCACGGGAAAGATTGAATTAAATTATGTTTTTGCTATATGGAATATTAGGGATGTGGTGGTAAAATATTTTGTTCTTACCTAATTAGAGGTAGGCAGAGAGAAGGTAATCACTACGTTTTAGGTAGGTATCCTATCCACAGATACTATACCTCCTACCTACTACACAGTAGTATAGGTATCCTATGTCCTAACTAATAAGTAGATCCTACTAATATTATAAATGTGAAAGTGTGGATGTTTAGATGTTTGTTACTCAATCACGCAAAAACGGCTGAACGGATTTAGACGAAATTTGGCATGCACGTTGTCAGGGGTACAGAGAAAGACATAGAGTACTTTTTACCCCGGAATTCCCGCGGGAACTCCGAAATTGCCGCGGGTGAAACCGCGGGGCACAGCTAGTAATTAAATAAATAAGTTTTTACCTACCCAAGAGTAGGTAATCACTTTTAATTAACTTTTGATATAAAATTTCATCATCCCGCACGTCGTGTTGCCGCGAGTGTACGTATAGATACAGCACCTATAAGCAGTGTCGATAATAATATGTAAACACTTTGATCAGCTGTTGAACCTTATTACTATTGCAATAAGAATCAATGACTGTCAAAATTGTTTACACATTTTTGCTACTGACTGTAGGTACCTACGTAGGTAATAAGTCACGCTAGCCTACGTTAATGCTAGCTTCCAACTACGATCATATTAAAGTTAATTAGGTACAATATTAAACCGAAAGGTGTGTTCGCTATGTGATACCGTGTTAATAACTTGCTGGTGCATCGTGTTGGGTTGGACTGGGTTACTTACAAATTACAATTACTACAGTAGCTTAACAGTATTGACAGTTTGAATCTTATTGCAATAGTTATAAAGTTCAATCACTGACAAAAATTGTTCATTAATTACTGATTATTTTACCTACACCGGAAAAAAAAGCGTTTGCTCAATTAGCTATAACTCACCGGCTTAAACAGTTAGTACAAAATGTTATGTAAGTTTCGACTCTATATATTATATTGTCGATACCCGAAAGCAACCTAATGAACAAAATAATTGGGAATACCTAATGGGAATGGCAAAAATATATCAATTCACTTCAATTCATTTACCTATTTGCAAGAATATGATAGGGATTGTCAATCGTTTTATAGGTATAATCAAACTAATCATGCAACGGACAATCGTTCCGACAAATAAGTACTTAAGTAAGTACCTATGGGTAAGTAGTTAATACGAAAGTAAATCCATGACTTTACAGGGCATATTTTCTTATCCATCCATCGCTTATAAGCCATAGAAAACCTCAGAGAATGCTTATAATTAGTTATGCAAGTCTCAAAATAATAACACAAAGATGGGTAACAAGTGAAATAATTCAAGCGTAGATCCAACATTGTGACATTGAACTGCGTGAAACGGAACGCGGCCCGGAAGTGGCCCTCACGTGCGCGCCGCTTCCGGTGCCGACTGTTAAGTCATGGCGACGACAATATGGCGGCGCTTTCCGCGCGTTTAGCAAATTCGCATTCGAGAATTTGTATCTAAAATAGTGCAGTGGATTTTCCGTGAATATTCGTTTTTAGTTTAGATTCATTATTTTATTGAATATCTGAAATATCTGAATGCTGACTCCAATTTTAGAGTTTCTAATTAAACTCTTTCTAATTATTTTCAAGACACGGTGGAAGCCATTGTCAATGTTGCTCTCACGGAGGACCATTGGAGTCAAGCATCTCTTCCCATTCGGCATGGAGGTTTGGGGGTGCGGCGCGTTCGGGATGTGGGCCTGCCGGCTTTTCTCGCGTCAGCGCATGGGGTTGTTGGCCTTGTCTCTAAAATCTTATCTGCTGATGGAGGCAGGGCTAGCATACCTTTTGTTGCTGATGCGGTGAGGGAGTGGACGGCGTGCTTCCCGGGCGCAACTGTACCCGAAGCGCCAGAGATTCAGAGAGCCTGGGACGATGTAGGGTCAAAAAAGACGCTTGACCGGCTGATAGGTGAGGCTAAGGACGCAGACTGGGCTAGACTCAGGGCGGTGTCTAGAGTGGAATCAGGAGCGTGGCTGCAGGCATTACCATCGCCACATATGGGAACTCTCCTTGACGGCGACTCCTTGCGCGTGGCGGTTGCTTTCCGCCTGGGCTGTGATGTATGTCAACCACATCGATGCATCTGCGGGTCCAGTGTGGAGGCAAATGGTCATCACGCGCTGAGTTGTTATCGGTGTGTGGGGAGATTCCCACGTCACCACGCTTTAAATGACATCATCCGGAGAGCCTTGATTTCTGCCAATATTCCTTGTATCCTTGAGCCTCCAGGCCTTAGTAGGTCTGATGGCAAAAGGCCAGACGGCCTAACTTTGGTACCGTGGCAGAGAGGAAAGTGCCTTGTGTGGGACGCCACGTGTGTTAGCACTTTTGCCGCCAGTCATCTCAGCCGTACAATGCACTCAGCTGGTGCAGCCGCGGAATCGGCAGCCGGCATAAAAAGATCTAAATACGCGGCTCTGGGGGGCAATTATTACTTTGTCCCGCTGGCGTTTGAGACAACGGGTTGCTGGGGGTCAGAGGCATTGACGTTTGTCTCCGAAATCGGTCGCAGACTCAGAGAGAGAGGTTTTGACGCCCGCTCCGGCTCCTACCTGGCGCAAAGGTTGTCCATTGCCATTCAACGCGGTAATGCAGCGAGTGTCATGGGCACCTTTGCTGCTGGTATGACCCGGGGCGGTATTTTTGAGTGACTTTTTTTTTGTCGTAAATTGAAATTGATAAATTATTATTTGTAAATTTGTATTTGTAATTATATTTTCATTGAAAACAAATACATATTATTGTAAAAGTTACCTAATTGTATGTATACATTTAGGCCTTTAGGTCTGTCAGAAAAAGTAATTTATATATTCCAATATTATTGCTTCGGTCTTCAAAGAAATTGCTACGACGCTTTCGACAATAATTCACTCCAACCCTCGCCAGCATTGACGCAGTTGCGAAAAGGTTTCGATATATATACCTACCTACATAAGAATTTCTATACTAATATTAAATAGAGAAAGTTTGTTTGTTTGACCGAGCCATGCAAGAGGTAATCGCTGAAACTACTAAACCAATTCAAAATTCCTTTAGGTACTCATAAAAAAAATCTACTGAATCTAATGAAATAGCTTCGAAGATATGATTTTCTGTAGTGGGTGGTTTAAATTACACTCCTAAACACCTTGATCCTGAAGTTTTGTTTTTTTAATTTTATTGTAATGATTAGATATCCAATGAAATTCAACCAGAACAAACGATACTCTAAATGAAATCAAAACAATATGGTTAAAATACAATCCTCCAAGCTCTGCGCACTTGTCCAGGAGTCTCTACATAATATATCACAATAGAAAATATTATGACATTTCCCGTTTTCATCCCCCGTTCTTATAAAATATTGCGTATGGATATGGATATTTGTTCCTTTTTTTTCACGTGAAAGCAATGACAGGCCTTTTTCCCGCCACTGCTGTCATTTCCCTTTAGGTTTTTTGTAAATTGTGTTTCGGGACCCTTATAGTTGGTACGGGATCGCGTTAAAAGAAGGGTTCGTTCAAAATGCGTTTGCTCGTACCTAATGACATCGAGGCTGTGCCGTGCCGTCTCGCTAACCGACCGTCGAATCTAATTGTTTTCGATTGCTGTAAACTCCAGTTGAATCTTTACTTCTATACATTATATGGAGAAAATATTTGATTTTTGTGTTGTTTTTTTGTTCGTAATTATAGATTGGCAAACAATCCGGGTCTTGAGATTAGGTAAACCCAATGAAAGACCGCAAAAGGCTGACTTTTATCGGTTGCAAACCCAAGTGCCTACCGGGTTAATTCGATCGATTCGAGTCGATTTAGATTTAAAAAATTGAAAAACTGAAAACCTGATACACCCCATTTAAAAAAACAAACAATAATATTATGATTAAAATATATTTTATGTCGAAAAAATTTATACTTTAAAAGTTATTCAACATTAGTTTGGAGGTGACCAATCTACGAAATTCCAAGCGCTACGCCCGCGCCTACCGAGTCGATTTTTTTGCTGCGGGTGGCGTACGCGCCAAATATTGTATTATAAATAATTTAGACATGGGCTAGTAAAAATGAAAAAATATAACCTATATTAAAACATAGTGTGATCGGTTCGCTAGTCGATTCTGATTAAAATACTTTCTAGTTTTCAGTTAATTCATTAACACGTTGTATATCTACCTATTAAGCTTCAATGTTCCTGAGTGACATATAGGATACTTTGTTCCTAGAAATGTTATATTTTTGTTTACTAAGTAATGTTTTGATTCTAATCACTATACCTACCTACGCACCTATACTCTTCGTTCTATTTTTAAGAGCAAAATAATCTTTCACTAAGAAAATATTTTTGACTGTTAATAAACGAAATATGTTCAGATAAACATTTCGATTGCGTCGTAGCAAGAGTCGCTACATATTTAAATACTACCTGTGAACTGCAGCTTCACACACGTTAATTTCGGAGATTCCGCAGCAATTCAAGTATAAAAAGTACCTACTCTATGTCATTATCTCTCTCTGTATCCTTGACAACGTGTATGCAAAATTTCAGGATGATTGGTTGAGATGTTAAGGCGTGGAAAGGTAAGTCAGACAAACAGACAGTTACTTTCGCATTTTTGTATATAATATTAAGTACGAATAGTAATTCATTACGTAGGTACGTGGGCGGTACCCACGTGGGTGCTAATTCGTTTTGTGTTTAACTTTTCTTGTCATTTCTTGTTATTAAAGACCTAGGTATATTATGTTTACTACATTCATATAAGTAGATACGTAAAAAGTTGTTTTTCAGAACAGAAAAACAATATAAATCAAAGTGCCAGTGAAATACCGCAATCCGTACGTATAAATACTCGAAAAAGTAAAAAAAAAATGTGCCTTATTAACATCGTGGTAAGGTTTATTTTTGTTGGAAATTTTGACGAAAAACATTGGTGAGGTTGGGTGCCAATTTTTCAAAACACCCTCCACACCTCTCCACTTTCCCGACCGGAAACTCGCCCCCACTTCCTGTAGGCTCTTGGATCGATACTTTACCCCTCTCTTTGTGATGACCATGGTATGTGGAAAATATAATGGGATATTTAGATTAGTATTATGAGACAACTCCGTTGAGTTTCTTGTCGTTTCCTTTTGGTAGAGGGGGCTTTTCGTACTAACAGTCATTCCAACTTAGTTTTAAGAACCAAAAAAGTTTGGAATTTTAATTATATTACTTATTATAAAATATTCGCACAGTCATTAATTAATGACGACAACTATTTGCTGACTTCCGATTTCGGTGAAACAAAGCCTTCCAGCCTTCTTGTTTCCAGGCTAAATGTAATCTACCTGTGAAAACCACATGATATCTGTTCAGTAATTTCAGAGATTAGCGTGTTTAGACAGACAAACTTCAATGAAAGATTTTTATTTTAAAACAAAAAATTCTGCCTACTACTCTTGATAACTATTGGAATCTGCGTTATATTTTTATCGCATTGAGTATTTTCTTGATTCGGGGGTAAAAATTAAGGTTCTCTTAATTTTTAGATCCACTTTTGACTCATGTTCAACCTCACTTAATTTCAAAGGACAAGTAGGAAGCAAATTTTTGAATTTAAATAACGTAAATATGTAGGTAAATAATACAGTTATTTACTAAGGATATTGTAAGACTAGGTAAAAAATTTTATTTAACTCACAATTCTACAAAAAAATAGACATCAAAAGCCACGATTTGTAATAATGTCAATGTTTAACGTCAATACCTACCATTTTTTTTTGGACACGTCCTCAGTTTTCCCCAACGCAAAGTCATCCTACCATCACCGTTTCGACACAGCCTTGAACCCCGGGGCAACACGTGGTAACGTCCGTTCGAATACAACGACGTTGCGAACTTTCTTCAAGCTTCAAAGCGCACCAAAGCAAATTGAGCTTCAAGTTACACAGTTCAAAGTTCAATTCGGCTTGTAATGAGTATTCATAGCGGATTCCATTAGGACTGCTATCTACTGCTAGATAATAAGAATGTTGGTTATACTTGAAATAACGTGTTACTGTCATATAGGTACTTACTTTTGTAAGATATACGTAATAATCATTTTCAGTTATTAATACCTACTATGTAAAATCTTTGTCAATAACAATTGATAATACCCTACCCATATACTTTCCTATGCAATTAGTGAAAAGTTGTTAGTTCGGAATTACAAACAGACACTTCAGTTTTATTTATATGTATAGATAAATTGAAAATTTGAATAATTTGTATTTGATAAATTATACCAATTTTGTTAAGAACCTAAAACAGCCCTATATACATAAATAAGTACATGTTGACCAACCAACGGACACGACTTCGTGATGGCGTCTACCTACGGCCTGGTAGACTGGGCAAAGGAGACGAATTTAACTTACGCCCGCCGTTGCGTCGAGAGGTTAGAGTCGGGTTTATCCCAGCGCCGTAAACATTCCACCGAAAACAATGTCAGAGTCATTTTTTTCCCCCTCTTTTTTCGAACAGGGCGATGGGCAAAAAGTAAAACTTGAGTCATTAGAAAAAGTTTTGTTTCTTTCACGCTATCTAGAGACATATATGTGAGTACAGCGTATATTATATCTACACGGGATACTGTATACATTAGTTACCTAGTTAAAAGTAGGAAAATATACTAATTGTCAGTTAAGCGGAAATAGGATACGAAGCAATGAATCTTCAATTATTTTTAGCGATACCTAAGTAAAAAAATATTAATATGCCTAAATATTGTAACGTAATAGTTCTTGCTTTTTAACCGACTTCCAAAAAGGAGAAGGTTATGCATTCAATTGTATGTTTTTTTTTCTTTTTTATGTAAGTTTTTAGTAAGTAAGTAGTAAAGAGTTTACTCCTAATTAGGTCCCATTGCCACCAAGTCAGGATCTGATGGGATCTTGGAGAAATCGAATGGTCATCGGAACTACTCAACAATAAATAATACGTATTTCACGGGTTCCAGTTGGAGCGATTTGGAAAATTGTTTTTTTGTTTGAAAGGGGATACTTCCAAATTGGTCACATTGTCACCAAGTCAGGATCTGATGATGGGATCTTAGAGAAATCGAGGGAACTCTTCAAAATTTATAGGCACACCTATGGCGATTTGGGTATTTTTTATAGTAAATCGTTTATTTGCTTTCGGAAAGTAAAATTTGAAGAAGTGGAACTGATGATGAAGACCACAGATGGTCATCGGAACTAGTAAATAATAGGTATTTCACAGATTCCGATTTGTTAACTTTAATGTGGTTTCTAAACAATTTATGTTCGTCACAATGTATTTGGTGAAGTGGAACTGATGGTGATGTACAAGGAGAACTCCTCAAAAATTAACGTCCCTGCATCGGGAAAAGCAATATTTTGTAAAAGGTTATGAGCAGTTGACATTAGGCTATTTTAACTTAGATAAATTACAAACCGACTCACTAAAAAGCAAGAAATAAACAAATTTTTAACAAAAAAATTAAAACCGACTTCCAAAAACACAAAACTAAAAAGCTAAAACAACAAAATACCGATTTAATGCAACAGACAAAAATACCCGTAATACTATTATTGGTTTGTGCTACCACTTTTCAATTTGAAGTCGGTGTGTCGGTATTTTGTTATTTTTAGCTTTTTAGTTTTGTGTTTTTGGAAGTCGGTTTTAATTTTTTTGCTAATTCTAAATTACAAATCGTGAAGAACCGAAAACGTTAGGTACGTGCCTATACATTTTTAATTCTTGATTCCTAATAATTATTTCAAATGTGAACGCAATTTATGATATGGAATTGGAAAAGCTTAGGCGCTTTATAATTGAATTTCAGACGATTATTTCCAAATCAAAAGTCGTTTTAAATCCGCTTTTAAACTCGATTATTTATAAAAAAAAACCATTAACTTATTATAATAACGAATGTTAAATTTTTGAGAGCTCTTAAAAGCTTTTCCATTTGTGTTCGCATTAAACCATTAAACTTACTAGTGTTGCCAACTATTCGTGCCAAGTGATTAACGACGTTTTAAACGGTTGCGCGTTGGCAATGGCAGTAATGTGGCAAACGGGAGCGGACGAACACTTTAACCCAAGACTTTCACGCTGTTTTTTGTTGGAATAAAAATAAAAAGAATCCTTAATGTAGGTATGTGCTTACAGGCTACAGCTAAAAGATAATACAAAAACTGCAGTTTATGAATTTAACGGTACCGCAACTGACTGATCAACAGTGCTTAAACTTGGAAACTGCTATCTAAAGGTTTCTTTCTTAGTGCCACTAAGAAAGAGTTTTTGAAAATTTAATACTTAATTAAAGGAGAAAAAGTTGGGTCTATTACAACCGTACGCTTCAACTGGCGTTTCCAAGTTTATCTATAGTGAAAGTACCTATATAGGTATGCAATTAAAGGTATGTACCGAGTTTTTACTGCACAAAGTCTTTCTTTTTCATTACGATATACGAGTATGAAATGTTTCGCGTAATTTTAGTGCTTAAAATAAATAGTAGTTAATTATTACAATTCATTATATCTACAAATAAAAAATATCTAAAAAAGAAAGATCTTCAATGTAGGTAGGTATCTACTACAAAACTATTGACTGTGGAGTAGGTAAGCACGTAAGAATTAGAAAATCTGAAACATGTTATATCTATGCCATTTGCAATTTGACCGCACAAGTTTTAGCCGTTTTTTTAACTCGATTTAATCGTGAAAGGAAGGAAGGACATTGACTGCCAATTGCTAAATTTCATGAACTTTAAATTTATTGGCGCCAATAGATGTCAGCTTTTGACAGGCCCGTAATTTTTTATTACGGTCTCGGAGACTTGAAATAGTGTTCATATTTCCGAAAATGTATTTAAGTTAAAAGCTTATACCCAGACGTGTTTTATGGTTAGTGTTTTTGGCACTGGCACTCTATTCGGAATCGAATGTGAAAAGTTCGTTTAAACATTCTGAGTAGGAAATATGACTATTAGTCGAGAGCAAACATCGACTATGAAAAACTCAAACAATAAAAACAATGTTTAACATATTGTTTCCCGCCGCTGACTAACATATTTACATAAGCCACCTATGTAATATCCATTTATATACGTACATAAGGCTATGTTTGCCCACCGACGCCGCTCAGCGGGGCTATAATATAGCCCTTGTTTTTTTAACGTGTTTGCTAAAGACGCATCTACATGCGGCCCGTTCCTACACAAACAGTCAGTGTAAACAAGCCCTTATGGACGCATTCATGAAAAGCTTCTAATAAAAAGCAACCCTCGTTCAAATTTGGTTATTTTTTCTCACATTATATTAATAATAATTATGTATTAGGTACTTCCATGTTAGGTATGATTTAGTATAGGTGCGTATATTATAGTAAGTACCTACCTACATTATATAGGTACAGCTCTTTTTACATAGATATTACCATATTCTTTATGGATCTATAGGTAGGTTTAACTTACAATCTACTACAGATAGGTACCATAGGTACCTATTACTTTTATTTGGCACTCGAGAAAACTAATTTTATTTCTAGGGAAAATCTCAGGAACTACTGAATGGATTTTAAAAGTTCTTTGACCGATATATAAAGCTAAAATATATAGCTACAGTACACTTATGTACGTATATTACGTAATATACTCAGTACTCACACTTACTTCTGATATATTGCCCTGGAACAAAAATTTCCTCAGGAAATATCGAAATTTATGCAAGTGGAACGGCGGACTTATAATTATTATATAGGGCCTTGAGTTATTTACGTAATATAATTAAATTTATATATAAACTAGGTATCTTGCGTCCTCAAAAATTTAGTCTATAGACTTAATAATACCATTTTACCTGAAAAACGTACACTTAAAATTAACACCGATAATTTTTTCACGTAGGTATAATTTGTTAGTAGGTAAGCCATTAGAAACACGTGTTACTGTAAAAGCCACCTTACCGCGGTGTAAACAGGAGTTTATTTTACCTGGATACGTGCCTCAGGCAATCCAATCTTTTCGGCCAGCCGCTCCCGCGCGAAAACGTCCGGATAGTGCGTTCTCTCGAACTCTATGGACAAATTAAGCAAATTAAATTTGGACATTGGCGAAATTGCTTTCGAAAAACAAAACTCTTTGGATTTCTATTTTTTTACAGAATAAAGCACTTATTGACACTTACCGCCGCACTCAGAGTCGACTTTAATGATTACTTAGTTAAGTATAGATTTTTAAAACAAAACTGCCGCAATCAGAGACGTTCAGTAAATTAATGTTAGTTGGCATTTAATGAGATGTAACTTAATTAGTTAAATGCCAATTAACATGAATTTATTAAACTTGTCTAATTGCGTCAGTTTTGTTTTAAAAGTCTATACTTAACTAAGTAATCATTAAAGAGTCGACTCTGAATACGGCGGTTAATTACATAATATTATTGTAAAGACAATAAACAATCTAAATTCAAAAATATCAAGGCTTAAGGTTTTATTTGACGTCTTCATATGTAATAATAACTTTCGGACATAGTATCTATAGGGATTTCAAAGTTTGTAATGACTGTATCTAACACTTTCATATCCAAGCGGATATTTTGAAGACTAACAAGGTTCTAATAAGATCACAAGTCAAAACAAACGTCAATGGGCATTACAAATAATAAGGCGCGGTCCACAATGGCGAAAGCTAAACAAACAAACAATGTATAAAACGTAAGATTAACACAGATCAACATCAATAATTGGCCTAGCTGCCACCGCCCGAGAGTTCGACAAACATCGAGGGACAATATTTATTTATTTACTAATAACTGTGCTGTTGTGTTATGGCAAACAATAAATAAGATGAAAGGGACATTGGGATATAGGTTTATGAAGACTCAAGGGGCCTCTTGGGTTGACGGTGAAGTTTTACTGGGTAATGATTTACGATCCAAAAAAATATATTTTCTGACCCCCGCGATTTCATCCGCGGTAATTTCGGAGTTCCCGCGGGAATTCCGGGATAAAAACTATCCTATCTTTTAAGTTGGACCATATTATAAATGGTTACAAAATTTTATCAAAATCCGTTCAGTATAGTTTCGGAGTCCATCGCGGACAAATAACGTGACACGTAATTTATATATATATTTTACTAGCTGTCCCGCGCGATTTCATCCGCGGTAATTTCGGAGTTCCCGCGGAGGTTGCGGGAAAAAAGTACTCTATGTCCTTCAGTTCCCGAGGGAATTCCGGGATAAAAACTATCCTATCTTTTAAGTTTGACCATATTATAAATGGTTGCAAAATTTTATCAAAATCCGTTCAGTAGTTTTGGAGTCCATCGCGGACAAACAACGTGACACGTGATTTATATATATTAGATTTTATATATTTTATCTAGATAAAAAATCAAGATTTTTTTTTAATTCTTCTTGTGTTTTAAAATCAAATTTGAGCTCAATTTGTATTGTTGTAGGCCTTAGTTTTGAAATAGGAAACCGAATGATGACTAAGCGCAGATCATACCGGGACTTTTGTTTAGCATCACATGAGCTTGAGCACTGAGCAGCTATTCATTCACATCCTGGATTACAGAACTGGCATAGAGTTAAAAGCTATAAACCTATTGACTGACTTATCAAATATAGGAACGTCTAGTTTTAGGGGCCTTTGTCAACTAATAAAACTCACCTTTTTCAAGGCTGTCTATTTGGTCATTGGTGAAGGACGTTCGATTCCTCTGCAGTTTCCTCTTCAATCGTAGCCTCATTTGTGAATCCTCGTCTCCAGAAGATGCATGCTCGCTGTTCCCGTCAGAACCCGCTTCTGAATGAATGGGATCCGCTGCTGATGAAAGAATATCGATTGAATTATGGTGTACTTGAATTTTAATAACCTAACAAATAATATGATGTCTGTCATTGTAACTGAATTATGGATAGTAGCAGTGTATTTTTAATAAAGTTCTAGTAAGACTTATTTGAATTATTTTTATATAGGAGATTTCCAATAAGATGTTTCAGTTCATTTCAGATTACTCAAAGAGAAGCAGCACTTCAGAAAACTTTCAAACAAATTTTATTTTAAACTAACCATTTATCTTCATTTAAAATTAAATTATCCGAAAGTTAAAAAGCTTAAAACTATTAACAAAAAGCTTTTCACCAAAGGGGGAGGACCGGACCACTTCATCATAAACTATGCCATCAACACAATACTCGAACAAAATGTCGGTGCACGCGACAACAGAACTGTTACTATCAAGCCAATGCGTCAGCGAAATTGCACAAAATTATCCCCCCAAGAGTTACAGACAAAAATTTTGCGAGAAACAACCTGTCATGTTGAGCTCGGCTGTCAAACGTTTCGTTTCGACGCTGAGCTCTAGTTGTATGGGTAGTTGTTAAGTTGTGAGGGTGATGCTAAAATTAAACGTTACTCGTAATGTTGTCGACATGCCCCCGGCTAATTGATTAATTTGCTTTATGGTCGGTCCACTTGAACTCACCGGGTTCGATTCCAGACTCGGTAATGGGTACACGGCTAACTGATTCCGTTGAATGGAAGGACTGTTACGCAATCTGTTGGATTTTTCTGATGATACGCGTTTGGCTCCATGCGGGCCATGTGTTGATATTTGTACGTCTATCGGTATAATTTGTTGAGTGTAATTACATTAATTATTGTATATTTTGGATGATGTTATACCACGTCAATTTCGGAGTTCCCGCGGGAATTCCGGGAAAAAGTATCCCATGCCCTTTTCTGTACCCTTGACAATGGATTTAATATGCAAATTTTTATTTTGATACGCAAGTAGTTAAGTCGTGAAAAGGTTGCAGACGGACATGCAGAATTACTTTTATATTTATAAAGTGTGGATCCCGTATTAGTTTTAGATGTTAAAATTATATCGTATATATAATACTTTATGCGTTTTAAGATAATATTTGTTTATGTGAGTAGTTAATTATTATCATTGTTATTAAGAAGTGATAAAACAATTCATTGCTACCAGAGAAAAAATCCCGTCGCAAATACGTAGGTACTATAATGTCTGTAAAGTCATAATAACACACTCGTACGTAAATCGGAACGCTTACGCTGCCTACTGACAGCGTCACGTTTCGTTTCACTCCAAACATGATTGATGCGAGACGTTCGCCCGCGCGCAACATGGCGGACTTTCCAATCGGTTGACAATTTTGATTGATCACTAGCATCGCGCCGCGTCGCCGGCCGCCGTATGCTCGCGCCTTTAGGTGTGTCCCTATGAGTTTGTAACTTTTTGAAAATTTGGAATTGTTGCAAACTCTTTATTATTTTTCAGAGAAAAATTGGTTTTTCGTTTTAAAATCAATACGATCAAGTTGATATCGCTACAATCTACATACTAGCTCGAAAATTGTTTTTTTTTTCACGTTCTGCCATCTTTTCTAAATATAAAGGAAATAATTCATTAAAAATATCTATCGGGGAGAGGCCGCAAGTACTTAGCCGCAATACAACCAATGACGACCCACAAATGATTGAAGAAAAAAAAAAACTTCGCCGATATTCAACTGAAAGCATCCAAGGGCGGGATGAAACACGAAAATACATAAGAGAAAATAATAGTAGGAAGAAAATAAGAAAAGGAACGAAATAAAAGTGGGGCCGGGCGGTGGAGAAAAAAATTGGAGAAAATAAGCACAAAGGGGTCCGAAGAAAGTCGGGGTTGGGGAGATAAAGCGGAATTGGAGTTATCGGGGCGAACACGACGGCCGTAGGTGGGGGGCGATTGCCGGGGCGCGATTATTGTGAGATCGATACTGTCACTCAAGTGACGGGGCCGCAAGACAGCGGAGACCGCGGGGTGACTAGGGCCAACCAAACATGATATATCCATCAGCTTTTTACTTGCACCGACGCAACAAGTGCAATGTTTACGTTCAACAAAATTAATCAACTGCAATGAAGTGAAACGCTTTCAGTCGTGATCAAGAGCAACATCTCCGATTGAGCATGCACTGTTGTTGTCATGGATAATTTTGAAATCAATAGTATAATAATAGTGATATTTTTATTTCAGGCAATAAACCCATAAAATACCAACATAATTTAAAACATAAAAACGAATAGTAATTAAAATACAGTATAGGTACACCGCTTTTGCCTTACACTAGGTACCCTATTTCCATTGCGACCTTCCAGTGCTAGCAGTATACAGATAAACTTTTGAGTATACGGATAGTCGGATACGGAATGCACCGACAAGTGAGCTCTCTATACTATCTCAAGGTTGACTGGCAGAGAATGCCGCTGTGGCATTAAGTCCGCCTTTTGTGCCATGATTTGCATAAAGTTTAAATAAATAAATACGTCTTATAATACATATAGACGTATAGTTTTAGTACCTAGTTCTCTATTTATAGTTTTCATTTTATTTTATGTTTTTAATTTTTTACTTTTACATGTCAAATTGTCATGTTTCTTTTTCTTTATATGACCTCTAAAAGTATAGAAAAGTTTATAACTAAATTTATTAACTAATTTATTTACTAAGTTTATAACTTAATGTTAGGTATAATAATAATAATATAATAATAATAAATAAGGTATATTGAGTCGTAATATCTCTACATAATTTGCACTAAGCATTAAGCAAGCTTCAAGCTTATTGGGTTAGGAAGTGGTTAGGAAGGTGAAGGTCGAAAAAACGCTGTAATCGTTAGCTTGTACCACACCCTGCCCGCGACCTCAGAGCGAGCGAGCGGCCGGACAGGGCGCGACTTGTCTAATTCGCCACGCTTCCGCAAATAAAAGCTCGAGATGCCGATGTTATTCGACAGTATTATACACTTATACAGCTTCCAATTTTTATTTAAGTAAGAACTACCTATACAAAACTAAATCTACCCCTTTAGGCAAGTTGACAATCTGACGCACGACCTGTGGACCCACCGGCTAGACCCACTGGTACCAACCACGGGGATCACCGGGATCCAATTTCACTATGATTTTTTAATCTTCCAGTCAAAAGTCCAATTTTTCGTGACCACGGACAATGACAAGTTCATTAGTTTTCAATAATTTTGAAGTTACATGTCTTGAGTTAGGACATGTAATTTTATTTGAAGCCCACATCAATTACGCTCAAGACCGAACCGTTGGGTCTAGAAATTTGAAATTTTGTACAAAACTTTCTTATATGCCATGTTCTTCGCTAAGTTGTAACAATAGAGATCAACTGAAAGAAAAACATGATTCGTCGACCAATTTCAGTTTGTTTAAATAAAAGAGAGCTTTTTCAAATTTCAATTTTCGAAATTCCGTGGAAAGAGCTGTAAACAAAAAAAATCGTTCGTTCAGCCGTTTCGTTACTGCAAGAACCTTTGTATAACAGAAAAGTTATTAACAGTGGATAAATTTGTCACCTTAAATTTTTCACATTTTTCACCTCCATGGGAATAGAGCGAAATGGCCAAGCCACATATTCTAACTAGGGTGTAGAGTTTGAGAAGTTAGGCTTTGTAGAGTTAGGGTGTGTAGAATTATAAGCCTTTTTGACAGTGCCCGTCATATGGTCTCGTCTTGGCATCATTTAAAACTACATTAAAACATGTAAAACTTTTTTCTTTTCTGGTTGACATAATATTATATTTATCATTTATTACCGTTTTATTTTCTCGTAATCGAACTGATAATCGTCTAGACATTAGTGTAAAAACCAAATTTATCTTCGATTTAAATTCCTTGGCTTACAATCAGTAAATTATATGTATATTTTTACTTAATTATATATTTATTTATTTATTTATTTATTTAAACTTTATGCACATCATGGTACAAAAGGCGGACTTAATGCCACAGTGGCATTCTCTGCCAGTCAACCTTCAGGTAGTACAGAGAGCTCACTTGGCGGTGCATTTACGATATATATTTAGATAAAAACTTACATAGATATAGATACTCACATACATACATACATACATACACAGACACATACATACATACATACACAAACACATACATACATACATACATAAATACGAAGCATACACAATAATAGAAACACATCGAGCACAAATAAACATATAATATAATACTTACACAATAACATAAATAGAAAATTTAAATACATATAGTAAAATAGAATACAAACTATTGCTTGCTGAGGAGATGCCGATACACTCTAAATTTAAAACTAAACTAAGTTATCTTTGACCGAAAATTATAATTTATTTTGTCTCTACACTTGGGTCTCTACACGTTCGTATCCCGCCCTTACGAGTAGGTTACGTTCACAGAAATGTAAGTTAACACATAACTAGGTACCAGGGGACGTGGAGGGACCAAGATGTATTGGTTGTTTGTAATCAACCATTCACTTAATGTCCCCAACAGGGTCATCTCAATTACTTAGTACTGGGGTAGATAAAGCTAAGTTTTTATTATTGTGCCTTCGAGTGGAGCAAATGATGTACATTTTATCCCTTTGAGTGTGTCGGGGATTCATCGTTTAAGATTGTATTGGTAGGCTTGCGTTATCTAATTTTATTAATTGATATCCCAAAGGAAGTTTTCGGGTGTATTTCTTTTACAAAAGTCGATGTAGGTTTTTATCCTTACTAGCTGTGCCCTGCGGTTTCATCCGTGTGAGCTTTGTATATTAACTACCTATTTAAATCGATTTTCGATTTTTTGCGAGAATTACATATAGCAGTTTATTTTTATAGAGTTTCTGTATTATTTTATTTTGAACCAGTTATTTCTCCCGCCGTTCACTCAAGTCAATCTTGGAATCTTGGAATAAGTTTGCCTATAAAGTATGTATACCTATATACTGAGCTAAATTAAAAACTCAAACGCAAACCATGAAAAATAAATTCAGTGATTTGCAACTCACAGACTTGATTCAAAATCGAATAGCACAATTGCAGCACTTAAAATATGAAACCCACTCGAATAGCTATTGTTTCAAGCAGTTAGCAACACCCTTGTACTATCAAAACTAAACCATACAGAATGTAGTGGCAAGTACTAAAGGGTCTCGCTTTAATTTTTTGACGCGGCTTTATCTAGACTTTTATTGAGTTAATGATACCAAGCTCTTGTATGTAGAGAAATATTTCTCTTTTTTGTTAGTTTCTGTTCATACCAATGAATTGGTAATCGAATTCATTTTTCCAAATACAAAGTAAAGATAGGGGTCTTTAGCGAAATAACTAAAAAAAATTAATGAAATGAAAAACAAACATCTTTGGGATAATTCATAAAGTTTCTCAATAGTTAGGTTAGTCAGGTCTTATTTTGAGTTTAGACTGACCTAGACTAAGTTTGGAGCTTCTATCCTGGTATACAAGCGACTATACAAGCGACGGTGCAGGTAAATAAGTCTTAATACCTAGGCAGAAGGTAATTCCGTGTGTTGAGCAAAGTTCTCGAAATAAGAAACCTATACGGACTGAGAATCGAATGCAAGATCTCGTGATTGAAATTGATTGTGAATTTATTGTTGAATGTTAATCTATTCGCATAAATAAAATTTAAGTGTCTATTTGTAATTTCAAATTAACAGCTTAAATCCATATGAAAGAAAATTTAATTTTTTTATTTTTTCTGTCTGTCTATCTATCTATTTGTCTGTCTGGCTATTGTTCCGCCTAATCTCTGAAATGGCGGACCGTTTTTAACGGTACTTTCACAGTCAAATAGTTGGAGTAATTTAGGCTAATTTTATTGTAAGTAAAAAATAGTTCCTGCGGGAATTCTGAAACTTACGCGGATGAAACCGCGGGGCACCTCCACAATAGAGTGATTAATACCTATAGATACGATGTCACACCAATATTAGCGCAATTAGGCAGTGATCAAATAATTGAACAAATTGTTTGTGCACACCGATTTTGGACGGAACTACCTAATACAACACAAAAGCAAATGCAGTGGTGTAGTGGTCTTGGTCAGCGGCGGACATAGAGCGGTTGCTGCTAATTGACTGAGTAAACCTAGAAATGAAACCTAAATTAAAAATTAGTTCAAAATTTAACATTGAACTGAGTCAGTTTTTTAGAATCCCGTTATTGAATGTCCAAATAAAAGATTTTTAAATGGCGTTAATTTTTTTATAATGTTTTTTATTTAAATGACTCCAATGATATCTATTTATTACCAGCTAGCTGTTCCCCGCGGTGCGTTTCGGGATTCCCGCAGGCACTCCAAAGTAGCCTAATTTACTCCATGTAACATCAGCTAATTATAGTAGCAAAATCGACCCAACTGTTTCGGAGATTCACCTGCGGGATTTTCGGAATTCCCGCAGACTCCAAACTTCTTTTATTCTTCTTCTCCTTCCGATAAAAAAACACAACAAAAAAGAATCAGCGAAATCGATCCAGCCGTTCACGCGTGATGTCGTGACCGAGGGAAAAGGGGATTATTTTTTATATACTTATTTTTTAAAATATACATTTAATTAAAATTTAATAAAATAGGTAACTAAATGATTTTTTACTCAACCGAATTACCTACCGCCAAATTACCATAAATTGTCCCAAAATACCTACTATCAGAAAAGTGCCTAATTTGTTAAATCTATATAATAAAAATGAATCGCCAAATGTGTTGCAAAGCGCATAACTTCCAAACGACTGCACCAAATTGGATAAATGCCTTCCCAACGCGGGGATCGAACCCGCGTCCGAACGATCGCCGATCGAAACTGGCGCAGTCAATAATATCATAATATCATCCATTGTTTAGGTGTTTACAAAAAACAACAATAGAAGAAAAAAACATAAAGAAATAAAATTCTTCAACTTAGTATCGGTATTTTACTATTTTATATCGATACGAAGTTGCAGTAAGAAGAAAACTGGAAGTTGAAAGGAAAAAGTTTTCCTCTCTCGCAGCGAGACGAGAGAAAAAAATGGCGGACACAGACACGATTGGGAAGTTGCCTTATACACAGCAGAGTTGGAAGTTATGCTCCATACAGATCTTTGTTGTCATATTCGACACACAAACGAATCGCTAGTAGGTCTACTAGATCATAGAAATTAGAAATTTTCATGACTGGTCTGATCTGGAAAACTGGATCCAGGAAAACTGGAAAAATTCGTAGGAGTTTTTAAATAGAAAAAAATAAAATTAAAATATTTATGCCGCAATAGGGTAATTTCTGGGGTATGAAAATCAAAATTCTATTTAGTCCGTCAGTTAGATAATAAAAAATAATAGACCCCTATTTTTTGATTTTTCAAATTATTGAAAAAATACTAAGATAAAACGCAATAATGTTTAGACATAATGTATCACCGTTATTTTTTCACATTTTTTTTTTGATTTGGTACTTTACCTAACCCTCAGTACTTTAGTTGTGGGGCGTCGACGGGCGGCATTTTGTGTTTTAGCCAAAGACAACCGACGAAGGTACTTAATAAACGCAGCACTTGCTAGATCACCGAATAGATCTCGAGTGACAAAGCGAGAGTCTAAACGAGGCATAAAAATATTCGGCTCACGTATAGAAACAACGGGTAGGCACGAAGTGTGGAAGCCTTCCCGGTTAGGGCGGGAGGTCATAGGTCTAAAGGCACGTCCTCACATGACAGTTTACTTTTGAAGGAGCACGCCTTAAACCCGTCGAGTGTGTAACACGCTTCACTGCGCCATTTAGCATCTCATATTTTAAAACGTATTCCACATTAGGACATTTTTTACGTCGTAACTGAGAAAACAGAAAATATTCTTTGTATTGACTAATATGGCTAGCAGTTCCCCGCGGTTATATATCCACGTTAATTTAAGAGTTCCCGTGGGAATTTCGTGAACTTCCCGCGGGAACGTTCTTTTCTTAGCTCACTTCTTATCTCCATAAATTACCTACCTGCCAAATTTCAATTTCAGCTTCATAAGTCACATAGTTTTCGAGATTTGGTGTTTGGTCAGTGAGTTAGTGACCTTTCGCTTTTATATGTAGGTACCTACCTATTAGCTGATCCTCCGCTGAATCACCCTTGACAATTTTAGACTTCCCTATCGGAATAAAAGTTGGTATTCTATGTCCCATTACAAGATCCAATAATAATCTCACTGTAACAAAATCTAGCTGTTCTATGCGGTTCAGGGTGTCAAGTTAAACATTAATTAATTATTTTATGTCGCTGAATGTTTATTGTGTATTAAAAGTATGTATTTTAAAAAGTAGGTACAAGCTATTCCTATATTAGGACTGTGGCAAATAAAACATAATAGTAATATTAATATATATTGTTTACTTCTTTATAACTTCACACAAAGAGCATTATGCCTACTCGTATTTACACCTATCCAGATAAAAGTGGCATAAACCGATGTGTACCTAGGTATGAATAATACGACGCGTAGACGGAGGTACGAGAAAGTCCCGAGGTGTTTGGTAAGGAACTCGGCAACATTGCCCCCTGCCGCCCCCCACAGACCGCCCCCACGACGGGCAGGGGGTTCCCATTCAAGAATGGGGGGTAAGACAGCCGACAGGGCCGTCCGCATAACGTTATTGTGAAACATAATTTGCGTCAAATTTCCTTGTAGCATTTCATTACATTGTCTGCGTGATTCGGACAAAAAACGATTTTGAACAAAACCTTTACCTATAGCGCAGAGTAAGTACATACAACAACTAGCGTATAGCGTACAGCAAGTACGTACAACTTGCGTACCGTTCTTATATCGGGAAATCCTTACTATTAAATGCGAATTTGAGTCTATTTTTTGTATGTTTGTTACGCTTTCACCTCTTAATGGCTCAACCAATCCTCATGAAAACTTGCATACACGTTGTCAGGGGTACAAAGAAGGATATAGATATTAGATAGAGTACTTTTTGTTCCGTAATTCTCTCGGGAATTCCTTAATTATTACGGTTGAAATCGCGGAGAACAGCTAGTCAAGTGATATTATTATAAGATTGTATCGTGTAAAACAGTCATATTATTCGTCATTATTAACACAACCAAAATCAAGCTAACCAAAGTTTTGTTCTAATGGTACCACAATTAAAATCTTCTACAGAAAAGATTCACATACGTAGCTAAGATTTCTAACAATGAGTAATAAATAAACATAGCTCAATAAAACGTTTTTTATTTGTTTTCTATCGACGATTTGTTTCCGTTGTCCGGAGCTTGTGTAGGTTGCGTATCATAGACAATTTAGCATCAATCTCTACGCGCTCTGCAGTAAGAAACCCGATAGTAATTCACTAAGCACATTAATAAATAGCATGTTGCGGAACTATCCGCTTATCAAGAGGAGGAGGTGAACATAAAGTTCTACCAGGTTTGCATGTTTTCCACGACACAAGTGATCTGTGTGTTGTAAAATGTTATTATTATTAAAGGTTGTACCTATCTATGTCTAAAGGTAGCTAAAACACCTGTAAAATAACATACAGCAGCAAAACCCTAAGACATTATGTGTGAAAATTCCACGAACCTCGTTTCAGCTCCTCCGCCGCCCCTGTCCTGTTCAGCTGGGGCGGCAGGGGCGGCGGTATCGTCGGCGCCGCCGGGGCGGTCGGCAGGCCGGGGTACCACCACCCCGTCGCTGCCTGTCCGTTGAACATCCTCAACTTCTCGTATACGCTGTCGTTCTGCGCCACGGACGCCGCCTGCTCCTTCTGGGACGCCAGGTTCCGTAGCACGCGGTTTATTGACGACACCTGGTGGGTAACGGGTATCCTCACTTAATCCTTACTATCTATATAATAAAAATGAATCGCCAAATAGGTTGCTAAGCGCATAACTTCCAAACGACTGCACCAAATTGGATAATTGTTTTTTTTTTGTGTTCGTTATTGTCAGGACAAGGTTCATATAAAAGAAGTTTGAAGTTTCTGCGGGAATTCCGAAACTCACGCGGATGAATCTCCGAAACGGTTGGACCGATATGGACGGGACTTTCACTGCTAATTAGCTGTTATTATAAGGAGTAAATTAGACTGCATTGGAGTTCCTGCGGGAATCCCGAAACTCACGTGGGTGAAACCGTGGGGCACATCTATAATAATATACTATAACAGTATGTAAGTACATTGCTTGTCGAAACTGACTTCTAGGCCAGTCACTTAAAATATCAGTTAGATAACGATGTAATTTCCGTATTTTTTCTCGAAAAAAAAAAACAGAAAAATTT
Source organism: Zygaena filipendulae (assembly GCA_907165275.2). Taxonomy (NCBI): domain Eukaryota; kingdom Metazoa; phylum Arthropoda; class Insecta; order Lepidoptera; family Zygaenidae; genus Zygaena; species Zygaena filipendulae. Next base: position 6,278,081 of record OU015671.1, read on the forward strand.
TTCTCTGACATTTTTAGAAAGTTTGTCCGTGTCATGTCTATGTAAGTATAATTATTTATTTATATACGCAAGGGGCTGAACTAAAACAAAGGCACAAATAGATATGTACAAATAGGTATTTCGAGCAAATTACTCCTACACATAAAATTAGTAGGTACATGGTACAACCCGTACATCCAAAGGCAACCAGTAAACAACTATCTAATAGGAAACAAATTGCCAAACCAGCGCCCCCACCCTCGAAGTTTCAAACACGTGTAATTTAAAATCTAATATGATTACTAAATTCCAATCGGCAGCCTCAAAGGGGCACGGATTAGGGCACATGCCACCTCCCTCCCGCACCCCGGGCCTCACCACTTCCAGAGCCTAAAAACCCCAATACTATCTACTTTCACCGAAAAACCACGCATGCGTAAAAACCTGGCCCCATATAAATACACCCTATGTATGCCCATTTTAACACTCGCTATATTATGTTTTTAGATATATATTTTCAGGGGCGTCCCTGGATATAATATCAGCTATCTGTTTTCGCGTTGCCGTTGGCAACGGCGGCAAATGTATTTTTCTTTGTGCACGCCAAGGGCGGGAAATCACCGCGCGCTAGGGCGGATTGCGCTTATGACGAACCCGGATGCCGATGAGCACGTACCTACGTACCTACTGCGTGTATAGTTATTTTGCAATTAACTTATTACTATCAAAAATATCGAAATTGCAGAGAATTAAAAAATTAAAAACAAGAAAAAAAAGTATCATTTTAAGATGTATTTATATTTGCGTAAAAACATGGTTTAATAACAAGACAATAAATAATTAAATAGTGGGTAAGAGATAGAATGACAATTCTTGTTCTCTGAGAGGTCAGTAACATGTATAATTGTATAATGTATTCTGTCAGTTATTTTTTTTTTTATTCTTAATATGCATCAGAGTTGAACTGAGATCAAACATTAAGCGATGCTACCGCGTTACATCGAAAAAAAAAAATACTAGGAAAAAGTATGTAGATACGTACTTAGTATTCAGCCGGTACCTATCTAATAACCGTCACAGACAGTAAACTAGATTTTAAAAATAAGATTTCGATAAAACCAATTACAGATCGCATTGAAATCCTTTCCCCATCAGATATTAGAATAAAAAAGAGCTTGCCTATTCTAAACCGCCAAAAACATTTCGACTTTCGAACACGGAGTTAACCAATAAGAGAGGTGCATTTAAAACACGGCTTCTGTTTCTGACAGCACTCGGGCTAATCAGATAGGCCGACAAGATTAAAATGTGGCGTACAATTCTACTTTAAAAGGATTAAATCTTTTTTAATTTGTTCACAATGACTTACATGCATATTTTGTGAGTGTAATAAGTGGCCAAGTACCTATTATATAACAATCATGAAAAAAAATATGAAATAATCAGTTTAGGAAATAAAACTTTAAACTTTATAAACATAAAGCTTGAAATAAATTATTCTAATATACTAGCTGTTACCCATGGTTTCACCCGCGGCAATTTCGGAGTTCCCGCGGGAATTCTGGGATCAAAAGTACCCTATGTTCTTTTCTGTACCGCTGACAACGTGCATGCAAAATTTAATGACGATCGATGGAGCCGTTAAGGCATAAAAGTGTAACAACCAAACAAACTCACTTTCGCATTTACAATATAAGTAAGGATTTCAACTTTTTAACCGACTTCCAAAAAGGAGGATGTATGTTTACATCAACGCTGAATTCCATATCTTTTAAAACGAACTTTTTAAAAATCGAACACGTGCCTATTTGCTCAGATGTCATTGTTTGAAGTATCGCCGAGCTAATCGTGTGTCTTTAACATTTATCATGCGGGGATGCACACAGCAGCTGCCGATTTTTTTTCCATGTATTTGTACAATTAACTAGGTATCTTTTGCCAATTTGTATACGATGTATTTATCGTTTTTTATACGAAATAAAAAATATGTAAAACCGAAATAGTTTTTTATCTTAAAAAGATAACGATTTTTTCCTCAAACTTACAACCTTTTTCATCGGAATAACATGGAGTAGAAATCAATATGTAATCAGCCATGCGGATAAAGGGTCTAAAACTTTAGACGGTTTAGGCGTGCCGTGTATATCTATGTGTATTTGAATCGGGAACTTTGGAAGACATTCATTCACAAAAAAATGTAGGTATTTACAATAAATCAGATTTAAACTATCAATATTTTAATTAGAAGGACTGAAATTCTAATTTCTACAAACAAACTAGAGCCCATTAAACTTATAAAAAACAACAAAAATTTCGTAGAGACACCGTGATCGGAACCGGCCCGTGGCGCCCAAGTATACCTACCATTACTCGGAAAATTATAATAAGTCCAATACTATGATTTTACAAGTACGCTAACCTTTTTTCAAAAATAACAATGATTATTATTGATTTTTCTGCTGATTTTAAACACTCTGTAATGAAGCTCTATCTCCTTATAGGAGTAGGTACAAAGGATAAGTCACGAAGTAAAAATTGAAGTGTTAAATACTAAACTTAAGGAATTTAAAATTTTATAATTAACAATATGTGAAGCGAGGCCTAAAATCTGTCATGCAACTACCGAACGTAGAGGTGGATGGAGGCTGCGTTCCGAAACACGATCCCGCCGACACGATCCGAAAGGAACGAAGCTACGTGTGACATTTGTACCGATTGCAAAACAAACGTTACTTATAACGGAACGTACATCCAAATTACGAATTGTAACTCTTTTAAGAATTTTCGTTCCCACATAATATTTTGATATGATATAACTATAATATCATTTTACGTGTCCGCGGATTTGGTCGACACATGCAATTATAGAGATGTAGAGTTTTATTCGTTTTTTTTTTTAATATTTCTTACCCGTATGCAAAGTAACAAATGGATTATAATGGTTCAACAGCCAGCCAACGAGCAAATTTTCAAAGAATACAATCATAATAATCATCCTCAAATCTAGTTATTGCTGTAGTGTATAAGTCACTGTGATTGGAAATAAATGGTTTATTATTATTATAAAACACAATATAAAAAAAACAAGATAAGTAAATCAGATTGAAAAGTTAAAAAAAAGTTAAAAAATCTTCAAGAGTTGTAGATTTTTTTTTTGCCAACCATACTCAATGACAGGCAAGGCTTTGTATATAGAGTGCCCTGACACCGGACAGGTCGGGAGTGTAAAACGATATTTTATAAATTATGAATTTACGATTATTATCTTAAAAAAAAAACAATACACCTATAAACTATTGGCATGCAGCTATAGGTATGCAGTACCTAAAACATTTGAGTTTTTTTTTACTGTAAGAATATTGCAATATCCATAGGCCGATTTCTCCCATAATCGCATTGATGTAAAAACTTTTTGACGTTGTACCTACCTAGGTTCTTAGTTCTGCACAAATCCTTGCAAAATTTGAAATGCTTACAATAGATAGTTATATCGTCGATATAACGATTAAAATGAGAAATAAAACAAATTGATAGTATAGAAAAGGCTATATTGGCACAAATGCGTTCGGCACAACGCTGGCACACCAAACTGTATTGTTAAAAAAATCTGTATATTTCCATTTTACGGGTTTTTTTCGTACATATTTTGTGCTTCTCTGAGATGAATAGCTTGGGTAATTACTAGTAGCACCTATATCAATGTAGGTATATTCGCCTATTTTTCATAGCTTCTTAAGAGGATACCGCAGGTTGAAACGAAGAAACCTTATCTATAGGATATGGAGGCATAATAGTTTAACGAAGGAACGCTTTATGTTGGTTAATGTTGGAGTATAAATCCTATTAGCATAGCGTTGCTGCTCGGTAGACCGTTGGCATGACAGCCACAAAACTTACTTACCTATCCACCAACTTAAACCGATTACGTATAGAACTTTTGAAACCTTTATTGAACTAAATATAAGATAGTTTGTGGCGAACGTACGTCTTTATTACCTTAGCACAGATATAAATGTATATATAATAATATATCTACCTAAAACAAGCTCTAAACACATTATAATAAATGAAGAGTAAAAAATTTATATAGATTTTGTATTTAAAGTCGTTTGTTACATCAGTACTCCATAAAGGACATAGGTACATAATTTAAATATTATGTATGGCTAAATTCAAGTAATTTTATTAGTCATTTTACTATGGCAATTGGCAATGCTTGTAATTTCCATAGTAAAATTCTAAATACCTATAGTGTTATTAAAGACGAGCTCTAAAATTCGTCTATAGTAAATTGCAATAGGAAAATTTCACCTATACTGGCAGTTATTTTTATTTTTCACAAAACAAAAATCTCGGAAAGTTAAAATTTTTGTTGTTAAATATACAAAATAAAACAGCACTGAAATCAAACTCACACTCAGAAAAAATTGGAACTAAAGTTCTGTTTATTTTATACAATTTACACAAAAAACTAACACATTTTTGTATAAAATAGATGAAAAAAAACCTTTATTTTTCTAAATTCGAATTTGGTCAAAGGCAAGAATTTCAGATTTAAGGAGAGCTAGTTAAAAACAACGCCAATTAATCGATGATGACTATATATTATAATAAATTTAAACATTATTAAGCATTTAAACTTTAACGATATTTGCGACTATGTGATAAGGCTAGATCATGGATGTAGTGGTACACATTACATCCATGATCCATGGCAGCGCGCGCGCCGGCGATCCCACGTCGTTGTGACAGTTGACAGCTGTCAGTGGGGCGCGCACGCACCTCATTACCCCGGACAAGACGATAGATCATCTAGCTAGCGATAGTGTTGGAGATCCACCAGCCTTGGTGGTCTCGAAATGATGTCGAATTCATTAAAAATGACAGAAGTGAAATGTCATTTTATGTATACATTTTTCTAATTGAAGTGGATAAAAAAAGCAAAACCGAACAAAAAGTTTATTGTAATTTTTTTATTTATTAAATAAAATAATAATTTTCATACATATTTGAAAGCGTAGTGATTATAGGTAGGTAGGCAAGGTCTTAGTTCCAAAGACGCATTTGGCACAGTGGTAATAATGTCCATACGTGATGACAAAAAACGATCAAACGGAATTTGGTAAAGAGGCTCGCTCAATAAAAACCCCCTTTGCTATTATGCTATACCTACACTTTTCCATGACCATTCAACACACGACCGATACAAGATATCCGGACAAAAGCCATTACGATGAATACAAATTCCGTCAGTTTCGTCAAGGGGTCGACGGTCCCCGCTTAGAACTAATGTTACGTTCCTGCATTTGGCATTATCTATAAACATTTTAACGTACTCGCTTAACCCGCGGAGACCCGGGTTCGATTCCCCGGTGAAAAGCGGTTTCGCGTTGGGGTGAGGTTTTGGTTAAGGGGAGTTTTTTGCTATTCTCCAAGGGCGCTGAGATTGGATAGTTTGCTTGTGGAACATTCACTGAGTTCATTATGAGTCTATGGCTGTTAAATTGGTGTCCGCGGCTGAACAAAAATATTACCATATTAAGTATTATGAAGCCAAATTAGTAAAATTAAGCAAAATGTTTCATATAGAGACTATTCTACGAGTATATTATGTAGATATAAGTTTTTTGTTAGCTATGTGTATCTATAATGTCTATTTATCAAATTTTTGCAATCTATCTTTTATGTTTAGATTGAATTAAAAAAAAAAAAAAAAAAAAATTGAATTTTCGCACCGATAGGAGGTTTGAAAATAGTATAAAAACTTCTTACCCCAGTGAGAGTTCCTGAGAGAAAGCCGAAATTGTATAACATCGACAAACATAAATTACCAGCGATGAAAATGTACTGAGGTTATATTCATAATATTGTTTTGTGGTGGATAGGAAGTAGGTAGGTAGGTACTCGCGTGCAATTTTATGAATTATGTGAAACCTTAATTACACGCGTGTTTGAAAACAAATTTGAACTGTTACATAACTTCAAGCTGTGGGACAAGTGAAAAAGTGTCTCCGATTACAGCGTTTGGCTTGTAAACGAAAACGAAACCGTACGTATACGTGGCTAGGTAATATACACACGTTTTGGAAGCCTCGGTAATGCTCCTCGGTAGCGTTTTGGCGGTGTCGTGTTGCCTGTTGGCACAGTGTGCGCCGCGCCGCGCCGCTTCGCCCGAGCTCGCTCGATCGAACACGGGAATTCTAAATTTAAATGAGGTGTCTTCAAATCGTATTTAACGGTACTTGAGCTCGCCACTGTTGATTCTTAATTCGGATTTTGTTTTCTACTTTTTGTGACTCTGTATTTGTAAATTCTATGACAAAGTCACAGTTTTAATTTAAAAACTAAAGAACGGTGTGTGCACACTACACTTAAATTCGAAATATCAAGTAGGCACGTGTTAAAAACTAACGCAACTCAATCGCTTTGTAACCTAATAAATAAACAAAATTATTCCTTTTTTGCATTATCTGTTAATATTTTTATTCCACGCCGCGACTCTAGCATTTCCATAATATCTCTGGTATAACTGTCAATTTCTATGCCATCATAAGCAGTTGACGTTAATCCGATGGACAAGGGTGGCGATACCGCTCTATAAAGATCTTTATGGCTACCTCGTGAGCGTGAAAGAGAAAGCAAATATTTGGTGTATTCACGCGCAAAACGCGGAATTATAGTGGGGTAGTTAGGAGAAAAAGGACTTAAATTCGTATTTCATAATGAAAAATGTATGGATCAACCATCAATACAACTCTAAATTTTTTGTTGAAAAATGTAAAACATCCTCAGTATTAACCGACTTATTCTATACCTACCTAGTAGCATATATATATCTTCTCTCCTCATTAACAGAAAAATTAACAGAAATGAAAATAATACAGAGACTATACCAATAAGCTATTTCTTAATTATCTATGTGAATACCTGAAACAATAAAAATTTCAATTCGCAAGTAGCGATGCTATTTTAAGAACAAGTAAAGAGTTAGATAAGAAATAGAAAAAAAAAATATTATTTTAACCAAATAAAATAAGAAGGCAGCTCCCTGTCTTATTTTGGTAACGAAATGAAAAACTGAGTAACTTACGGGTTGAAAATACGAAATGAATTGCTCCAAACATTTTCCGTATAAAACTTTCTCGCCGAAAAACATTTGTACTTACGCCTTTCCTCCACTAAACTTGGTGGGTTACGAACGATTGTGCCCACGTATATTTTTGTGCGAGCTTCTGTTGGTAAGAAACATCACGCCCATTCGACCGTTATGACTAGGTAGCGCAACGCACACCATACACCCATCCTTTGCTCGCACGCGGTACACCCATGTCCATACCGCTCACCTATTTGCCCAGTGGGCCACGATTGTACACGACAGTCATAAAAATAGCCCCTTTGGCGCCGAATACTTTATCTAGGGGTTTCTGATATTTCGATCTGGCGTCCTCTTGTTGCGTTGAGGGTAAATGATGTACCCGAAGGCTATAGTTAATACGACGTCTCTTACACTCTGGTACGTATGTAGGTAGGTATGCCTCTCTAAGCTGATGATTTGGCAAGTCGTAAATAGGAGCATTTACGTTACGACGTAACTCGAAATGGGACTTTGTTGTGCAAATATTTTATTAGATTCCGATAAATATTTCATTTTATTATTCCTTAATAAGATAGTAATTGAAAATTGAAAGTTGTTGGCAATGCTCAAAATGAGATTTATCGGAATCGACTAAAATGAGGATGTTAATTTGTTTGTCACGTTTTCACGGTTTAACGGCTCATCCGATGATCGTGAAATTTTGCATACGAACACATAGTCTGTACTCCTGGACAGAAAAGGAAATAGATTAGATACTTTTTATTCCGGAATTCCCGCTGAAACTCCGAAATTAATACGAGTAACACTGCTAGGAACAGTTATTTGTACAATAAATTTGAAATTACCCAAAATAATCGTCTATATATAGCATTCACCATGATAGCTATTTGTTGTCGGCTAATAGCTACATATCCACAAAACCAACAGTATCAACACTCGAGAGCACAATAGCACTTTTTTTGCTGTCATACCTCGCGGCATTCATTCTGTCACCGAATGTTTACACTATTCTATGCGAGAGCGAAAATGCGATGTTCGAGTTTTGACATTATTAACAGAAAAATTGGCCCGGTGAATGGGGAAAAAATTAAAAATTTTTGCTGGCTCTTTGATATTTTTTGCGCCTCCATTCGGTCCGAGCAGATGTCGCTCGCATACGTCTGGTTCGATTACCGGTCGTGTCAATTTGAGCACAGCTTTATTTGAGCATACTATAATAATCTTTCGAGTGATATTGTTCATAGGATTCGCGGTATCGCTTATTCATTCGCTCTTTAATCGCTATTTGAACTTAGAGTGTTTTCTTTGTAAGTTTTTCTTTTATTTTCATTGAACATTTTATAACAAAATGATAGGTAATTGTGAAATGAAAAATGAAACAAAAAAACTAAATACTCTTCAATACCTACGTTCTATTCCCAACCATAAGTACCTATAATTATAATATTAAGTGCATGAAAATCCGTTCAGTCATGCCGAAGGTTAGCCCGGACCGTTAGCCAGACAAAAGTGTTAATATATTATGTAATACTAGCTGTACCCCGCGGTTTCCCCCGCGATAATTTTGGAGTTCCCGCGGGAATTCCGAGATAAAAAGTACCCTATATCCTTCTCTGTACCCATCGACCACACAGCCCATAGACGCCTAATGTTTGATTTTGCGTATTGAATGCATTCTGGCAACTAGCTGAGGTAAGAGAAGCGGGGTTGCAACGCCGTGATTGGTTAATTCAAGGCCACACGCGCTAGTTACACGCCGTGATTGGCTAATTCACATTTATATCGGAACTATAAGTCAGATGTGTTGACAGGAGCCATTCGCCTGTTATTAGGCGTCTATGGGCTGTGTGGTCGATGTCTGTACCCCTGATAACGTGTACTATGCAATAATTAATTAAATTTCACCCACGTTAATTTCAGAGTTCCCGCAGGAATTCCGGGATAAAAAGTACCCTATGTATTAATCTGATGTATACGCTATATTATTGTAAAGTTTCATTTAAATCCATCTAGTAGTTTTTGCGTGAAAGAGTAACAAACATTCATCCATTCATCCATCCATCCATCCATACATTCTTACAAACTTTCGCGTTTATAATATTAGTAGGATGTATCATCCCGATATTGCAGACAGACAATTTAATAACATTGATATAAGCACTATAGATAACTGAAAGTAGCGAATATTCATGAACTGTTACTGTGCTAACCGTATCGCCCTAAGCATGATTATTATCTACAAATCTTTCTGCTTGTTCAGTGAGTAGATATTTATTATAATTTTACACTATATTTATTTATGTACTGTGCTGTGTTTTTTTTCTAACCCTTTCCCACTGCTCGCTTCGTTCGTCATCAATTTCATCGGAATCGGACGGACGTTATAGAAACGCATAAAGAACAAACAAATACAGATAGTAGAAGCATATCAATTATTTTAATAAAGGCACGTCTTATACAAGGTTTTTCTCTCTGAACTACTGAAAAAGTACAGACGCTACATTTTACTAAACTTAACTAGTATATGATAAAGTAATTTTAAAGAAAAAAGGATTTCTTTCTTCTCTGTGACAGATACTTAAAAATCCATAGATAAACAGAGTTATTTGTGTAACATCGACACTTACCTAATAAAACGGCAACATCTCCAACAAAACTTTATATTATTGAGTGTCATCAATAATGTCCGTTGAATAGACTCTATCGCTTCATACAGTACGGTCCGAGTTGAAAGGACCCTAATTTTGTACAATGGACCCGAGCTGGATGGACCTTGTAACATATGGCCCTAGTAAAATGCTAAATTTTTAACCTTTCGCGAAATTGGATTATAGTGAAAAAATGTATTGTAGTAGAATACGGTCCGGCTTATTTTGAATTTGACACAATGGGCGATAGAATTAGAACGCACCCGTAGTATTAACGACGGTTGGCTTTAATTAAATTTATTTTGGCTAACGTGTAAATATTGTGACATTTGTAATAGTACTATCATTCTATATTTAGGTAAATGTGAATAAAAAATCTATGTCGATGTCTAAAAACAAATTTTTTATCATGTAGAAATTTAAAAAGGCTCTAAGTTGACTACGGTCTACAAATTCTACGATGTGTGATAAATGGGTTAAATGTTGAAGAGTTTCAATTTTACCATTAGTAAAATAGCATACATAAACAAGGAGAATTGCATCGATAGTTTTTAATCACTTGGTATCAAAATATTTCTAAGGCATTTGAAGTTATTCAAAGACTCCGTTTTTAAAAAAAAATAGTATAAATAATACTAGATTGTAGTCATGTTAGAGGATCATGTTCAAGTAATCGCCTATAGTAATTTGACACAAATTATGGAACTCTCTGCACCTCAATAGCGATAGATAAATTGCATCGAATGATCTCGAAATCCACACCTGTTCATGACCTCAGGAGTTTGTTTAGTAACGAAAGTAACTGATAAAAATGCTTACAAAAAATAATATTATTTTCGGATACTTATTTAAAATATCAATGAGTGGCGTACCATAAAGCGTACCTCGCATTAGGTCAGAACGAAAATATTTAGATTACGATTTTTGGTGTATTTTAATAACAAAAATTATTTAAGCAATATTTAGTCAACAGTTCATTTATTTGTTTGTTACTTTTTTAGACCTTAACTGCTCTACCGATCATCGAAAATTTTTGCATACCTATATTGTAGGTATAATGTTCTCAGACGTACAGAAAACTACATAGAGTACTTTCTATTTCGGTATTCCCGCGGGAACTCCGAAATCAATGCGGGTAAAATGACAGGGAACAGTTAGTTGAAAAAAGTGGTGAGTAAAATGAGTCGTCCTGTATCATTAGAGGTACAATCAAATAAATGAACAAGCTTAATGTTTAGCATTTAGTGTTTAGTAGTTTACTCACACTGGGTATGTTGTCGTTGTTGCACACGTTCTCGCTGAGCAGGCGGTCCCTGATCTCCCACGCGAAGATTGAGGGGCACTCTCGCTTGTAGTCGGCTATCTTCTGCACGACGGGAGTGGTGGCCACCCGGGGCTTGCTGCCGCCGATCGCGCGCGGCTTGATCGAACCAGTCTCGTAATATCTGCATGCGAAGCTGAACTTAGTTTGGATATGGATTAAAGGTGTTATTGCAACGTAACTATAGACTAACAATAAGTATAGACAAATGGGAGAACACTTGTAATAGACACGTCAAAGTTCAGAACACCTCAAAGTTTACTACAAGAATCCACCTATTATTGTAAATGTGAAAAGCAAATCTGTCAAATTTTGCGTACACATTGTCAAGGGTACAAAAAAGGATATAGAGTGCTTTTTGTCTCGGAATTCCCGCTGGAACGCCAAAATCAGCACGGGTGAAATCGCGGGAAACAGAGCCTATCTAGTTACATTATCAGTGAAAAAGGTTTTAAGAGGTACCTTTTATACTTGTCTAAAAGGGATCCAAGTGAAAAATTCGATTACAATTAATGAAAATTAAAAAAAGGTTGTATTAAATCATCAGTATGCCTAGTGGTCATTAGATACTGTACTAGGTACATACTAGATACTAATAGCTGTTCTTGGCAGTTTCACCCCCGTTTAACCTTTATCATTGTATGATAGAGACGAAATTTCGGTGAATATTTCAAAAGCCTTCTTCTTCTTTTTACTTACAATAATAGGAAGGTTTTTTGCAAGAAATTTCATATTTATGTAGACCTGTGGGTTTGGGCTATGCGTTTTCAATGAGGCAGTTTATAATTTTGTTTTAAATAAATAAATAAATATACTCAGAGAATATCATGCCCGATGGAGTAACTTAACTATAGAAGTTATTGTTTGATGATATGTTCTTTTTTTATCCGTGTAGTTGTATGAAAAACTTATTGTCAATAAAATAATATGAAATCGAAAAGTCAATTCGTTATTAAATATAAAATTGGGCATGATCAGCAAAATAATATTATCAAAACCGTATCTACCTACTTATACTTCTATTGGGACATGAAATAACTGACAAAAAATTAACTAAATTCTGAAAAACAACAAAATTGCGACAGATGGAGAAATGAAGCACGCGAGTCACAGCAACAAAAGGATTCCGTTTTTATGGAAACGCCACAGAAAAACCGTTTAAAACTTTCAACGATTCAACATTATAAAGCGAAAACACAAAAAAGAAACTAACACAAAATAAATAAACATTCGTTTGTTATTACAAGGAATAAAAAACATTGTCAACAGTTATAGATTGACTACTTGTTTCGAGAGCCCTAGCCGATCGCTGCGGGCGAAACTTAATCGGCTTCGCCTTGGGCAACAGATTTTACCGAAACAGCACGATAAAATGAGGGGTGCGTAAATTACATTTTAATTAAGTGGGAGTTTATTTAAAGGTACATTTTGTCTACGCATTTTTAATAAATATGTTTTGTCGTAGGCACGTATCTATAAAAATCTTCTGATCTATGTACACGAGTCAAAACGATTACCACAGATTTTGCAGAGAATAACATCGTGTTTTAGTGTTCGGAAGTGTTTTTGAAATCCACCGCATCGCCTAGGATTTGCATGGTTGAAATACCTGTGCATCTCACTTACACTCAACCTCGAGATAAGTCTCCACTACAGGAATGAAAAAAAAAAATGAAAATAGCGTTTATTGAAACAGAAAAAGAAATGGAGATAGGATGAAATGATGCAAAATTTATACCGTCACAGTATTTCTTTTTTACCAATTAAAATAAATATATCGACTCTTGAATAACAACCCATTCCTAAGCGATAATGAGTTACAAAGTTATTGGATTACTTAAATTTATTTCCATGACTGTTAAAATAATTTTAACCAACTGTTAAGTGAATTTTCATGATTTGTTTCTATCAAATCTGAACTTAAGATCGCTCTCACTCACTCATAAAAGCTAAACATTAGATTACAGTATAATAATCTTCAGCAATCTTACCAATAAATATATCGCAAAAACATTATTACAAGAGTTTATCGAAACTAGAATCGGCTGTCGATATCATTGTGTCTAAATATCGACAAATGTCTATCGAACATACAATGGTTCCGCTTCAAGTGCATCCGGTATCGATGCTAAATTGAAACACTCTGTTAAAAAAATAACAAAACGACTTTATCGCATAGGAGGTAAAGTTTAATTTATACTCGATGTTACTTTTTCGGATTGTAAGATAAATTTGGTTGCTATTTGTATAGGCACTTGAAGATAAGGGGATAGTGATTTCCGAAGATTAAGTATGTAATTGTATTTTAATACAGTTGTGATAGAACGGATGCCCTTATTGCAAATATGGGGTATGGGAAATATTAAGGTATTTCTTTTTGGTAATATTGAACGTAGAAAAAGAACGTAATAACTATACTAAATTATTCCTCTCTTACCGCCGCACTCAGAGTCGACTTTAATGATTACTTAGTCACGTATAGATTTTTAAAACAAAACTGCCGCAATCAGACAAGTTTTAAGTTTTTAAAATTAATGTTAATTGGCATTTAACTAATTAAGTTACATCTCATTAAATTCCAATTAACATTAATTTACTGAACGCGGCAATTTTGTTTTAAAAATCTATACTTAATGTAATCATTAAAGTCGACTGGTAGTGTGGCGGCTAGTCATGACTTATCGGCTTTGTTTTTTTTAAATACTAGCCTTATGTTAATGTCATTGTAAATTTAAACTACTAGGCAGACAGAGATAGAGCCGTTTCGTGTTCGTAGAACAGCGCGAAATTACGTTCGTGCCAATACACGTGGACCTATGTGGTTCCACTTCTTTTCCAATTCCATGACTCTGAGTGCTCTGATTGCTGTGCGCTTATTCATTCTATGAAGCTGATTTTGTGCAATGGGTGCCAGACAGCTGATTTTTATTTTGAAAAAACCCAGTCATAAGGAGAACTCAAATGTCCCTGACAAATATTCACTCTGACACGGGAATCGAATCCGAAACACCTGACACAACAGGATCGCTAACCACTAGACCAAAAGTGCTGTCAATACCTACTGCTATACGTACAAATACTATGGCAATAAAGTTGTTTTTTGTCAACGTTTACTGTTTAATCCAATATCGTAACTCCCCGCAGTATTGCAAACAATTTGTCATCAAAACCAACAATTATAGCGATGATATTAAGCGATAACAATTGATAGAAATCAGTTGCGTTTTAACATTAACAACGCAATTCCAAGTTCTAACAATGAAAAAAAAAGCAATACATTACCGAGTTTCTTTAAATAAACAATAGATCGAACAAGCGAACGATATGGATGTATATAAAATATTAGGTAGGTACGTTAAAAAAAAAATCGCCCCGTCAGGGGGTAAGATTGCATGTGAGATAAATTTCATTACGGGCAAATTCAAATTCAATACTTGTATGAGATTGCTTTTCAAGTGGTTATATCAATATTTTTTACTACCTGTGCCCCGCGGTTTCACCCGCTTTTATACATAATATAAATTATGAATTTTTATTTGGACTAAGCTTTCACTCGTTCGTTCGTTTCGTACACAATTTATTTTCATTTATCCTACTGATATAATAAATGCGAAAGTTTGTAAGTATGTATGGATGGATGGATGGTTGGAAGTTTGTTACTCTTTCATGCAAAAAATACTGAATGGATTTAAATGAAACTTTACAATAATATACCTTATACATCAGATTAGCACATAGGGTACTTTTTATCCCGGAATTCCCGCGGTAACTCCGATTTTACCGCGGGTGAAACCAATGGGCACAGCTAGTTTATTAATAGAACTTTATTGCACAAATCGTACTAAAGGTTTACTTAAAGCCTAAAGCAATATCTACCAGCTAACAATTTGGAGATTTTGGCAAAGTGAGATTTGCATAACCAAAATAAATAACAGGTAACATATAAGAAAACAAAAGAAAATATAGAAACAC
The DNA here is from genome assembly GCA_907165275.2 of Zygaena filipendulae. Classification (NCBI taxonomy): domain Eukaryota; kingdom Metazoa; phylum Arthropoda; class Insecta; order Lepidoptera; family Zygaenidae; genus Zygaena; species Zygaena filipendulae. The sequence goes on from OU015671.1 coordinate 6,293,097, forward strand.
ATAAATAGTATTTGTACACAATGATATCTACTTAATTTATCTAGACATAGATATAAATAAAATTGAAGTGTCTGTTTGTAATTTCAAATTAACATCTTTTCACTAAATGCATACGAAAGTATATACGGTACTAACTACTGACATCAAAAAATTAATTTTTCTGTCTGTCTGTCTGTCTGTTGGTCTGTCCTGTCTGTTTTGTTCCGGAAATCTCTGAAACGGCTGGACCTATTTTAACGGGACTTCCTCTGGCAGATAGCTAATGTTAAAGGTAGTAACTTAGGCTACTTTTCATAACGCAATTCCCTCGGGATCTCTGAAATTAACGCGGGTGAAACCGCGGAGAACAACATAATTATGTTCTTCAATTCTTATTACCCCTTTGTCTTCCCAAAGATTTCCTCTACCCGACCAGTAAATAACAATGGCTCAGTCTAATCGAGCCGGCGTGATCAGCATTAGAATAAATCGGAATCGTTTCCCAAGATTAATAAACTTTAAAATACAAAACTCCATAGGTACACACTACATACTATCAAGAATGGGTAAACGAAAAAAACAGCGGGCGATCGTCCTAATTAGGAGTCCTGCTACGCTTGCCCCTTCATGGAGTCGTAAGGACTCGGAACCCTTTCTCGAATAATTGGCCAGATAAGGATATCCCCAGGGGTGTACGGGAGAAACGGGACGACTAAGCATTTGCAGCCAGTGACGGAGAAAACTGTGAGAAATGACCGGTTTTCATGTAAATTAACATACATATACATACATACTTATACTTATACAATAACACTACTTATACATATTTCTGTATGTGAAAACTTAAAGGCTGTAGCGACTTAAATATAGACCTAATTGTTAATTTAGCTGTAAGTTTTCCAAAGTAAATAAAATAAAATAAAATAAAATAAAAAAACAATGAAATATATACAAACTTACTACCAAAAAAGCGAAGTTACACGCTTTATACGTGTAACTTTTAAAACTTATTTTAATAAGTTCATCTTATAATTATTTTTAAGTTATATACCTACATTGTTAAAAATGTTAATTAGCAAAAGAAATTAGGTAGGTAGGAGGAGGAGGTTAGGTATAGGAGTTAGAAGAAGGTAGGTAATTGAATTGTGATATTTTTTTATTTTATTTTTTTTTTCTTGTTAATGTTTATAATATTGAATGGGCATGTTGACAAATTTTTATTTTTTAGTCCGTCTTGTAGATTATTAAAAAATATTGGACACGTATTTTTTCTTTTTTTACGTACTAATCAAAAAATAACGGCGATATATTGATTTGAAATTTCGCGTGACGTCACTATTCGGACAGTTTGTATGGCGGTTTTAGCGGTTAGTGACGCCACGATCCCCTCACCCTCAACTTTAATGCGCTTTATCCCTGTATATTTTAATTTATTAGAAAAAGCAAAAAATACGTGTCTATTGTTTTTTTTATTTTCTAACTGACGGACTAATTAGAATTTTGATTTTCAAAAGTAGTCCACATCCCTATTCTACGGATGTGCCCTCCAAGTGCCTATGTCAATGAAGGGTACACGGTTATTAAATTTTTCATAAACGTTGTCAGGAACGTAGGTTATCTCTGAAATAAACTCGGGTGAAAACACGAAGAATAGTTAGTTAATTTTTCATCAAATCGAACCAGCAAACCAATCGTTCGCTTAACACACGCGTCATCATCCTTCAAAAATTGTAATAGTCGCAAATTATTATTCCATTATCACAGAAGAAATTGGATTGTCCGATCGCGCTTGTCAAGTGAACCTCTCGACCGTCTACCAACATGTTACACAACATGGTAACAAGCAAAACATTACAGTGTAATAACATGTTCACTGCACAGAGGGCGATAATATTTTAGGGTTGCCCGAGGCGAAATTTACTTTGCCATAAGATCTCTTGAAGTGGCGTCAAGCAGTCTCCCTCAGTAGGGGTGCCAATTACTAGAAAATAATGTTTTCATTTTGATTTTTATTTAGGGGCGGTCGTGGGACAGCCCTGAAAGGCACACCTTGTATTAAATGGGTGTAGTTTCTTTGATTGACGCGCTTTACATTTCATTCATTGTGCAGAATTGACTTTTGATTTCTTTGTTTACATTGATCCTTGATGTGAATGTTCTACTTTTAACGAGCGAATAAACTTTTATCAGTCAATACTGGCAACTAAACATCATGTATCTTTATAAAACCACTTAAATAAGACGAAATAGGTATTCGTGAAAGATTCGGTTGCTACGCGTGTCAAACTAAATTTCCGTGAACGAAAACAGTTCGTACACTTGACGTTTTCAATAAACACTCGACAGTCGAGTGGAGGGCCGAAATCCTCCGTGATCTCCAGATAAAATCGCAATCAAACAAATAAAATTGGTGACGGAATTAGTGTGGGCACCCCATTTCACCGGGCGCAGCGGCACCCGATGTCGATTCCCACCTAACCCAACACCCTGTGGCGCACACGTCGCCCATTCAACAAAAACAATACACCATGGGAATGCAAACTAAAACTATTGTATTGATTATTAAATCATTGAAATATTCCTTAATTTTGTCCGCGACAAGCTTTGTGCGCCCCATTGTGCGGTTCCTTGGGCGGTATTATGGGAATTTCATCAATTTACGGAACGCGTGTCGTAAGAATTTTTGACCCCATCTTGTACCTAATACTCAAGGCATAATCGATTCTTTGACTTTTTGTTCACGTGACAATAGGTTTTGTGCTAAATAATTCATTTATTCGTGTACTTTACGAGTAAATTGTACTCAATATAATTGTTACCGGAGCTTCAAAGAATCTCTTTCTGGGTTACAATAGATTAAGCGAAATGGATTTTTAGATTTTCGAAAACATAATGGATATTAACTTTACATGCGATTCATTCATGAAAGTCCTTAGTGAAAATTAGAACCAAAATGAATGTAATGGATTACTTGTTTTGTCTTAAGATCTAATTAAATCAGTATCTTTCAAGGGTTCAAAACTCAGACAATATTATAATATGAGATAAAAGAACACAGATGAATTTGCGATTATTAATAACTTTCACTAGTTTTACTGCTCACTAATTTTAATTGTAAAAGCGGAAGTAACCTGAACTACCTACATTCATCTAGTTCCTGCGATCTGCACCAGATCGTCAGTCCAGAGCCGACGGTCGCCACTCAAAAGCTTTGCTACCCAACGGCGTCAAGTCTACCAGTAATAGATAGAGCTGTCGGTCATTGTTCCCCATAACGCCCAATGATGCATGAGCCCACCATGAACTGACCTGCCGAGTATCTTGGAGACGCACCCGTTGGAGACTTGCAGGATGCGGCTGATGTCGCAGGGGCGCGCCCCGCTGTGCGCCAGCTCCACTATCTTCTGCCGGGTGGAGTCCGGTAAGGGTCTCCCATTGACGTAGACCCCTCCCAGCTGATTGATTCCGCTATGACCGGCGGACGAGACCCCGAATAGGGCTCCTCCGCCCATCGCCGCACTATGCATCAGCTCATCTGAAAATAAATATCCAGTTTTCGACTTGTATGCAAGAATACCACTTTAAAAGTGGACCATAGGATGGTAGATGTCCGGAATTATTCATTAAAGTAATAATTTACACAGGTTGATCCGAAAAACCAAATCGCTTAATTTGTTTTTAAATCTGGGTTTGTAAGTAATTATTTGTATTTTAATTATTACTTTGAAACTGTCCTTTGCTACAATTCTTGTAGTTTAGTATAGAGGTATAATTATAGACATTTTCCACTTATTTATCAATAAATCGATATCAATAAATAGTTTCAAAGTTTTATCTTTAGTTAAAAGGATGTTATTATGATTTTACAGTATGTTGAAGTAACTTTCTCACTTATGATAACATCTGTGTAGTTTTAAAAATCTAGTTTTGGAAACACTAACTCGAATTGAAATTACAATACACACCATGTGCATTAACTGAAACTTGCTTGGTGCACTCGTTGCAAGTGTTCAGCTTGCCTTTTAATTATTATGGCACATTACTTTATACGTACTATAAAATTTTGAACTTAAGTCTTAGTATTAGAAGAATGCAGTATATTATGAAGCATTTTAACTGACCCCTGTCGTGAGGCAAAAATATAAAATTTACCGTTATAGGTGCAATTATTAATATTCTGTTCGTCTTAAAAATTATCCGTTCCTTTGACATTTCCAAAGAATTCCGGTTTAACTCGAGTGGAGCCAAAAAATTTAAAAATGCAACCGAAATCATCATCTCTTTCGTGGTAAATCTTTTATGAGTTTCATTTTTTTTTTGTTTGTTGGAGAGCGAAACTTTATAAAGAATGAGCGCATCTTCCTCGCCCGAGTGTTAAAAAAAACGTTTTTAACCCGTTTAAAAAAATAATCCGCTTTGGCAGACATAAAAACACTCAATACAAAAGAGATTTTGCGATAGTATTATAATAGATAACGAACCGCAAATTTTCGTCGTATTTACTGCAGATGCAATGATATACCTAACGTGCCTTTGATTTTATAAGGATTTTTTATTAGACATCTCAGCACTGAAAATATATAACTTGAATAAGTAGGTTTCTAATTTTTGATAACGCTGCGCTGGTATATAAAGTGTATCCATAGTTGTTTTTTTTAAATACGTTAAAATCAAATACCTATTGCTGCATACCTAGGCTGAATCGTTTTGGTCAAACTTTCAGAATCCAGAGTCCAATGACAACCATCAGAAACTTAGTTTAGTTCCCCAAAAGTTAGTTCTTAGTTTCCCAAAAGTCAACAATTTTTTAAAATATGATAGGTATCCATTAAAAGATTAGAAAAAACAAGCTTTTCCAACCTTTTGATGATAAGGTGTGATCTGTTTGAGTGAAGCCACATATAAGTTGTGGGAGGGGTGGAGGGTTTCAGGTATATTAGTCACACCTAAAGATTGGGAAGCCATCTATGAAAAAATACATGTAAATATTTCGAAAAAAAGTAAAATATTTTTCGACAATACGTACGCACCTACCTATATGAACTATTAAGTAAATATATCCACGCGTTAACTTAGCAATGACGCTTTAAGGACTCGCGGTTAGGTTTAAGCTTATTTATCCAACTGGCAAAATTCATAAAAGATTTCACTATTTAATCGTACGCATAATTACAGATGGTTCGAACCGTCTAACATTTGCGCGAACTCAATTATAATCGTTCTAGCCAATGTGTTCGCGCGACCACATCTCAATGCAAGGCATTAGATCAGAAGCGCTCAACCGTTGGTCCGTCAGATAATTCCATTTTTAACACACCCCATTTTCATGGGCTAAACGCACGCCTTGCGGTAAAAAGTGAACAATTGGATGCAATTTGTGGGCGAATTTGGGGCAGACTTGATTAAGGCCATAAAGGGTGGGGACGACCGCGAGTTCATTGTTTTGGCCCTTTTTGTGGACTTCTCGGCGTATAATTTTCGATGCGCGTGTACCGAATACGAATTTACCAATTATTCCTTTTGGTTTTTTGCCCAAATAGTTATACTTAACAATTATTTCATACATAAAAGTAAATACTAAGTACCATATCTGGGAACATTGAACTTACTGCTATTTAACTTTTTTTAAGTTTATAGCTTTAAATATAGGTACCTACCTATTTAATTCGAAGAGAAACAAATATATGTACTTACCTATTATATTTCTATTCGAAGCTCTCTCCATAATAACTGAATAAGATTCTTTCCATTCTTTTTACATATAATTTAATTTGAATTTTGAAATCTTTACCTACTTTTATCTAACATTTCCAACTAATATAGACATGGAGATTGACTTCATAAGCGTTTAACCTCTACAGTAAGTACCTACTTTTGTAAAACTTTACAACTATAATTTGAAAATAATTTTGAAGAGACGTCATATTAGATTTTAAAATCGGTATAGTAGTTTGTCCAAGACACTAAATGCCACCGCATCAAAAAAATTCACGTAAACACTTTTTGCCAATTAGGCGAAGGATTTTCACGCCAAAAGTCTCGTTATTAATCACACCTCTCGGTGCTTACCTTTCGTCAGGCGTCGTCAGGCGTCGTCAACCGATGGCTATGCGCTAACAAGCAAGCGGCTGTTAAAAGAACAATGGACAACAGCTAGGCTACGCCCCCACCTCCTCGCGTGCTTGCGGTTCAAGTCAGAGCTTGCAGCGATTAATTTCATTCATTCGTTTTGCGTTATATGTTGCTTCGCTAGCATGTGACATTGTTCTGATACATATTTCACGGTTACTTACATCAAATACAGTCCTACAGAAGAGGTTGACCTTCATTTTATCATCAGAAAAAAGTGCGAACGAACTTTTGAAAATATGTAGGTAATATAATAGTCTCAAATAGGTGTGACCTCGTTTATTATTATTATTATTTAATTTAATTAACCTATTATTTAATTTTCTAGACTTTCGTTAAGTACGTAGTATCCGATGTAGATTCCAAGGTAAGGAGTAGCATGACTTCACAGCATTTGTGCTTTTGAGGTTTATTTTTTAATATAATTTATTTATTTATTTAAAAACTTTATTGCACAAATGTAAAAAGACGTACTTAATACTTGAGGCATCAACCCCTCTTTTAACCCTTTGTTTTTCTGAAAGTAAATTAATTCCATTTTTTAACCCGTTCCATTTCAATTTTAACAGTTACAAAAATGTGTGGCTAAAAATATATCACAGACATATTTTTTTTCTATTTATTGAAAACTAGCTGTGCCCCGCGGTTTCACCCGCGTAAATTTCGGAGTTCTCGCGGGAACTCCGAAACAAAAAGTACTCTATGTCCTTCTCTGTACCCCTGACAATGTGTATGCAAAATTTTACGATGATCGGTTGAGCCGTTAAGGCGTGAAAACCTAACAGACAGACAGACAGATAGACAGTCAGAGTTACTTTCGAATTTATAATATTAGTAGGGATAATGTAGTCACAGCGAATATTTCTACCAATAATTTAGTTAGTTTTGTTCCATATATTTTTCTTCCGTTTATTCTGTCCGCTTGTCACTTAGACCATTGTCACACCCAGTGCCGGCAAGTACGCGTGTCGTGCGAGGGAGTGTTTTAATTTCAGAGGTGCAATTTATTCGAGCGATTTATTTTTAATCCCCGTTTTTATGGGTATGACGCTATAAATTTCATCTGTAGTTGTAGTTATTTTTATTTATTATTTTCTCACATATTTACCTACTAGGTAATTTCGGCTTTAGTATGGTATTATTTACTAGTGTTTTTGCACAACTAATAGCTTACAAGAATACCCGAACTTGTGTGTATATTTATTTATACTGTACATAGTACACACTGTATACACATAAATATTAAATAATTAAATAAAAAACCTAATTATATTGCAGAGTAAAATATTTTACCTACCGGAGAAAGCAAGTCACTATAATTATATTGGGGCTAAACTCTTCTAGAAATATTTTTAGTGTTTAAAAAATATTAATGCAAAAGACAATGTATTTTTTAATGATGTACAAAAACGGAGTAGTATAACAGACATCATTTCACCAAGCGCCATTAATCAAACACTTATAATATATTATATACGTACTAAATGCTACATAAGGGTCGCTTCCCTGCGCATGACAGGGCACACACCTGGTGACAGACACGCAGACAACCCCCACTATCAAATACCCTTCTTATTATTATTTTGTATCTGTTTCTGAATTGATTAAATCTATAGGGGAGTTTTAATTGTGGCGGTAAACGCCATTTTGGATGAACCCAAATCCTGTTTAAGGTTTTAATGTAACTGTTTTTTCTATTCAACGATAGGTACTGAGTTCAGGATAGAGATTAAATTTTGAATTTTATATATTCGGATATAACGTCCAATAATTTATAAGAATTAATTATTAGGTACAAAAATTGTGCTTCTCTAGTTAACATTAGAAGCTAATTATTTTCAACATTTAGGTACGGAAACTATGAATATATTTTTATCCTGAAGACTTAAAAAAAGGACTTTAAGTTTCCTTAAATTAATGAATGAATCAAATTACTTTATTGCACACCAGAAATTTCAAACAAATTTATTACTAAGCATAGTAGGTATAAGTACCTAGTAAAATAAGCAACCTTGGCGCTAAACTTTATTAATTTTTTTAAACTACACGATCGATTTTTTTATGATTATTTTATTTTAATACTTATAGGAAGGCTTTATTATATTTTAGCAACTGTAAAATGAATAAACAATAGGTACCTACATACGAAAATAGTCTTTTTTAAATTTCATATTGAACGAAATTCCAACAATAAAGATGCTGACAGAGTAGCACTAAAAATAAATTCAAATAAAAAAGCAACACATGCCTATTCTAGTTTTTTTTTTGGCTGTTTTTAAACACATTTTATAGTCCGCGTTTGCCCATTGAGGCCGGAGCGCGCTCGTTTGTTTTGGCCTGACATAATTTATGGCAAATATCTTCAACCACGCCCCTTTCGGTAGTTGAGGAGAAAAAAAAAACGTCCATTGATCAACGACGTAACACCATTCAACGGTTTCATCTCAAAACTTTATACCTAGACTTTTTTTATTTAATTATACCTTCCTGCCCCGAGCCACTCTTTCAAAAAAATGTTGGCGATCTCAGATTAGGTAAGTACTTAATTATTATTTGTCCTTTTTGATGAAACAGGTATAAATTATTATGATTATCAAGTAACTTTAGGAGGTAGGTATATGTTATTAAAGTTTTTCCGTGACCTGTCATTGTGACGTCGAAGAAAAAAAGTCAAAGCACCGGATTCCGTTTAAATCTTAAACTTAATAATCCTTAGTACCGTTATTTTATCATTAACACATATTGTCTTGGGTTTAGTCAAAAGTGATCCCTTTTTTTAGTAGCATCCTTTCTTTACTGCAGTTTTGCTATTAAATCCCTTCGTTATTAATCTTTAAGTTTAACAGTTTTACTAAAAGGATGTAAAAAGTAAAGTGTAAATAAAATAGCCGTTAAGTTGGGAGTTCGGAGAATCAAACATTTTCTTTTGTGATAAAAATTATTAATATATGTTTTGGTACTTATACCTATACAAATAGGACATACGATATATTGTTGTGATGTGTTGGTGAATCTTACATTACACAAAAAAAATATTATAGTGAAAAATTCAATTTTCACACATTTGCAGCGGCAGATTGTAATAAGACTTTTGACTTGTTTTGTAATTTTCATTCTATTAAAATATATTTGCCTTTCGATTAGATTTAACTTTGCCCGAAGGCTATTACGACTCTAACAGCTGTCTATTAAGTTTTCTAATCTAAATTAGTGGTGTTGCGTATCTTCTGCTACGTTAATTAATACAAAAACACTAATTTCGTTTTCATCGTCGTATTGTATTTGACAAACAAATAAAAAATAACAACTAAAAGGTTTTGACGCACGTTTTTTCTTTTCTTTCTAAATACGCTTTCTTGACTAAAATATTTGAAACAGACACGGAAATATCGCATTATGTTTGATTGTTAACAGGTTTTTCGATATTAGTCGCGGTTTTGCTTTGATTTATTCGATTACTAGCTGTGCCCCGCGGTTTCACTCGCGGTAATTTCTGAGTTCCCGCAGGAGTGCTGGGAAAAAAAGTACCCTATGTCCTTCTCTGTACTCCTGACAATGTGTATGCAAAATTTCATGATGATCGGTTAAGCCGTTAAGGCGTGAAAGTGTAACAGACAGACAAACAGAGTTACTTTCGCATTTATAATATTAGTAGGAATATCCGATGTGATAATAAAAAGAAGCTATTTTTGTTATTCTATAAGTAAAGTTTAGTAGTACCTCTGGAATTTTATAGGGACTTTTCACTTTTTAGAAGTATTCCCCACTTCTGTCAGCTTTAAAAACAGCATGTCAGCGTTTCTATCTATGAGTGTGTAGGTATTCTGTGACTCTAAAGACCTATAAGTACTGGCAATTCAATACTGATGACTATTTTTGTAATATAGGTACCGTTTCAGGGAGCATAACAGAATAACCGATATCTGATCAATATCAAAATCTTTTTAATTTGACGTCCTTTGTGATACTTAGTTTAATTGAAAAGGTATATAGGTACACAAAAGTTTTAAATGTGTCCACAAGAAGAAGTGCTGTCGGGTGACGAACTTTTGTGTTATTATGAATATGAGTTTACGTGAAAATATAAGTATTCAATCACTTATCTGCTATTACACATATTACTAGCTCTACATTCGTTTGGAACCAGAGTGTCATAATGTCTATGCACTAGATATTATAACATAATTATTTCAAACTAGCTGACCCCTGCGGTTTCGCCCGCGGTTATTTCGGAGTTCCTGCGGGAATTCCGGGATAAAAGTACCCTATGTCACTCAGGATCACTTTAGCTTCCTATTAATAAGTGAATGAATTTTTAAAATCGGTTTAGTAGATCCATAGATTACAATCTCACAAACAGGCAAACTCACCAACTCTGTAGTTCCCGTGGGAATTCCGGATTAAAGAGTACCCTATGTCACTCAAGATCACTGTAGCTTCCTATAAGTGAAAGAATTTTCAAAATCGGTTCAGTAGATCTAGAGATAGTTGTACCTACCCCCGTGGTTTTACCCGCGGGAAATTCGGAGTTCCCGCGGGAATTCCGGAATAAAAAGTACCCTATGACACTCAGGGTCACTGCAGCTTCCTATGAGCGAAAGAATTTTCAAAATCGGTTCAGTAGATCTAGAGATTACCCCCTACAACGTCACAAACTCACAATCTCACAAACCCACAAACTCACAAACTTTGCTCTTTATAAATATATATATATATAGTATAATAGTATAGAATTATAGATAAGTTTCAAATTTATTTGCCCTAATGAAATTAATATGGATAGTCGTAGATGTTGTAGAGCTAGCTACGGCGAAGCGCGTAGCTCTAACTACGAAGAGTCAAAGCAAGTGCTTAGCAATCATTAAAATTCCTCTTTAGTGGACCGGCAAAGGAAATAATGTTTGTCTCTCTCTCGCAACCGTTGTTCACGGTCAATTGGTCTTTGTCACACTATTAGTGACACGATTGTCGCATGCTCCGTTTGCCCGACTCGGGTGTGTGGCCGAATATTAATATTTTCGTGAAATGAAGTACCTACCTACTAAAATTTAAACTTAAGTCTATTTAGCTGTTCCCAGTGGTTTGAACCGTGATAATTTCTCGGAGTTCCTACAGGAATTCCGGCATAGAAGTGAAATGGAATGAAATGAACTTTATTTGATAAAACAATGGCAAGAACAGAGATGACTATATAGATGATATGCAAAAATAAAGTGTGTCGCAACAAAATGGTCCTATTCCTGTTCCAGACTATAATTTAATTTATCCCTGTGCTAAATTCCATTCAATTGGTAGGGTAAGAAACATCCATCCATTCAAACTATCACATTTATAATATTAGTACCATTAGATATACTTATATTGATTTTAATCATTCTCTTTTGGTAATGTTATACAGCTCGAATATTTTACTGGAATATGTTACTTTATACTGTATCGATTACCTATGACAAGTATGGAAATACTATAATAGTTAATACACAAATCACAAGCTCTATTATGTAGGTACTAATGAGAAGGCATTAAGTCGAGTCTACACACTGTGGGCAAAGTTTCGTTTGAGTTGGGGCAAGTTCGCACTACTTTGCGTCAAGTAGCGGGCTGCCACTGCATCCGTTGCTATAGTTGCTATAGGATAATCTATAGTGGAAACCAGTAACTGTTGTGGCGGAGTTGGTAACTGCCATGCGTGTCCATAGTTCCATAGTGATTGGGTACTAGCCTTTATAAGCGAACGCTGTATTCGGAGTTAGATACTATCAAAAGTCGTTCGTCAATAAGGGAAGAGTAGATAAGTTACAATTTACAAATAAGCTGGCAAACATAATATAACTTTTAAATCGACTTAAATGTAAGTTGGTAGTTACCTACTTGATTTGTTGTATCATTCCTACTTTATTAATGAAGTGGCTTCACTTACATAATACAAAATATTGTTAAGTTTATGAGAACCAAACAATACTACACAAAAATCGTTAAGCTCGCATGGTGTTAGTTCTTTACACCACGCGAACGAAGTCACGGGCAATAGTTGGTATAGACTTTGTAAAAAAGTAAATAAATTTAAAAAATAGTTTAGTGACTGTAGCTAGCTATCTATTCTACTTAAAACTTTTGCTCAGCTGTTTTCAAATAAACTTCATCTATACTAATATTATAAAGAGGAAAGGTTATAAAGAGGTTTGTTTGTTTGTTACGATATAGGTAACTCAAAAACTACTGGACCACTTTCAAAATTCTTTCACCAATAGAAAGCTACATTATCCCTGAGTAACATAGGCTATATTTTAATCCGGAATTCCCGCGGGAACTCCGAAATTAACACGATGGAACCACGGGGAACAGCTAGTAAGAAATATCCCATCAAAAACAAACTTGTAAAAAAGTCCCAAGTCTCGCAACTCAGTTCTTCTACAGTAAAAAGTTGTGAGATCAATGTAATACCAAGTCGGTTAATTTATTCAGTGCCTACTTAAGGGTCCTTCTGTCTAAAGTTATCATGTTATAAGCTAATCTAATAACATTTTATAGTGACCATATCAAATTTAAAAATCTTTTATGTTTAAATAGATTGATTGGCTTGGCGATCACGTGAAAACACAATATATCTCACATGTAATACATAATTATGGTTCTAAACAATCTAATTTAATTATAATATGTATTACTTGTGTTACCTGAGATAAAAGTACTACCCTATGACCTTTCCTGTACCCTTGACAACGTGTAGTATGCAATAATTAATTCACCCGCGTTGATATCAGAGTTCGCGCGGGAATTCCAGAAATGAATCCTAGCTAGATCGATTTATGGCCCCCGAAATCCCCTGTATACAAAATTTCATGAAAATCGTTGGAGCATTCAGATTAGGGTAATTTTATCTCGGAATTCCCGAAGGATCTCCGAAATTAACGCTGGTGAAATCTCATGAAATTGTGCATGCACGTTGTCAGGGGTAAAGAAAACCTAGGGATATAGGGTACTAACTACTTTGCATCTCTGAATTCCCGCGGGATCTCCGAAATTAACGCGGGTGAAACCGCGGGGAACAGCTAGTCTCATATATTTATGTGGGATTACAAAGTTATTTGTGCAGTTGGTACATATAACTGCATATATAACTTTGTAATTCCATACATTTATATGGGATTACAAAGTTATTTATGCATTTGGTGTATCTAGAAAACTGGACCGAAATTGCAAAATATTTTAGTTTTTCCTTGATTTATACAATAAACACTAATTGTATTCTAAATTTCAAACTTCTATGTCTGCTAGAAGTGCCTTAGAGTTTTGATGATCGGTCAGTGAGTGAGTGAGTGAGTGAGTGAGTGAGTGAGTGAGTGAGTGAGTGACCTACAAAATTAAGAAACTTTGACTAGTTATAATTCTTAAACTACTGGTTCAAATCGAATGAAATTTGAAATATACCGTCTTTATACAATACCTACTTGTTTACTAAAAATTCAGGCTTCTAGTTTTATCCACAACGAAGTTATAGGGGGTCGAAAATGGCCTGAATTGCTTCGAGAAAAGGATGGTACGGCCGTGCCGCTTTTGTTGCTCGACTTGGCGGGGGCACTGCCGTGCCCCCAGATAATGAAACTGTAGTAATTAGAACAATGAATCATCTTGTAATTGTGTCGGATCGAAAAAACATCGATGCATCGTGACTGGTGAAGTTCAAGAGCTATCCTTATTAATAAGAAGTCGGTTACTGTCATGTAACTTCTAACCTAACCTGAACTTGGTTAGGAGCAGACGAAATTCCTTAGAAATATTGAACTTGCAATTCTTGCCCCGTTGTTATTACTAACCTTTGTTAATAAGTAGAAACTAACTGTTTGTTGGGAACCTTGTTAGTGCTAAGACCATACTCGTAGTTTCGAAACTAGAAACTACCAGTTACCTAGGCCCTAACTACAAGATATCGATAGTCTTGTCATAACAATGTTTTATTTCTATCTTAAACTAGCTGTGCCCCGCGGTTTCAACTGTGTGAGTTTCGGAATCTCCGCAGGAACTCCAAAGTAACTCCTTTTAAACAAATGGAACTTGTTGATTTGGCACTTAGTATTTATGTATTAGGTACTTTAAATGGATTTAGTAAAAAAGTTAGAAATACCTAAAAGTATCAAAAAGTGCATATCGCAAAACCGGCATGTTTAGGATTGCAACCAAAAAATGATAGCAACAACGTAGAAAATGAGAAATGGAGCTAAAAGACCACCTGTAGAAAATGAAATAGGGGGTTAAACTAGATCCGGTTAGGTACCTTTGTGGGGCATTTTCCAGAAAGCTTCAGCCGCCGTGGTGGGTTCCCGCGGCGGCGCGACCAGCCCGCCCACCAGCGTGGTGGCGGCGTGCGCGGGCGCCGGCGCCGCCCGCCCCCACCCCCCGTGCAGCGCCACCCCGCAAACTTCCCCTCTACCGCCCGAACTGTACGCACTGTCGAAAAAGTCCCGCAACCTATCAATGATCTAAGCTTATGTCCCGTCCGTATCACAGACACTGCGCGAGCGCAACTAACAAACCATGCCGGTTCCGTGACCTGCGAAAGAAAGAAATTCACGATTATTAAAAAAATTCGATGGTGACCCTAATTCAGTGGGAGATCGCATCATCAATTACAATCGGGACCGGTGATTATGCTCCTTTGAAGCCGTCGCCGATGCTAAAGTTATTTCACTCGCGCCACTGCGCTTTTATTGCGAGAGAAAGGGACGGGAGACGCTAATTGGTAGAATGATGCCGTTGAATTGCGTTAGGTCGAAAGCGCCATCTATTGTTGCATAGTACAAATAGTTTTGGCTTTCGTGATGAGAGATAATGATCGACGCGAGATGCTGTAATGAAGTTAGATCGTAGTGAGATTGCCCGGAGGTCGCGTCGAGCCACCCATAGCGATGGCAACCGAACGGTAGTCGGCGTGTTTCAGTAATGTACGATTTGTTTGAGATTTGATTTCCTTTTTTATCTGACTGAGATGTTGTGTCGGCATTGATTGGGTCATGTGTTCGATATCGGTTAATTGTGCTGAAGATATGATTGTGTTCTTAAAATTTAAAGTGTTATGATAAAGTCATGGTACCTAACTCATAGTCATCTTTATACAATATCTTTACTACTGTAAATGCGAATGTGGGTTTTTAAGATTGTTTGTTTGTAACGTTTTCACGAATATCAGCAGATCATTATGAAAAAATATCATAGTAGGTATACTTTTTGTCCTGGATTTTCCACAGGAACTCCGAAATTAAAGCAGATGAAACTAATAGCATAATATTTACATATATTTCTTTCATAAACTTATTTGGTTACTATACCTATATTTTTTACTATGAAAAACTTTACTGTACTTATGTATGTAAGTAAGTACTACGTTTGCAACTGGCTGATGAAGCAGACGAGGCAGGATTTGGATAAAATTTAGCACACAGATAGAATATGTTATGGATTAAGAAATAAGCTTTTTTCTGTATCTATATATATTAAGGAAAGGATTTCAAGGAAATGCTATATATGATAATACCTATTTAGGTAAGTATAAGCAATATTTGACACAAATTCGTCACATCCACGTTTAATATTAAGCACCTGCTTGGGCATGACCCAGTCGGTATCTGTAATGTTTTGAGAATTCCACTTTCAATAAATTTTACCTGCTAAATCTACCTAAAAAAAATATACCTTCACAAAAGATATGTATTTCAAGAGCATTACAAGTAAGTAAATTGAACGTAACGCGACGTTACGCGAGTCAAATGTATACTAAAATATATCCACGTTTTTGATCTTTTCAAGTCCCAATCGTATGATTTCACTTTGATACGTTCCCCTTAGAAAGTGAGGCACAATAGGCCTGAGGCCCAAAGTCGAGGGTCGACGTTAGGCCTAGGCTTAGTCAAAGCAAGTGTGTCACTAAACATGAGAGGGACGATTCTATTAAGAGTGTATCGCCACTCTCAATAGGCAGGTACAAAATAATTGCACAACTTCTGCTCTATAGGTACCTACAAAGTTATTAGTCAAATTGTGATCGGTTGTTCTTCGTATACGTAACTGGTTGGTTAAAAATAAAATTTTATCTTTCTACGAAACTGGTTACGAAAAACAAGTTTTGCTGTAGGCCGAAGCATTATTTTGCAACAAAAATTAACAGTTTATATCAACTTTTCATCAGAGTGAGTCTGTGTACCCCGGAGGTTAGTGACATTTTAGAGATGTGGGGTACCTATGTCTCAGGCAAATTTACTATCTATAGTTCTATAGGCAGGTACTTAAAGGATTGCAGTCTTCCACTAAGCTTTATAAATTACCACTGAAACAGTTTAAATAAAAAATTATAAGCCAATATTTTCACCCGCCACAGTAAATACAAACAGAATATATATCTATAGAAACCACGTTTCTCTGGGTAAAGTAGGTACCAAATTGTATAGTTAGTGAAATCCTACTTTTTATTATTATGAGGTCAATAATATTTTTTTACTGCCAACACTCGTTAGTTACAAACCATTATAAAGGATTCAAAATAAAATAATAAAAGTATTATTTCATTACCACTTTCTAACTCCAACCAAACAATTATATACAAAAACAAAAATTCTTGATCTTTCACAATTTATATATACAGCACTCTTATCTTAATCAAAAATATTACAACAAATTCTATCCAATCCAACCTACAGTTACAGGAAAATCACATACATACACTTTTCGGAACAAATATAATCTTGAAATTACTAACGCACGGACAAATTATGGAAAGAAAACGATATTGTTTGAGGGAGCGCAGCTGTACAATACGTTACCTAACGACATTAAAAAATGCGATAACATAAACACGTACAAATATAAATTAAAAAAAATCTTATGTACGTCAAAACCTTAATTATAGTCTACTTCTTTGTATCTTATTTTAAGTGAACTATAATGTTCTTATAAGAAATAAAGATTCTTTAAACCTAGTTACGGATTTTTAAGGACCTACTTAAAAAATCACTAACAATAAGTAAAAAGTGCTTGTCCTTTAAAAATTTGTAAAAAAAAAATCAACTGTCATTCTCTCGGCTGTCAAATGGGTATAACATAATACATCAGGACCAATCGAACGTCAACGCTATCTGGCGGCGGGATCGCGCGGCTGCCTTTCATATCGGGGCGATGTACCCACTTATTTTATCTTTTACCACACCCGGAGCAACGTATCGGGTTACGAGAGGAACTTTACAAAAAGTTGTTTTTAATTAGCGTAATTAGCTGACCATAGACACATAATACTCTAAAGAATATACAGACTGTGTATTATATTAAAAAAATAATAAAATATTTTATCTAGATAATGGGGATGTGGACTACTTTTGAAAATCAAAATTCTAATTAGTCCGTCAGTTAGAAAATAAAAAAACAATAGACACGTAGTTTTGCTTTTTTTAAATAAATTAAAATATACAGAGATAAAGCGCATTAAAGTTTAGGGTGAGGGGGTCGTGACGTCACTAACCGCTTAAACCGCTAAAAAATACAAACTGTCAGAATAGTGACGTCACGCGGAATTTCAACTCAATATATCGCCGTTATTTTTTGATTAAGTAAAAAAAGAAAAAATACGTGTCCAATATTTTTTTGTAATCTACAAGACGGACTAAAAAATAAAAATTTGTCAATATGGCCATTATGATTATTTATTTTAAAAATACCCTTTAATTTTCTTTTACGTAAATTTGAGTTAAAAACTAAAAAACAAATAGGTAGGTACCTAAGTGTAGACGAGAAACAACTTGTGTTTCAAAATAGAATATTATGCAGCGCTTACTTGAATCAGAGGTTTACAACATTGAAAATCTCATTCGCTAAGAGTAAATAAATGAGTAAATAAAGAACATCTCATCAGAACATAGGTGAAGTAAATGTTGGAAATGTAAAAAAAAACACAGTTTTACGTTGTAAGTGGCCGTCTGAGCTCTTCAAAGGCTCCCAACCCAGCTTGAAGCTGCATGCAAAGCACTCTAAACGGGGATAAAGTCGTCGGCAACCATTTTAAATTCTAGCTTAGCTGTGGCTTGGAGATAATGTAATGTCGATAATTTGGTTTTTCTACTACTAAGTACTAAGCAGTATGTCTTTACACACACACACACACTAGGTAGGTACTCCATAATCTAAGCTACTAACCTAATGGTATAACTCAGATTACAAGCGTGTTACACAAATAATAAATTTTAGTGGAACCCATAATTTATTATACCTATCGAAACATATCTTAACTATAAAGTTTAAATTTTAGTTTAAATTAGTGTGGAAATTTTAATAAGATATCTAAAGAGCTTGAACTTAAGTCACTGGAAACTCCGCAGGAACAAGAGACAGCAAAAATAATATTAATAAAAGAAAAATTAAATATTTTTTGTCATAGTTATTAGATGCCTACTTACTACTTATCAATATGGGATGGATATACTTTACTTATGGGTACCTATTTTGTGACTGAATAAGCATTTTTTAGTTTTCCTATAAATAAAAATTTAGTCAATCAATAGACATTCAATATGCATTTGTTTTTTGGCAGCCGTTAGGCTTTGACGTTCAAAATTGATTGTACCACGCTAAATTCAAAATCAAAAGTAGGTATCTGCGAGCTACTAGTAAGTATTTAATTATTCGACCAGAAGTGGCAGTCTCCTGCTTTTGGCTTCTTTATCTCGGCCTAACGGGAATACCTACTTTGACTTTGCAGCAAAGTAAAACGGATAAACAAAACAATGCACACAGTGCGTATCAAAGCACTTACCTAATGCGGATGTCAGTAAGTAGGAAAACGAACAACAAATTTTGAAATATCATTTTTGTGTGTATTATTTTCTACAATTTATAGAATCTTGATCTAGCATAATGAGGGTGGTGAAAATACATTTGTTGCCTGGCTTAATATATTGTAAGAAAGGCTTAAAGTTCCAATTCCAACATAAAACATCTAATCTAAACAAAAAAATGTTCCGTTAAAGCATTGCAATGCCCATCGCCACTGCATTTCGATGTAAATACCATCAGAGAATATAATAAATATCTGATTTGGGTGTATGAAATTGGTTTCATTTGCCTTCCCTGACAAAATTAAAAAAAAAGAGTCAAAGATTAGGAAAATTATTTTTGCAGAAGCTTCAATCAATCAATTGTACGAAACACATAGGTGCCTACTTAAGTTGCATTCGAATCAGCACAAACATAGGTAGGTACGATTACCATAGAGTTCTCGCGGGGCGGTTGGCTGGTCGGTTCTGTTTGGCACACCTCATTAGTTCTCACTTTGGTTCAGCCACCGCTCGCCGTCTGAGTTCGCAGGTGACGTTAATGTCCCGGTCTTTAGTTATAGAACTACTTCTACACTTGGAACTTTATACTTTTCTCAGTTGGAAAAGTTAACGTTCGGTTACACTTTACTATAAAATGATATAAATTATTAAATTGCTATTCCTGATTGACTGATTTCATTAGATAACCATCTGACAAAATAGCTGGGACTAGAAACTAAAAATAAAATATCTAATGAAAAAATAAGCGCAGTTTTTTGTAATTTTTGCAACGATACGCATTAAATTTAAAAAACAGACTTGGGTAGATACCTACATTAAAATATGTTATACTTAAGCTAAAGGTACCAGATATTGTTATTAATGAGAACTTCGAAACACTCGGATTTCTAATAGGTACCTATAGGTACTGTAATAAATCTTACTAGGTACCTCCTACCTATATAAGTATACGTATAATATGTTTTTTGGATTTTTTTAATTGATTATACCTATTTTTTTAGTACCTATTATAATACAATGAATTCACTTATAACGAAAGTATACGTAAGTATAATATGTTTTTTGGTTTTTTTAATTGTTTTTACCTATTTTTTTTGTAGGTACCTATTGTAATACAATGAATTCACTTATAATGACACCCTACACTTATGGAGGACAACTAAGCAAAGGTCTACCTAGGTAGGTAGGTACTTGCTTTTCCGCAAACATCGCGCATTTGTGACTGACACTCGGGTGTTCATGTCAAAAACCATCACATCAAAGCATACACGCACGTGCGGCTTGAACGATCATAAAAAAAAATTGCGCTCATACAAAACATAGAAAAGTAAGGCCGAGTGCACTCGGAGTTTAACTTGCAAACGTCAAAGGAGGCTCTTCCATTTCAGACAAAAAAACTAAATAAAAAAAAATCACAAACGCACGCTGCGTTCATCAAGTTTTGTGAGCATGTTACATAATTAACAGAGATGCTTTTCAATGTTATATAATATGACGGCTGCGTTTAGTGTTTAAGCCTTTTGAGATCATTTTTATACATTTATTACCTATACCTACGTATATAATAAACATGGGCGTATAGGTAGATACATATTATATATATATTCGCAAACTCTAGGTACACAATTTTTGTGAGTAGGTAAATGTATAAATAAGGTGTTGCGGTAAAAAACTGTGAAAAAGTATTGTTTTCTATTAGTATATTATGTAAAATTTAATTGTTTTTATAAATATAATTGGTACATATTACTGTTATAAATATATTGTTATAATTATATTTGAGTCGTGCACAAAAGCTTTGCGAGAGCATTGTTTTTCTATACATAGGTAGGCGTATTTTTACCAAGTTTGCGTTTGATATTAATTTCCTTGAAAACACAAAGATATTGGATGTATATCTTTTACATACATAGAATGGGTTGATGCGAATTTTTATCTCTCCTTCTTTTTCTTTTTATCACGCAGTACAGTTAGTAAATGCATTTTTTGATGCTGTGGATAGCAAAATCTTTCTTAATAGATTCTTTGTGTACAATGAATAAATCGAGACATAGCTTATATGCTATATTATATATAGCATATACCTAAGCTATGTCTCGCTTATAGCTTTAATGCACACATAAATAACGCCATTAAAAAAATACAACTTAAATTTTGAACAATGCACTTCTAAAAATCAGGCAGTTGACTCAGCCGTATCGAAAGTCGGGCGAGATCTAAAAACATGTGTTTACAATAATGCTAAATAATAATTACGCTTATTCAATACAAATCAGTAGTCAAGCCTTTCTGATGAGGCAGTGTCAGAATGGAAATAAATTACAATCACTCGCCGCATTGCCATTCGATAGCTGGTCTATACAGACAGCAGAAAAGGTCAGCAACGCCGGCTTTATTGTTTCTACACTAATTAATTTACATACCTATATACCTACCCATATGAAACTGGTTTCTGAGTAACCATACACCATCAGAAGAAAAGTGGAACATCGGACTAAATAACTTAAAAGGATTTGAGTTTCTGTTGATTCGCAGAAAAGTAGGAATGTTTTTTTGTAAACAAAATATTATTTTTTTACAAAGTAGATGGAAGTATATAATGCATATTTGTTTGTCCCTATGATAGTTTTCATAAATTCATAATGTTAATATCTTGACAGGTTTACAATTTAAAAAGAAACATATTTTATTTTCATTATACAAATAACTATTATATTTCAACACTTCTACGTTTCTACTTTGCACCGCTTCTACGTTCATAATGCAGCTTAGTAAGCGCGCGTGCCTTTTACTTTTACCATATTACTGAGTTTTAAGTTTTTTTCCTCGCAAATGTGTTGAAAAACGCTGTATGAGACGCGTGAGCGAGCATTGGTCGTCTGTATAATAATGTACCTACTATTAGGCAGTTGGGATTTTAAAAATGTTGCTGCTGTCCCTACGTCACTCAGCCCGACAAGCTACAACAGTAGGCCGCGGCCGCCACGCCGGCCCGTCACGATAAATCAATCTGCTACCATTGTGACGGACACGTCTTCGTCTATCTGTACATTGTACCTTCTATGTAGCTTCTCTTCTATCTACGAAGTGCATAAAAGAGTAATGAGTGAATACTACCTATGATTCTGTAATTTTGTATCAGATTCTCGAATTGGTATCGAAAGTTTAGTATTATAGGTAGCTGTGGTAAAAATTATGTTCGAATGTGACTATTGCTTTAGTGAAATTGGATTAGATAAACTAGAATTTTTAATTAGTTCAGTTTTTCAGCTACTGTTTACTTGGAATAAAAAATATCCAATAGGTATCGTAAGTATAAATGTTGACCGGAAACTTAAGTAGGTACTTAAGTCATTGATTTGTGGTATATCAATGACTTAAGTACTTAGTAACTCATAAAGTGGTTAAATACTCTACACCCAACGAACAATATAAATTGTTAAAGTTTTTGCTCGTTTGTGATAATAATATCTACTAGCTGTTCCCCGCGGTTTCACCCGCGTTAATGTCGGAGTTCCCGCAGGATTTCCGGGATAAAATGTATCCAAAGTTGCTCCTTACAACATTAGCTATCTACGAGTGAACGTCCCGTCAAAATCGGTCCAGCCATTTCAAAGATTAACCGGAATAAACAGGCAGACAGAGAGACAGACAGACAGAAAAATTTGAAAAATTGATTTTTTGATTTAAGTACCGTATAGTAATATAATTTCGTATGAATTTAGTGTTAAGTTGTTAATTTGAAATTACAAACAGACACTATTAAATCTAATTTATATGTATATGTATGTATAGATAAAGTTATAATAAAAAACATATAAACTTTCGTAGTTTTTCTCAACATGTAAAATATTTGATTAATAAATTTTGTGATCGAATTCTATAGTAGCTCGTGCATTCCGAATTAAAAAATTTATCGTCAAAATCAATTTAGCAGGTAATTAGACAGCGATAAAACGCCATGGAGTCCAGATAAAGATACCAGTAGCTCCACATTAACGGCCACTAAGATGTCATCAAAGAGTTCACGCCGACAACGTAATAAAAAAAAATGCACCTTAATACGAGGTCAGATATATCCGAAGCTTTTTACTTTTAGAATAACCCTATCTTAAGCCTTATTAAGCCTCATCACCGAAGCTCGTTCTATCGGGATAGCGTTGAAACCAAAGAGGTGTTATTTTGAGCTCATGGAAGGATTATGTGCTTTTTTTTATTAGCAAATGGAGATTAGATATCCGTAACACTGGAAGTCGGCTGTTAGTCGAAATTATATTATTGTACAGAATGTTTTATTTTACTTTATTGATGAGGTACCTAATTGGTTTTTTTTTTGTATTACCACTTGTACAGACGGAAAGTTGATGACTATTTAGACGTGTAATTGATCTAAGAATACTTTCGACTAATGAACTGACAGTTGGATGAATATTACAAACAACAATTACATGCTTAATTAGAATTGTAACGGAGGATCTAACGGACATTATTATTGGATATGAAGTGTGAACTTATTTTGCTTAAATACATAGGTACCTAATGGGTATTGGGTATAGTTTAAAAGAGCTACTCGTAGGATATAATGTTAGGTATGCTGTGTAATCGTAGTAATGTGGTTAAAACCCTACTTTTAGACAGTAAGTAGGTATATACTTAAAACAATAAAGGTACACAAGCGTTGAGAAAAAATGAGCTATGTAGACCCCCCCCTAATTTTTTTTCCATAAAAAATTGTGAACACTTCTATTTTTGTACAATGTATAGCGCGCAGACATTCGGTCGCCTGTTTCGAGAAATCGGGTGCGCCTGCAGTCATAAAATTGTCAAAAGAGCATTATAGTAGCGGAATCACATTTAGTACCGTGTAATGACATCATGTGAGAACTGGCACAGAAAATGTCAATGGTTATGTCTCTCTTTGTCAAAAAATATGTCATTAATACATTGCAAAAAAAATGTCAAAGTGCCGATGAGAGGCACCCCTGAGAGTTGTTACATAATAGGGTTGTCAACACTCAACGCACGGCACTTGGAGTATAAATAATAGAAGTATGTATTTGAATAGGTTTTACACATTTTCTGTACTTTGTCGGCACGCCTGAATTGACTTTGCACGTTAGTGTTCGATTAATTTATCGATCTGTGGATTTAAAATACTTATCAGTTTTTGTTCGATCTTTTTTTGAAAAGTAGACGCATTTTTTTATTTGTATTTGAAATTATTTTCAGCTAGCTACTTTGTTATTTTGTTCCTTTGTTTGAATAAAATAAAATCATTAGGAAATATAAATATATTTTTTATGTAATTTGACTTTGAATTAGACATTTGTAAAATATATACGAAAAGGATAACTGTAATTAAGTAGATACTTTCTAGTTGGATTTTATAGGTAGGTAGGTAGGCACTTTAGACCGACTATGGCGATTTTGTGCATTTATTTTTAAGGATATTTTACAACAGGCTTTAAATGTAAGTGCTTAAGTCTATCTGATGTACTGTGCCTAATTTTCCCGTTAAATAGGTAGATAAATTAATAAAAATAACTGGATGAATTTTCTGAAAATCATGACAGTAGGTAAAAATACAAAGTCTCGATGGTAAAAATAGGTACAGAGAAGTTTTCACTAAAATTAAAATTTATTTATCTATAACAAACATCAGTTATAGAATTGCACAGTCCGTCCGTCCCATATCAACGTCTTCCATTGTGCCCAAAGTATCGCTTACCGCAGAAATTATTTGCTACCAACAATAGTCCCACTTCTCTCGAGATCTCTATTTAACGAAATTACGAATTTCGAACGTACACAGCGACATGACAAAAGATCGCCTTCTATGGGTATTCTTTGACACAGAAGGTAGTTACCAGCCGCGGCAACATGAAAGAAACGAGTTGTCCGTACAAATCATTGGTTTTATACCACGAGATTGTTAATTTTTTTTGTAGCAAATTAAATGTTTCATAGAACCTAATCATAAGGATATCGAAAATTAAAATTTAGTGTCCCTAATAATAACTCATAATTATTCATTAATTGACAGTATTATTTTTTTGGATAGGGTCTCGATTAGGGTTAACAAAAATAAAGATAGGACCTATAGCTTATATGTTTCGAACTAAAATAGATTTTACATTTATTTTATTTTATTTATTTATTCAAGAAAAAGGTACAGAAATCACAATCTTCATATCACTAAACTTAGATAAGTTTGTCGTGACTCGTGACATTACAGAGTCGCTGGTAGGTAAATATTTAAAGGGTTTCATTTTACTTTTAGAAGATTAATTTATACCTACTAATGATAGAAGTATTATATTAATGAATATCATTGTCATTTACGAAGAAAAACTGGTGGATGCGATTTGAATTAAATTGTTATTTATAATTATTTTTATAAGTGATAGATAGATATTCGTTTTCTATAAATAATATAAATTTTATAATTTATGTACATTTTATGTCAAAGTTAGGATGTAAATTCACAAAAGAGGTGGTCATAAATAGTCTTTGGTCATTTTTTTTAAAAACATCTAAGTTGCCGAATTAATTATAAAAGAAAAGTATCCACTTTCACACAATAATTGATATTAAATTACCGGACAAAAAATCAACAATGAAACCAAATGTTTACTTTTACGAATTATCTCCAACAATGGAGTGTTTTAAAATTTGTATCTACGTCAGTTCTGAATAAAAAAAATAATGCCCACACTGAGATACTTTGGGCAAACAAAAATATCAAATTACATTTATAGGGGAATTTTTTATCGTTTCTAATTCAATATGGACACAGGTAAGAAAAAAACACTTTTCATAACATAATACCTAACTAATATTATTACATCAGTGATTTACAAAATAGATACCTATCTGAGTAATATACCTATCTGTAATTTGTTACTGAGTTCAGATTCCATTTTTTTTTTCATGAATCAATTTGATGCCGCTTAGGCAAAAATGATGTAAGTGCAGATATCATATTTTTGTGCTATCCATAGTAAAACTAAAAAAAAAATATTTTTTGTTCCATCTGCATTAAGATGATTAAATATAGATACATTTTAAGATATTATAAGGTATAACTGACGATTCTACAAATAACGATGGTAAAAGATACACTAACGGTCGCACTCAGAGTCGACGAGTTATAACGACTCTGACACTGGGATGGATTTTAGCATAGTTCCCATTTATTTTGAAATTTTAATTTGATTTCAAGAAAGACATACAGTCCACTATTTTTTTTATAATCGACCCACTGGATTTTATATATTGATGTTGTTTCGCTACCACCATAAGGAGGTTGGTTGGCTTGAAATTTTAACACCTTTAGTTTCCATGTAACGAAGTGGTGTCTATAGATAGGTATCTATAATTTATGTGCGTATGTTCCATGTTTTGTAAATAAAATTTAGAAATAAGTAATAAAAATATTCAATGATGACCTACCTAAAATCGTTGACGCCGGCATACACATACGAGATCACTGGCAGTCCAACACAGTAATAAACACATCAACCAAATATTATTATTATATTATAATATTAATTACGCACAGTTCGAAAAATCAATGGAGCCGCTCGTGCGTGATACTGTCAACCGACACGCTGCCACGTACTTTGCTTTTACTTTTTTTTTCCCAACAAATTCGTCAAGTCGGTAAACGCAGCCAATGGTCAGTGTAGCGCGTAATCACCGAATGCCCTAAAGTATTGAGTGAGAGCGCGTTCGGAGGCTGCGAACCGTTCACGATGTCACGGCTCGCTTGCGACTGGCCGAGCCATCTGATTCCAAGTCAGCCGTGTGAGCATCGCGTGGGGCGGGGCTTCGAGGGGCTGACTTGTGCAGACTACGATCACCCTAGGGTGGGTGACGCACACAGCGCGCCTGCCACGCACACAGCCAACACTCGTAGTGTAGTTCGCATTTCAGCTCTTTCTGTGGACCGACGTGACGCGACGCCAAGTGCCGACACACGGTTAAAACCTCGTCGTATGAAATCGTCTCCGAATGCTACACGAATACGAGCACTTACGAATTTTTCGATGAAATTTGTGTTTTACGTTAAGAATATAAATTCGGTACTTAAGCCACAACTTGAATGTCGAAGATGATCGACACTTTTGGATATCTTTAGAGCTAATGTCTATATACCTAAGTATGTACATGATATCTACGATTTGTTTTTGTCTGTCAGTGCAGTTATTTTTATAACTAAAACGTCCGATCGTAAACAGCGGATAAGGCGGTTTATTACTATACTACTAGTACTTTCAATGTTTATGCTCACGACTTTATTGCAATGTTGAGCGTAAAAGGTTTGTCGGTTAAGCAGAAAAGGGTTCTTAAAATTTATGTGTGCCTAGTAAAATTCATATACCTACCTACTGATATTTATGGAAGTATTGTAACTGGATCACAAATTATGTCAAGAACTAAAATATTTTTAATAATAAGTAATGCAAATACTGCATCCTTATTATCAACATATTTGTATTCTTTATATTTAATTTATGGATATTGTAAAAAATCAAAACATCATTTTTTATTTGAACAATTACTGCCATTCATTTTGTACTGATAGAATAGATAGTAGATACCTAATTAGTAACGATTTGACAAAGTTTTTTTCTTAAATATTAAATCAAGACAAACTAAAATAACAACTTCATCATTAAAGCTGAATATTGTTATTGAAATATGTACTACAGAGGGAGGAACAGATATTACCATGCAACAGACAATTAATCTACCAACGCACATCGTAAGCGCAACGCGCGCACGCCAAAACTCACGATGTCCTAAAATCAACAAAAACGTTTTCACACGCCGCTTCTCAACAATGGCGGCCACGCGGCGTCCGTCACGCCACGTTCAACCAAAGAATGAGTTAGCCCTAAATTATACTGGCCTAATTTCACGCTTACTCTTAGTTATTGTGAGATTTCGCGATACCATGTCACGGTATTCGATGCGGCTGGTTAGTCCGCTTTGATTGAGTCGTCATTTTTTATTATATCTACATCTATCTGAACATGGTTCAGGGTCAAAAGGTTTAAGTGTATTTTTTGGTTAAAAGATTTTTTTACGTATCTTAGATATGTTTTTTTTGTTATTCGCTAATTCGGAGTTTTCAACTTAGAATAATCCAACCGTGAAAAAAAACGTTGCGCCGACAATAGCGACCGCGGCTGATTTTGTAAAAAAATAAAATAATGGTACCTACTTTTTCTTGTATATAGAAAGTGTTTGTCTAAGAACAATGCGTGATACCACAGCGGGACATCTAGATAGACGCGGGGCCACGTTATTTTCTTTACATTACATTTTTTATACGCTATTTGCACTCGTACCTCCAGTGAATAGCGTCGAGTCCTTAATTTACGCATCGATAGATTTATTCTGTAAAGTAGTTTCGCATTTGCAAGGGATTGTTCTTATAGACCGTTTTGTAACATTGTGCATAGACGGAGACGGCGTAATCGCGATACGGCTTTTGTGTAAGGACTTTAACCATTATTTATTGTGTTTTATAGAAAATTAAGCACATTTTTTTATTTGGAGTGTTTTATTTATCAGCTCACTATCAGCTAACTAATTCAATTCAAAAGTGACATAAAATAAGCTCAACTTAGCTATTAAATTGAACCTCAAGACTCCTGCATGACAACATTACTAAATGTAGTTCAATTAACGAATTGAGATTTTAATGCATGAAAAATGTTACAATTTCTATTAGGTTTAGTATATGAGACTTTATGAGTAAATTTTCTAAAACAAAAAACCAACTTTATCAATTCACATCTCACTCATCAATTCCGAATTTCCGATCTATCAACATTGATCGCGATACTTAATTGACTGTTTTCGTCCGTTTCGCAAACAAACTTTTTGACGCTCATAGATTTTGAATAGCGCCGTACGGCGCGGGGTACAAGCGGCGGTATTGTGCCGCGTCTCGCGCAGCTGCACCACCTTACACGCATCGGTGGCGACTCACAACATCCCGTGCACGGCCTCACGAGTAAGTAACGAATGCTTTGTACACGCCGATAGATTAGAACTCGAGGTGCAATTCGTTGAATATAGCGATTTCACAAAAAAATACTAAATTATAGTAACGCCTTGGTGATTCACGGGACAAAATTACCATACCTTATGTCCTTTTATTAACAACATGTATGTAAATATAATGATTGGTTGAGTAGTAAAGGCGTGAAAAAGTAACAGACAAATGAACTGACAGACTTATTGTCTCATTTATTAAATTATCATCAAAATTACAGTGATGTTTCGACTGTTGTGATGCTGTGAGAAACCAATTTTCATTTAAAACCAAAATAATGGTACTTATCGACCCACTTCCTGTGAATTCATTATATTATAGGTGTTAGACAAATCTTTGGTGGCTATAGTGCAAGTTTTACACTACGAGTAGGTACGAGGAATCATAATGCTTTATTAAATCAAGTAATACCTCCTCAACAAGCCTGTCAAACGCGGATTACGAAGATGCACGAGATGACACTGCTCACACGTCGGAAAAAAGAGCGAGAAGGCAGATATCGTAGACGAATATTGAAAATAACTTCAGCGATTGCTCAAAAATTATGTTCGCATTCGCTAACGCTCCTGCATCAGACTACAATTTGAATTAAAAAAAGGACGAGCATTCCTTTCACCGATAGATTACAGATTAAATCGGGATGCAGCCAATTTGAGGTGCGGCATCTTCCGCAAACCCGCGCATCTTTTTGTGCGGTTTCTGTATAATGTGCACAAAATAATAAAAAAAGGACTTGCATCACTATAGCCGGACGAGGTGAGGTGAAGGTTTATGCATCAAAAGAAATTAACCGCTTTTTATCTATAGGTGTTTATTCGTTTTTAATAATTTTGATTAAATTATATTTTTTTTAGATAACATTATTTTTTTATTAATGAACTAACGCCACCCGCTGGATCTTAAAAAATCCAGCTATTATAGAATAAATAAAACACGATAAATACAAACTTTTGATGACATTTGTGCCGCATTTAAATTAATTATATTTTTTTTTATATTAATTATTTTACGATACTACAAAATTATCTATCATTAAATTTTGTATATTAACCCTCTGCATATTCTACTAACGATTCTTTTTAAATTAAATAACTTAAAGGTAGGTATATGATTTTTTTTTAGCGGTTAGTACTAGTTTCACTCCAGTTTCACCTTAAGGGTTCACAACATCACAAAAACAATGACTGGAACATTTGATGTACCTTAATGAGATGTACCCTTCACCGCCCATAGCGATGAATGTATAAATAAAGAATTTTGAATATATAATTATGTGGCAACTGTTGTTATAATCAAGAGGGGAGTATCTATTGTCTCTAAACAAGGCCTCGAGGATTAATGAATATACATTTTAATTTTATGTACACATAAATATGGTTAAACATGCAAAAAAACCTAAGTACCTACCTACTTATATAAAAATAAGTATAATAATAAACGATCTAAATATACAACGTGTTAATGAATTAACTGAAAACTAGAAAGTAGTTTGCTCAGAATCGACTAGCGAATCGATCGCACTATGTTTCAATATAGGTTATATTTTTTCATTTTTATCAGCCCATGTCTAAATTATTTATAATACAATATTTGGTACGTACGCCATCCACAGCAAAAAAAAATCGAAACGGTAAGCGCGGGCGTAGCGCTTGGAATGTCTTAGATATTATGTCACCTTCAAACCAATGTTGAATAACTTTTAAAGTAAGTATAAATTTTTTCGACATAAAATATATTTTAATCATATTATTGTTTATTTTTTTAAATAGGGTGTATCAGTTTTTCCGTTAATTCATTAACACGTTGTATATGTCGATCTATATAATTGACAATAGGCAGATACTATTCTAATGATTAGCGATTAGCAAATCTGATTGCTAAAATTAAATCGTACCAACTTCGTTTAAATCAATTCAGGCTTCTAAAAGAACAAAATAACTAAGTAATTCATTTAACACTGAGTTGGAAGTCCTATATTTCGTGGAAATACCTCGTTAAAAGCCCGCAATCACAACAATACTTAATTACGATTTTTTTTGGATATGTCATATTATTCTAATTTTTTTAAATAATTATCAAATGAAAAAATCGGCATTTAAAAATAGTTTAGCAGAAGCTATAGTTTGACAAAATTTATTAAAATTAAAGTTTCCATAATGCAAAGATAGGTTGTAACTAAATCGGGGATTGCTTTTCATGAGCACTATAATAATATATAATTTCAATTTAATCCACTCTTTATATGCGCAAAAAACAAAATACATAAATAACCGAATGGTAACCGATACTTAAAACAACACAGATGCATCATATTTCCCCTATCGACATGTAAACACACGCATGCATGCTGTCCCTTTCTGGCGCTCGGTTTTTCCGAATGTTGACGTCCCTATCGATGTCTGGGCGTGTACTGCTCTGTGATTGGTGTATAAGAGAATGGCGCTGCGTCGACCGTCGGCAACCTCCCGTCGGCATTTTCCCGACGCACGACATTCGAAAAGCGAATTTTTTTGGAAAATAAACTGCCCTGACGCAAAAAAAGTCATTTTGCACTTGTGCGTTTTGACACAGTGACGATTATGGAAAAATTAAAATATCGACATATTAGTAATTGGTGATTAAAAAAGTAAAAAAATAATAATTATCTAGGTAATTTTTGTTGAAGTGAAAAAAATATTAAATTAGTACCTTTATCTTTAACAAAAAAAAAAGTTGAAACACAAGCATAAAAAGTTGAATTAATTAAAAATTTATCAAAATAGCTAACATTAAATTGATAATTAATTTTATAGTGTTTTTATTGTTTAACAGTATTTTTATTTGAAATTAAAAAAAGGATTCGTCTGTATTTATATCGCCTACCTAATAGTTTAGGTTTTTGCGATTTGGGATGTCAGTCAGTCACTCATGGTAGAAGGTGGTATAGGTAGTTAGGTACACTACCTAGGTACTAGCTTTTCCACGTGTGAATTTCAAGATACCCAATTTTTATAAGTATTATATTAAGTACCTATATAAACCATCTGGAAGTAATTCTCTCAATGATATTGAAAAGCACATTACAATCCATTGCGTAGTTAAAAAAAACTTTTGAACTACATAACTATTAAAGAAGAATGAACTCTATATATTATGTAGAGTTTATTGTAATATTATATTATAGATAATTCTAGTTTAACTCCGATAATGTCTCTGTATCTGTACGGTAGTTTATTGCTGGGCACGGCTCACATAATTTGCAAGTTGAGTTACCACTAATTATATTATAGATATATCTATATTGTAACTTTAAACTGACAGCGTGCTGCTGAAGAGATTGTTGCGCAGCTTCTTCTCTTCAGCCATAGCACTAGGAAGCAGTGAAGGGTGGATATTTTATGGGTGCTGTCATAATCAGTTTGTATCCCATTATATTAACTTAAATTTTGAATTATATTGAATCAAATTATTATTATTAATTTATTGACATTTCACTATTAAATTCTTATTACTAAATTTTCCGACATTCCACTATCTTTATGATTTAATTAGCTGTTACTGTTGTCTATTATTATAATAATTATCATCTTTTTTATTATAAGCGTTGTGTACAGCTAGTGGTGTAAACTAACAACGACTATCTCTTATTTGTTATAATTTTGTATCTGTTATGGTTTGCACTGTGTTTTGTACCTTAGAAATAAATAAATAAATAATAACTGTAATTATGCTGACGTCAAATAGACCCACATAAAGGATTTGACTTTGACTTTATTTTAATAAATCAGCTCAAACATTTGATTAACCAAAATTAAATAGGTATTGATTGATTGATTGATTTAATGCAATTTTTTTCTTTTTTTTTTTCTTCTTTAAACTGTCCAAAACCAAATGATGTTAGGTAAACGCCAAAATAGCGAAAACGACGATTTTGAGGTAGGCACTACCAATACAAATAGTTTGGTTTATAAAATAATCTCACACAAACAATTCCTTCTTTCATTTCTTCATCGTCAATTTCATACAAACTTCTCGAGAGTTAACGTACCTACATTACAATACTATGTACCTACCTATAGCTGTCCCGCACAGTTTCACCCGCGATAATTTCAGAGAAATTTCGCAACCCCTTTTTACTCCCAGAGAGGTGGAATTTAAAAAAATCCTTCCTTGTCGGATGCCTACATCATACAAAGAATGTTATATGTACATATAGATTACGAATATTTAAATTACCTACTTAATTTCTTTATTACAGGTATAGGTACGCATACGAATTTGGATTTATTTTATTTTCTGTCCTAATTAACAGACATCAAAAAGCTGGTTCGTTAATTTTTCCTTTGCCTTTATTTTTTTGTATGTTATCGTAATTTATTTTATTCCAGGTTCAAGCAACCGCGACTTAACTTATAGTTATACAGTTTACACTTGAAATTTTTTATCGGTAATTCATATTTTTGTGAAATATTGCGATTATCTAAATAAAGTTTACTTTTCTAATTAAACATAACCTGAGTAAAGTGTGATGTTTCGCTCACTAGCTTTTCCGTGATGAGCGAACAAACATACAGATAAACAGATGAGAAGCGAATAAATATATGTATTGCACCATAACTCTTGCATTACAAATGCGAATGTTTGTTTGTAACGATTTCACGTCTTAAATCACTCAACTGATCATCATACTCGTAAATATTTGCATGCACGTTGTCAGGGGTTATAGAAAAGTTTTTGCGCCTCAGAATTCCCGCGCGAACTTCGAAATTACCTCGGGTCAAACCTAGATATCTAGATAGTATAAGTATTAAATGTTATTCGAACCAAAAGTAGGTAGGTAGATACTTATATCGGAAACAAAAATCACACCAAGATAAGAGCATTAGTGCAAACATTTATAATCGGCTAAATATCGAATCGTTCCATCCATTGTTTGCAGGCTTTAAACCTTCGGAACCCCCGAGAATTGGTTTTGTGAGTTTTAAGCCTACCGCCTTAGGAAAAACAACTATATAAACAATAGAAAACCAATCCTAGCGCCGAAAACGTTGAGCGCAAAATCGATTGCGTAACCATCACTAAAATAATACCTGAAAAGTGAAAGCTTTCCTACGTAAAGGTATTTAGGTTTAAACTCCCATTGAAAGTGGTGAAAGTTTTCGGGGTTGATTGTTTTGGTGTAAAATGTACTTTAGTTTGTATGGTTTTAGGGTGTATTTTGATGTCGGTATAGTGGCGGCGATGTTGAGGAGTGTTGAGAAGATTGTGCAGTAACGAGTCTACACACAGGGTGTAATTGTATCGGGGATCAGGAGCGACTCGCGCCCGCTAGTGAGGGGACAGTGTCGATGAAACCACCGCACTGTTGCAAGCGATTGTGGTCATTATGGACGTTTGTGGGTGATATACCTTTGCTCTCTTGCCCTATATAAGTTTTCTAAATCGTATAAAAGTACTTACCTATACTATAAAACTAGTTTAGAACTAAAACTGTGTTTCGGCTACACATCAAAAACGACAATTTTCACCCTAACTTTAGATAAACTAAACAAGTTTTTATTATGCTATAATAATTGGTAGGTGTAAAATAGGTAAAAATGGTAAAAAAAGGATTTTCATGAAGTGGACCGTGGAGTTAAAAAAAACTTCTCTGAGGAATCCTGAAATTCGTGCATGTAAATCGCAGATAAATCTATGATTCGGTAGGTAGGCTAGTAGATAACTTGGTAGGTTACTCGTCTGACTGGGCCCGGATTCACTATGATCAAGGATATTGGTTGCCATTAAGTAGGTGTTCCGTGTGCCGGACACACAATCTAAAATTCACAAAGTACCTACCTGTACGCCGAATGGCTTAATTATGACAAGGTGTCTGTTTATTCGTTTTGAAGAGTTTTTTTTTCTGATATGCGGTAAAAACATGTTCTGTAACGGGTTTAGTTTATTTGTTTGTTTTGAAACCTATATGAAAACAACAGCTGTACCTACATACATTTTTTAGAAAAAACAAGCAAGCAAGGTATCACGACGTGAAATCAGTGAGTATGAAGTAAGGTAGAGTCGCCAAATATCGTCCCTTTTTTGTAAAACAACTCTAAAAAAATAAATAAAAATACCACAGTAATAAATGAAACGTCAAACATTAGGTTCAATATTCCTTTACTCATAAAAATAATCAAAAACGCGTTAACGTTGTTAGAAAAAGTTCTAAAATAGTTTTAACAAAAATACTCAAATTATGAAAATATAATTTTGGGCTCCTAATTACGTCCCGGGGACGATATTAAGATCACAATAATCAATATGTGAATTGGAGTTGTACTCACTTCTTTTCTATTATATAAAATTGAACTTAACTATCATATTATTAATATCTCAATACTTCCTTAATTATTTTAATCATTAGTAAGGTACTTCTAATTCTCCGAACAAATAGTGCAATTTTGAAAATGTTGGTCCTGGATTTTCAACGCAATCTTCGTGCATCTATGGGAAACAATGAATGCATCTTATTCATTTTTCTCCCTTTTTGTCTTAAGAATAGGTATTATGACAATCTGGGTATTCAGCGTCATCATTCTCGCTATCTTCTTCATCAGTGGACACCAAAACTGGGTCATCAACATCAGATGGTTTTTCGTCAGAAGACTGTGCTTTCAGTCGCTTTTTAGTTTTATTTTTATTGCTTTCAGCTGATGTTTTTTGTTGTTTTTGTTACGTTTTCCTTTTTCTTTCTTTCCGCTACTCTTTCTTTATTCTTCTCTGTCTGCTTCTTTTTTGGTTCCATTATTTCTTGTTTATGTGGTGAGACCGTGACTACCATCGCTTTCCCTCGTCTTTTTGAGGTTGAAGGTGGTATGAGGTGGTGGTTTCAGCATCTAAATAATAAAAAAAAAACATTCTTAAGTTACATGCAAAATATAGTGACATGACCAGTGTGTTCACCATATGAGATCCTAATATCGTCCCGGGGACGATATAAGGTTCAAGTAAGGGGACGATATTAAGGAAATTTCTATTTATTTTGTGGCATCAATTTAAGCAAAACACGTGTCATAACTTGAAAATTTTGCTTAATCAATTCACATCTGAGATATTAATAGTTAGTTTGACAAAAAAATTGTATCAATAAGTCAGGTATCTCAATATTTTATGGTATCCGAGAATATTTCAATGAAAAACTCACCTTGAACACTATTTTTGATTTTCGAATTTCTGTCGGGACGAACGTCGTGACGCATTCACTTCTACACAATGGCCGACTGATGCAACTAGCTTTCGGTTCAGGTCACTGTTATTAGATGGCGGTTTTTAAAAAAGTAGATATTGAAGGGGACGAAATTAGGCTTGGGGACGAAAATTGGCGACTGTACCTTATTGTATAGTGAATCAGGGCCCTGAATATTATTACAGCATCCAGACAAGTTTTTTTATCATAATAGGTAGTACCTAATACTATACCTATTACCTAACCTTCAATGAAAAACTTCACAAATCACCATCTAGGCAATAATAGTACATTGTTATCCTAGGGGTGAAAGTAAGTCTTTCTCCCGAGGATAACACTGTGCTTTTCATTACGAATGCAAGGAAAGTCAAAATAAAAAAGAAATTAGCTAAAGAAAAAAATGGGTGAATTTTATTTTACATAAATCAACCAAAGTATGCTCCCTATGCCATAAAAAAAAACTTGAGTTTCTGCAGTATCCAGCTGTCAGTTGAAAGCGATTCTCCCTAGGGCTGAAAAGTGTTACTTTCAACCCGCTTCTCAGGCAACTTCAGACCTACTTTCCGAGTATGACTAATGAAAAATTAGTTTTGTAATATTTCTAGAACTACTTAGATATACTTACATGTACCGCATTGATAGATAGGTAGGTACTATTAAACTCATTCAATATATATGTTATTTTATTAGTTTTTGGTTCAGTTCTGATTAAAAGAAACAAACCAGTTTAAAATTATAAAACTAAGGGATTCAAACTTGTCTCTTGTACTGCGTAAATTGCCTTCTGCCGAGTTAATTCCTCTGAGTAAAAGTAAGAATTTTTTTTTACTAACTGTTGACGTACCCCATGTCATCAAAAATAAGCACAGTGAAGACCCCGTCCCTTTTTCGTGCTTACGTAATACTTGAATGACCTCGTAGTGCTGATTTTCTTAGCCATTTTTTTTTGTAATTTAGTTACGTATTTGAAAAATACTTAATAATACAAATTATTCCAAAACAACGACATATAGATCAAAATCGCCTGCTGTAACATTTATATCGATATTCGCATCGACATAGCGCGTTTAAGTATTGCATCTCCCATCACTATATTATTCTGCTGGGGTCCGTCCCCCAGCGGTAAGCCAAGAGGGAGAGATGAGGGTGCCTATTTATTGTCGTGTATCGTTTTATTTTTATTTGTTTCGCCCTTTGTTGTAATGGTTGCTTAATGATTGGCCGATAGTCACTAGTTAAGCGGGCAATCGATCACAATATTGTTAATCTTTAGGTAGACAACTAAAGTTACAAAGTATCCATAACTAGCTGTTCCCCGCGGTTTCACTCGCGTTAATTTCGGAGTTCCTGCGGGAATTCCGGGATAATAAGTACCCTATGACCTTTTCTGTACCCTTGACAATATGTAGGGCAAAATTTAATAATGATCGGTTGAGCCATTAAGGCATGAAAGCGTAACAGACAGACAGACAAACAGACAGACAGAGTTACTTTCGCATTTATAATAAAGTAAGGATAAGGATTATTATCGAATATGGTTTACGATTATGCAAGTTTATTTTGCAGTTTTTATTTTACAAAACTTATTAACAGGTCAATAGTAAGTTCCGATTGCTAAGTAATAGAAGTAGAGTCATTAAATAGCAATGAACGTTGAATAATTATAATAATAATACTAACTAAACAGATATTAAACGATTGAACGATATATGAAGGATTGAACTTTCGTATCATACAATGAATACTTTTATATGTTAACTTAGGGACTTATTGACTGACAAATAGTCTAAGAAGGTATTAAGATGTTTTTCTCAATAAAATCGTTTTGATACTGTTAACAGCGATTTACGCAGAATTTGATTATTTTAAAAAAAATTCGAGACTAGCAACGTCATCTACCTTCTACTACTAAATAAGACTTCAGTCTGCTATTACTATTTTCGCTTTTTTGCACTAGTCACCCTCTGTGCACTTTGACCTAAGGGTTAAACAAATAGTTAGACTACTCATCAATAGAGGGCGCAAATACAAATCTCATAGCTTACAGATGAGGATGAATATTGTAACAGCCCCTTTAGCAAAGTTGATAGGCATTGGGCATGTTGACAAATTTTTTTTTAGTCCGTCTTGTAAATAAATAAAAAATGTTGGGCACATACTTTTTATTTTTTTACGTAATCAAAAAATAACGGCGATACATTGAGTTGAAATTTCGCGTGACGTCACTGTCCGGACAGTTTGTATGGCGGTTTTAGCGGTTAGTGACGTCACGACCCCCTCACCTTACACTTTAATGCGCTTTATCTCTGTATATTTAAATTTATTTGAAAAAGAAAAAAATACGAGTCAATTGTTTTTTTTATTTTCTAACTGACGGACTAATTTGAATTTTGATTCTCAAAAGTAGTCAACATCCCCATTAACGCATATAAAAAGCTAAGGAACGAATCGTCATGTCACATGGTCACGTAAAATCCTCCAATGAGAAGTCCAGTGTTGTTTGAACACGTGGCATAACGATTCCGTCCCTAATTTTCCAGCGTTAACGATTATTTATAGATTAGGAGGGCTATTATGTAACTTTTGTTTCTATCATTTTTCGGTTGCAATCAAAAACATGGTGGTTTTGCAATTACAATATGCACGTTTTGACACTTACAATATCTAGCAATAAACCAAAATAAACATGCCTACTTACCTCTAAACATGATTAATTAATCACAAAATCGCTATTTTTCTGATTGAAACTGAAATATGATAGCAACAAAAGTTACATAATTGCCAACTCGGGTAAAGTGGCAATTGCAGTAAGTCGCAGATTGTGTAGTCGAATGGGCTTGTCTAGTCTGTCTTGTAGATTAATAAAAAATATTGGACACGTATTTTTTCATTATTTACGTATCTAATCAACATTTCAACTTAATGTACCTATCTGCGTTATTTCTTGATTACATAAAAAATTAAAAACTATACGTGTCCAATATTTTTTATTAATCTACAAGACGGCAAAACAAATAAATAGTATTCTGATTTTACTGCAGACAAAACAAGAGAGATGATTAATGAATAAAGACAAACAGAAAATTTTAGATGTAACTACTACTTAATTGTGAAAAAAACGGGCACAATATTTTGCGTCGGTGTTACTTCAGTAGCGGCGAGCCTTTGCCGAGATTAGATGCGTTTGCGCAAAGTCGTGGGTTTTGTTAATCTTCCTCCATTGTTTACGTCACAAACAAGTGTTTGGTGCGTAAACATTGGATTTTGTTATTGAACAACAGGTTTTTTTATAGACGCACCCGTTTGATAGTGTTCGGTGAACCGATGATTACTTCAGTTCATATTTGATAGAGTTTGATAGACCCAGCGATTTGTGTTTAAAATCCACACGAAAGATTTTGGGTAATTCAAAGAGTATAGAAAGTATCGAAAAATATGGGGAAGGTTCGTTGCACTGTTACTAGCAAAATAGGTGCCTACATACAGAAGTTATAATATATTACTTTATTGCTTTTTTAATATATAACATTTATAATTATTATAATTAACATATTTTTTAAGAGGGTCCTCTATGTCCGTTGTAATTTGATTAGAAAAAAGAAAAACTGTTTTTTTTTAGTTTCTTCACCAAAAGAGAAAAAGATGGTCCATATTTGCCGCTACTATATCAATCCTCTACCTATACGGTGAAATTATATTGAAAATTACTGTAGAAGCATTTTAGAGCCCGTTACTAACACTGAGAATTTTACTATGAAAATGACAGGCATTGCCATAGTAAAATTCTGGATAGTGTTAGTAAAGATGGGCTCTAAAATGCGTCCATAGTTAATTTCAATACGATGAGAAGTATGGGTTTCACGTTTCGTTACTACAAGAACTGTTGTATAACAGATAAGTAATTAACATTGAATAAATTTTTCACCTTACGCTCATGTGAATGGAGCGAAATGGCCAAGCCACATATTCTGACTATATAAGGTGTAGAGTTTGAGAAGTTAGGCCTTGTAGAGTAAGGGTGTGTAGAGTTATAAGCTTGGTTCTACATGAGATCTAATAACTTTTTGACAGTGTCGTCATATGGTCTCGTCTTGGCATCATTTTAGGTACATGAAAATGTTTTTGGTGGGATAAAAATTTGCAAACATTGTTAACACAAAGGGTAGGCACAGAAATGATAGACAAAACAAATAATAAAAAATATTGATATTTATTAGTTTTGGTTTGGTAGAATTCAGGACGATTTCCTGAGGCTCATTACAAGGTAAAAACAAAGTTCCAGTATGTTCCCATGGATCGCACAGTTCGTCGAAAACTCACAAAACCATGAATAATTTATATCGAAAACATAATTCTTGCTTCCGTCTATGTGAATAACTTGTCAGTCTGTTACCTACGCAACATGGAAAACATTATTTTGTCTCGCTATGTCCTTGTAACTAATCAACCGGTATAATTCTATAATAATCGACTAAGTATTAATAGGTAACAATAGGTAGGTAAGCGGTCCCATAAAATATTTAACGTGTATTTTAAGTAAGTAGCTACATTATTCCAACATATGTTATCAAAGTAAATTACAGTAATACAAGGTTTAATTATGAACGATGATACCTAAATGACGATGTTCCTTCCACGAAGGCGGGTGCAACGATCCCGCCGGGCAGCGGAGACGCCGCGCGCTCGCGCGGAAACTGTCACAATTTGACGTTTCACTTGACGTGACGCGTTCCTTATTCAAACAGCCCGCTTTTTATTTTCTTACTTTTTATCTGCGTCCCGATCTGCCGGTCAGTGTTTTCAAGTTTTAATTTTTAATCTCCAAGCAAAAAGGTTTTAATTCGAAGGCGATATGTAAAAAATATCGGATACAATTTTTAATAGTGGCCTTATCTCGATACCCCGTTGTGGGGTATTTCGTTTCATTTCGAGCATCGGACGCGATGAATGCATAATTAAGTGGAAGCGTTTTTATCATACGATTTAGTTAATTTAAGAGGATCTTATTATTTCACGTTTGCTTACTTGTTACATCTTCGTTTTCTTATGATAAATGGTTATAAATAGTTCAAATAGTTTTGAAAATAAATAGAACTTTCTAGCCTTGTAAAAAGTTTACCCTCGAGAGAGAGAGATAGAGGCAATTAGGTATTCAAATGATAAAATCAACCACAATGTAGGTACACAATAACTGTTAGCAGTTTTGGATAGAAGTAGATTTATTAAATTCAAACTAAATGTCAAGTAGAAAGAATAGAAATAGAAATATCTAATCTAATTCAGTTGTTCATCGTGTAGAGCAACTGTAGATCATATAATAGACAGTTTAGAAATGTGATAGGTAGGTAGTTATATATAAAACTGAATAGGTACTTAAAAAATCTTTTATAATTTATAAGCTAGGACTACTCCTCGTCACAGTAGTTACCTACCTACTCCTTATTTTCCATTAAGTTGTTCTATAAATTATATCCGCAAAAATTACATCTGGTTAAAATCATATTTCTGAAGTGAAATGCCATATCAAAAAGTGTCAAAAATAAAATTTAAATTCGGCTTCATCAGGACCCACGTTGGAATTTTCGGTGGGGACCAAAGGCATTGGTAGGTACCGTCATTTATTTTTGTGTTCAGTTATTTTTTTTATTATTTTTTTTTGTGTATTAAGTAGGTACGTTGCTGTTTTAGACAATAAAATTTGACAGTTATGGTTTATAGGTAACTATGTGTTATTTAAAATACCTAAACTTATCTAAGTATGTCTTGAGTTGATTTCTTCAGTTTTCACTAAGAGCCCCTAAAATTGCGGAACATAGCGCTTTAGCCTTTATGCTTCATTTCCAAACCATACATAAGTACGTACATAATAAAAAATATACGTAACTCGATCGTTGATGCTTAAATGCATAGGTATGTGCGAAAGTCCTTAAAAGGGGAGAAGAAAAAGCATGTCGCTGACATTGCTTGTCGTGTTTAAATTTCGAACACACGAGACTTTTTTATAAAGAATTTGTTGTATTTTTTTGGCTACGGTACGCAATCCGATCCCAAAAATTCACTTGCTACCAACTTTATTATTTGATACTTGGGGAGGATTATATTTTTTTGAATAGGCAGACACTCCTTTACCGGTGTCGGCATCGCTTTGGTTTTTTATAAATCTAATTTTAATGAATAGATGATGTTTATTTGGATATTATATTATTACATTTTATTATATCTACTGAGATTAAAAGTTTCTATAGCTGAGAAAATGTTGTTCAGTGCATTTATAAAATTGCCAGAGATCTCAGACCAAATAAAAACTAAAGACGGAACGTCTCGAAAAACGAAGTGAAGCCGGTTGCGTATGCATGTGGTGCTTAGGAAAGTGCCACAACGATTCCCAGGTATGGTGTCTTTTTCTTGTAAGTGTGTGCGTGTTTCTGTGTACGTGCACGGCGTGGTGTATTTTCCCTGACTTCACTTGTTTGTTCTACGCGTTCCGTCTTTAGTTTTTATTTGGTCTGGGCCAAAGATAAAGCAAATAGTTAAGTAGATATGTAACTGTCTCATTTTTAGGTAAGTATAGCGTCTAAAATTAGTCAAAATTAACAAAATAAATGTGTCTTAAATATGTTTCCACTCTAGTAAATTAATTTTTATCACTGGTCCTATCTTTGTGGCGAAAAATGTCACAACTCACGGTGGTCTTTAAAATTGCTGACAACGGAATTGTCAAAACGTCGACCTATCTCCATAGTTATGACGCTACAAACTCACAATTGGTCATCGTTAAAAATATTGTGAACTTTATAACTATACCGTAATAAGGACTATAATCGATGAAACGTGCTGATGAGTTTTTATATGATGGCTAGATAAACAACTGGTTTATCAAAATAACTTTCAACTATCGATTGATTATTATGAGTTACATTTTTTTTTATTTCGTCTTTAAATAGGTACATTTTTTTATTATTATCTAGTCTCTTATAAATTTTAAGAATTTCTGGCTATGGGAAAAAGTAAATGTGTCAAAATAATACACGAAATTTTGTAAACTGTACTTGACCTATGAAGCTGAAAGGCAGATAAGTAGATAGGAGATGTCAGCTAAGAACAAATAACACGGAGTTCCTGCGGGAACTTCCGAATTAACGCGGGTGCAACTGCGAGAAACAACCAGTAATTTTTATATATAAATTATGTGACGATATTTGGATGTTTGTTATTTTAATCATGCATAAAAAGTCGCGATTCAACGGTCTTTCGGTGAATCGCCATAGGTGAAAGATTCTGACGGCCGTTTTCCCATGCACGAAACGTCCTGTCGATGAACAGTCCAACGGAGAAACCGCTTTCGGGGAACCGTTGCGTCGTTGATCAAACGAATCTATAGATAAAGGCGCCTATATTATATTCTGTATGTCTTTAAACGAGCAATTCTTGTATATCTAATATATATAAATCACGTGTCACGTTGTTTGTCCGCGATGGACTCCGAAACTACTGAACGGATTTTGATAAAATTTTGCAACCATTTATAATATGGTCCAACTTAAAAGATAGGGTAGTTTTCATCCCGGAATTCCCTCGGGAACTGAAGGACATAGAGTACTTTTTTTCCCGCAACCTCCGCGGGAACACCGAAATTACCGCGGATGAAATCGCGGGGGACAGCTAGTATACCTACTTATATAAATTACGTGTCACGTTGTTTGTCCGCGATTGATTCCGAAACTACTGAATCGATCATGGTGAAATTTGGCCACTATGTTGTATTTGGTCCAACTTAAGAGATAGGATAGTTTTTATCCCAGAATTCCCGCGGGAACTCCGAAACTACCGCAGATGAAATCGCGGGGGACAGCTAGTATTTATATATATATAATCTGA
This sequence comes from Zygaena filipendulae, assembly GCA_907165275.2. Lineage (NCBI taxonomy): Eukaryota > Metazoa > Arthropoda > Insecta > Lepidoptera > Zygaenidae > Zygaena > Zygaena filipendulae. The sequence goes on from OU015671.1 coordinate 6,337,174, forward strand.
ATCTCAGAATCGGCTCCAACGATTTCGGGGCCGATTAATCGATCTAGCTAGGTTTCATTTTTAAAAAAACGTCTTTTTATCCGTGTTTTCAAGCAATGAAAAATAAGTGTTTGTTTTTCTACGTAACAACAGATGGCGCTATACACAACGAGCGAAGCTCGGTGACCCAGATATTATTCTGTATTAAATCACTTCACACGTCATACGCCTGTCTGTCTGTCTGTTCGCGATGAACTCAAAAACTACCTACTGAACGGATTTTCGTGCAGTTTTCACCAATAAATAGAGTTATTCATTGGGGAGGTTTAGTATATAATTAATTTATCAAGGTTCTATGTGAATTGGTTGAAATATAATGATACCTAATTGTTCGAAGTTACGGAAAAAGTGCATTAAATTTTGCATACCTACTAGACGTTGTCAGGGGTACAGAGATAAGGGTACTTTTTGTCCCAAAATTCCCGTGCGAACACTAAAATTAACGCGGGTGAAACCGCGGGGACCAGCTAGTAGGTATATTGTTATACACCTTTTATTAGATAACTCCCGAGGGGATCTCGCAATTGTAATGGACGATCGCGTTTTTTAAAATACAATTAATTAACAAAATTCAAGGTTGCCTTGAAAAAATTGCTGCTAGCAATAAGGCCGCCTATTTGCCCGAAATTAATTTATATTATATTTAATATTGTGAAAATCATTTGGTGCAATAAAGTATATTGTATTGTATTGTATTGTAAAACGTAGGTAAATAGGTAAACCACCGTTCTCCAATAAAAACTACAGATGAGGTTTGGAGTTAACTCTGTATCGGTGTGTGACTGAGTTCGACCTAATTATTCGGAATTATCACCGTGTATAGATAATAATTAGCGCCGACGACAATGCTTCGCAGGCGACCGCCCGCGAAGACGACGGCACTCAAACTTTGCAACGGTTTTATAACCACACCGGTATCTTTACTAATACGAGTATTAGGTATCTAATAAGAGAAAAGATTTGATTTTTTGTATTTTTATTTATTTTTAATGGAAACTTAAAAACTACTCAACCAATTTTAAAAACTCCTTCACTTGTTCCCGATTCCTGAACTGGAAGTTACTCTCCCAAAATTCTCACGTTAACCCCTAAAATTAAAACCGGTGAAATCGTTGGGGGATCGACGACATACCTACCTATACATACAAGTCTGGTTGTTTAGTATGTATCAAAAGATACTAAAACTAAACTTATCCTAACCTAAAATAAATCTAAAATATATTATCAAAAGTATATTGTATTTGGAAAAGTACCAATCAATGGTACAAGCTTACCTGCTTAGTTTAGCGTTGTGAGAAAATTTCCCCAAAAAATGTTGCCAAAAGTTTAGCCCAAAATACATAGATAAATAAAGCTAAAAAAAATGTAAGTTGGATATACTTACAGAGTGCGAAATGGTTTGAGAAACTTATACTATCATTTTTTTGCCTCCAAAATATGATTGATCGCTGACCTCTCTACGAGGTGTCGCACCGATGTTTTTGTTAATCGAATAATGTTCATCTTTATCGCATATAATCGATTCACCTCGATCGAGTTGTTGCGGTCCCTTTGTGAGTATAATCGATGGGTTTTAAATTTTTGTGACTAAACCGTAGAACCATTTTTATAGTAAAGTTTAAAAAAAAAAATTCTGACTTAGCTTTGTCACAAAAATGTAATGAATGTGCGCGTGGTTTCACCGAGTGGGTTTTGAAATTACCACAGGAACGCCTAATTTTCTCTAATATATACCAACCTACATTTTGACAAATACATTAGATGAATGGCACTTGATTGGATCGATGCGACAAGTGTTACACGAGAGAATTTAATTTTTGTTTCATCTCACTACGCTGGACCTGTTAAAAAATACCTACGACCTACGTATAACAATTTCCTCCCGAATAACCTCATTTAAATCAAGTCCAGCATCACAAGTTTCAGATCCATAGACCTAACATAAAATAACAATAACATAATGTTATATAAAGACATTGTCGCCTCCGTAACCGCCTCGGGTGCGTATGCGCATGGGTGACGTGACGGACGGACGCGTCGAGCGAGCGTGGCGCCCGGCCTATATGGGCAATCAGCCGAACCTGCCCGATCACTTAGATCAGTACTTAAACGGCCGATTGGCATTGCTACTCAATCGCTCTCGTAGATTTTATCTAAGAAGGTCCTGCTCCTCCGCGGTTTTACCCGCTTCCGCTCCCTCGGGAGCTATTAAAAATATTCTATCTCTATAACTCGACCAAGTAAGACATATTATGTGAAAAAATTTCATGGAAAAAAGTTCACTAGTTTGAAGAGGTTATAGCATGGACGAACATCTTGACACGAGATATAGGAAATGGTTATTATAATAATACCTCTTATTACCAGCGGCGTATTCTGCACGGATATACCTACCTAAATCTATGATTAATTAGTATTTTTACAAGAAAATGTTACCTCGGAAACTGTAAAAGATAAATTAATAGTGTATTAGTAGATAAAAATGATTTGTGAAACCTAGCTTGCATAAACCTATAATTAATACCTAATGAATTTTAATACCTATATAAAAGTTTGTAAAGGGAAAAAATGGGGTAACTTTTTTATAAAATTCAATATCTTACACAGAATACGAAATACGGATGAATCTTATCATTTTCTAAATCTGACATAAAATAGAGTACATATCTACTACCTATAGTTTTTTTTTCCCCAAAGACCGCCCAGTAGCTCACAAAAGCACGGCATATTAACTCATCTTTGTCCAAAGTTATTGGGCAAAAGTTAATTTTGAACTCCTTCAAACATAAATGTAAGCAAAAAACTTTCGCTTTCTACTCCAAAACAAACTACTATTTATCGCCAAGTCTTTTCATATTTTAAACCTTACAGCTAACACTTTAAGAGATGAAATTTTTCAAATGCATAACTGTACATTTTTGAGGTTTCATAACAAAAGAATGTCATTATTATAATCCGTTTTCTGGCTGTAAGTTGATTTATTGTTAATAGGTAGGTAACTCATTTTAAAATGTTATTCAATACATTTTTGAAATAGTTTTCTGGTAATTTTATTAGAATTTAAACGTTCTTACAGAGCACTTATAACAATCAAAGCACGCTACCTTTTTAGGTACAAGTTTGATTTACGAATCAAAACTTTTAAAACTATATATCTAACTAGCTGTCCCGCGCGGTTTCACTCGCGATAATTTTGTAGTTTCCGCGGAATTGTTCCATAGGAACTTTGCAACCCCTTTTCACCCCCAAGGGGTGGAATTTTCAAACATCCTTTCTTAGTGCACAACTACGTTACTTAAGGAATATTTGTGGAAAATTTCATGGTTCTAGACCCAGCGCTTTCAGCTGTGCCTTGATCGATCAGTCAGTCAGTTTCTGCTTTTATAATATAATTAAGGGCTCTACTTAGTTGCGCTCGAAAATTTAGTTATTACATTGTGAGTAAATTCATTTATTTCAGGAATATAAATTAACAGGCAAAATATATTTTTAATGGCCACCAGGTAGAGTAGGGGAGATACTCCTACATAGGTACTTCTTACAATTGTGATTATTGAAGTTAGATACGTTTGTACGAGTATCTTAGGCCAAATCAACTGGTAGAAGTAGGTTTACGTGTGAGTTCCACTTAATGCCAACTTATATTTATATATATACAAACACAACGCACAGTAGGTACTCGCTTCATTTATTTGCTGTCAATGAAGACGAGTGATCAATCGACACCTAAGGATTGACAGTGGTAGCAGAGCTAGAACTACTGGATGGTTCATGAATATACTAAAAAAATTATACACGTAAAACCGAAACCAACTGAAACTGTAAAAATACTCAAAGAAGAGAATAGAGTAGAACTTGTAAAAAGGTTTTTTTTTTTAACAATTTCCAACTGTTTAATTTTTTAATTCAATATTTTTTTTGTAAAATTTGTCCTACCCGTTATTTTAAAAAGTTTTGATTAGGCTTTATACATTTAAATAGTATTTGGTATATTATGTAGTTGACAATGTTTTTAAAAAGTTGAATTTGATGGAATTTTGAAATTGTGTCGCAGTTTTATATCAAAATTTCATCATTTTGTTGCTTCTGACAATGTATTAGGATATTACTAGCATGTTGTGTGAATATTACATACGAAAAAAACATGCATGTATAATGTATATTGTGTTTTAATTAAGTTTAAAATTGAAAGGATATAAAAAGTAAAATTTCCCAGAAGCTCATAGCGGTCACTCATTTGCTCAATATTTATTATATTAGGTATGGTAATATGGTTCAATTGGTCTCTGTCTCTACTAATAAACTTTTAAAGGAGTGTGAAATTGAATGATGGAATTACAATAGTAGGGATGTTGACTACTTTTGAAAATCGAAATTCTAATTAGTCCGTCAGTTAGAAAAAAAAAACAATAGACACGTGTTTTTTGCTTTTTCAAATAAATTAAAATATACAGAGATAAAGCGCATTAAAGTTTAGGGTGAGGGCATCGTAACGTCACTAACCACTAAAACCGCCATACAAACTGTCCGGATAGTGACGTCATGCGAAATTTCAACTCAATGTACGCCGTTATTTTTTGATTACGTAAAAAAGAAAAAATATGTGTCTAATATTTTTTATTAATCTATAAGACAGGCTAAAAAAAAAAGTCGATATAATCTTAAGCCGATCTCTTCCAATGTTACTTTATATCCATGACCCGGTAACACAAGTATGGCCACACAAAATAACAAATACACAATGCAAGTTAACTCATGTAATATTCTCCCGCAGCTCGGTAGCAGAGGTCAAATTGTAATTTAATTATTTTCTTACACACATTTATTATGTATTTCTATGCTACACCACAGATAATAAATAATGCTATACTAGGCTACACAGTGTGATATGAATGTGAGAATCCTTACTAATATTATAAATGCGAAAGTGAGTTTGTTTGTTTGTTACGCTTCCACGGCTGAACGGATCATCATGAAATTTTACATACAGATTGTCAGGAATACAGAGAAGGACATAAGGTGCTTTTTATTCCGGAGTTCCCGCAGGAACTCCAATGCTTTAATTTTGGCGTTTTTTGTATCATAAAGCTTCTGTCCATTTTACTTTTCTTTAAAAGCTACATCATTTCGTCCACTGTAATTTCGATTTTATGTACAGTGAGTTAGGTCATAATTAAAAGGAATGAAATTACGATGTAAGTTTATATTAGACTGATAAACAGATGGTTGAAGGTGCCTAATTCAGGAAAATCATATTAAACTCACTTAAAATTATTTAAGTTAAAGCATAAGCGTGCTTTATAAGTTTCTGAAATATGTTCATACAAACTTGCCTTGTCCATTTTTTTTTCATTGTTTTTTTTTTTGTGATTCCGCGGCGAGAAGCTCCCGCGGTGTCTGCATATAAACTTGATTGATGAATTATTCCGTTCATATTATTATTTAGTTGGCAATTATCCACATACCTGCACAATGCGAGCTGGGTCGTTGACCCAACAAATATTTACAACATTATCAGTTGAAGCCCGATTCCAAATTCGGTTTGTAACCTATGAAATAAGGGCTACTTCGAATATTTACCTATAATATTATGCAAAGTAAGTCTATAACTTTAACGCCCAAACCACTCAACCGATTTTGCATGCACTTTATCAACAGTACAAAGAAGGACATAGAGTACTTTTAATCTGAAATTACCGCGGGTGAAACCGCGGAAAATAGCTATAAAATAAATGATAAAAGAATCATTTACTTACGCGAAAAAATATATGATCGAAGAATATTTAGTCTAACTTGCTTGTTTTTAATAAAGAATTCATAATAAAGAAATATAAAATTTAAATTATTAACACAGACCAAGACCCTTATGTAAAAATATTCAAATTCTTGAACGCTTCAGTTATTCATTTAGAACTCTACATTTATTTTTTTATTTTCACCTTGATGAAACAGGACCTATTATTGTTTCTTTGTTTTTTTTTTCAAAAGTTTCTTAACAGTAGAATTACTAGCGAGTCGCGAGGCTCTGTCCGTTTATTCGGATGCCTGTCAAGAAGCGGTGGAGCGAAAAATAGAAGCTTCCACGATACGAGGCGCGAGAAAATATGATAAATAGTTGTATTACTAATTAAATAATATATTATAAGGAACAAAAAATTGGACTGTGAGATCCTGCCTACCGTATCAGAATCTCATGGATCAATATCCTAATTTGAACTACATAGTTATGTATATTACCTATTTTATATACCATCCAATGTGTGTAATTGTGTGTGTTTTTACTGCTCAATTCCGTTACCGCTGTGAGGACTTTCATGAAAATATAAATATTATAACAATAACTGTTTATAGTTACATACCGTCTTAGCATAAGTAAGTACATGATATAGGGTGGGAGTTTTTAAAAAGAATCAAGGGAACGTTAATAGGCTAAAATTACATAAGAAAGCTGAAGGCTATTAAAACATTATAAACACACAAACGCTTACTGACCTACGCTAGTAAATATTTTTACAAAACGGTACCGACAAAAGAGTCTTATCTCAGAAAGTCGTTTAGAAACTTGTACAGCTCATCGGACCATATACCAACTGGTCAGCATTAGTATAATCCTTGAAACGCAAACATTAAGTTCACTTGAACAACAATAACATCTTGAGGTGTCGGCATTGCATACAAACAAGACCATTTATGCTCTAGTGCATATCCATTACACGTTACAATTGTATTTCTAAAATCCCTATAAAGATGCAGCCGAAGCTGCAGCTCCTTACCTCAGATAAAAAAAAATCCCATCGTACAATCCAAAGGCAGAGATTCCTATTAAACATAGTAGAGTATGTACTGGCCACACCATTTTCTTTTTAATTTTTCTGTTGATGCGTTCCGTTTTCGAGTGTTTAGGTTTTTAATCGCAGGCGTTGGTTGTTGATGATTTCACCATCGTTCAATGAACTTCAATCGCTTTACTACGGTCAAGATGGGTGTAAGAGGTGCTATGTTATTTTGAATTGTAACCGATGACAATACGCTGTCCACGCATGAGAAAAACTACAAAATATTAGATGTTGAGGTAACGTTGAAGCTGTTATCTTAGTTTTACGTTTATGCTTATCCATCCGAACTAAATCTTAAACGTTTTAGGTAGATTTGATACTTATATTTTGATTTATTTGTAACCAACCATTAGAAACTACCTATATATCTAATACCTACCATATATGTAGAGTTATCACCTACACATACAGAGCATTAGTTTTATTTGAAATTCCTTTCGAATTTAAAACAAAAATAAACAAAACCAGAAACGTATGCGAAGCTGAAATTCCACAGTATTTCACAGAGTTCCCGGGGTAACTCCAAAATTAACGCGGTTGAGACTGCGAGGAACAGGTATTCTATATTTGTACAGAAACAGAGCGGTTTGCTTTAAAAACTGTGGTATAGTTCATTGTTATTATATAACAGTAGTTGTGTCAATCTGGGTGGTATCGGCTGCTTTGAGGGATTATCCGGGTCTGTGTATGTGGAATCCTTGCATTGTGGGGGCTGGATGAAGCCGCGTCGCCCGCCTGTGCCGTGCGCCAGAGAAGTGTCCGAGCGTTTCTGATCTGCTGAAGCACAAACAACTTTATAACGTTGTACAATACGAATTGTTATACATAAAATCATCAAACCAGACAGACACGAGCGCAATAAGGACTCCGGATCCCGATGCAGTATGACCCACAACATTCCTCGCCCATATTGCGCGTGCCTGGAAAAGTTACAAATGCCCCATTACATGAAATTATACAAATCATGATTTCGTATTAATACATATTCTGTACTATCTCGTCAAAGTTGCCTTGAAAAAATTGTTGCTAGCAATAAGGCCGCCTATTTGCCATGAAAATAATTTATACTATATTTAATATTGTAAAACTTATTTGGTGCAATAAAGTATATTGTATTGTATAGTACAAATTAATATTTTGTATGAATTATTACAATAGGTACGTAAAAACACCTGCTATCTTTAATTCTTACTATCTTTACTTATTATACCTAAATTCAAAAGTGAGTTTGTTTGTTTGTTACGCTTTCACGCTTTAACGGCTCAATCGATCACCATGAAATCTTGCACACACGTATTCAGGGATACGGAGAAGCACATAGAGCACTTTTTATCCCTGAATTCCTGCGGGAACTCCGAAATTAACGAAGGTGAAACCGCGGAGAACAGCTACTCATAAATAAGCTTAATCAGGTTGACCACCACGATGCCTACGAGTATAACTGTATTTCTTAGGTATAAGTATTAACTGACTGAGAGTTTACTGTTTTTTTTAGTAAATGCGCAGTTTGTCGAAAATTATTGTACTCGACTGATTTTATACGTAATTATATTATATCTTTACTGAGGTATCTATATCTGTAAGTATTGAAAGGTTTTATCCTTTATTATATAGAATGTCTTTGGTTTTAGCTAATAAAATATTACAGGATTTAAAAAGGTTGTCCCGTACAAATTTTATCAAGACTACATTTTAAGTTGAATTAATGTTTGCAATCTAAGATTTATGATACTTCATTTATTTATTAAGTCATAAATATACCTATACTAAAAGTGTTTTCAACACATGAGTATGCCTTTCATCGGTACAAGTAGAAAGTATCATTGTACAGTGTGTAATGAGAGCTTAATTATCAATTGAAATGTTCAAATGAATGCGTTACATATAGTGTTCGGTGCTTTTCGGTAGCGCACAAAGCATCGCGGATGCATCAAAGATGGCGGTGCGTTTGATGATACCGCTCATCGGCACAACGACAGCGGTCAAGATGAGCCACTCTTTTATTTGTGCACCAACAATATAACCAAATCATGACGGTGGTCGGTGACGTATGAAACATACCGTTGTATGCATATTAGCAGAATCTCCAAGATACTAGGTTGATTGTTTGTACTTTGTGGACTAGATTTTAGAGCAAATAAATATTACGTATAAGTACTCTAGATTTCTGGAGTGTTTGCTCTATTATGACGCAATCTGTCCTACGTATGCACGTTTAAAAAATGTTGTTTAAAATGCTTTTGTACTATAAATATTATATTAATTTCCATCTAGAGCAGAGCGAATAGATAAAAATTTGATAGTTGAGTTATTCTCAGTAAATGGCGTAAATGCATAACAAACAAACAAACTTCACATTTATAATAATACTAGCTGTTCCCTGCGATATCACCCGCGTTCTTTTCCCCCGGGTGTTCCGAAAAAAAATTAGGTCTATCCTATATTTTTTTCTGTACTTAGGTATACCTTTGACAACGTGTAGTACCTACCTATGCAAAATTCGGAGTTTCCGCAGGAATTCTGGGATAAATCAGAAAAAGTAGTATCGGTTGAGTAGTTAAGGCGTGAAAGCGTTACACACAAAAGTAATCACTTTTGAATTTATAAATAATATTAGTCAAGATCAGTCGGATACAGGTTCAGTTAAAGAACTTGCAATTTATTCGTGATAGTGATTTTTTAATTTTGGATATTCCCACTCCCAGTACCAACAGGTTCTATAGCGATCTGAATGTCAGCGTTGATTGTACCGATGTTTCTGAGGCCTCTTGACGGAGGGATTTGAACCCGAGACCTCACAACTGTCACTAGTCACTACTGACCATATGTGTGGTAGCGTCAGGCGAAACAACTGCAAAAGATTTTACCTATTGAGACTGTAGATATTTACACCTCTTTTATATATCTATTATTATACATATTGTAAGTTGAGTTACATACCACTAATATTAATAATAATAATAATCCACTGCACAACACACAGATCTACTTGATCCCACACTAAACTATAAGCTTGTGTCGTGGAAACCAAGCAAACGTGCTATATACTACACATATTATTACATATATATTATACTATAGATATATAAGTATATACACACCCAGACTGGAAAATGGAACCCTGTGTTCATCACACAAAGTCCACCCCCACCGGGAATCGAACCCGGAACCTCTTGATTAGCGGGCAGGCATGGTGATCACTGCGCCAACCGGGTCGTCATAGGTACATAAACTTTTAAACTGACAGCGTGCTGCTCAAGAGTTGGTTGCGCAGCTTCTTCTCTTCAGCCATAGCACTAGGAAGCTGTGAAGGGTGGATATTTTATGGGTGCTGTCATAATAACTGTAATTGTATTGACGTCAAAAAGGGCCATATTATGGGCCAAATTTGAATAAATGATTTGACTTTGACTTCATAATAAACACGTTAAGAAAATTACATCGATTCTAACGGTCTTTACCAAAATAATAAAAAAAAACCTGTGCTTGTGTGTGTAGACGTACTCATAGATACTTATTACACAAGAAAACTTTGAAAATCATCGGAAATAAAACAACCTAAGATAAACCGTGGCTTGAACTGGCATTGCAGAGGTCACCAACCGCAGCACTATAATCATTCACACACAATACATTAACGAATTTGTACGAATTCCAACGTAACTCGTAACATTTTACCAGTAAAAGTTAGAACTATACTTGGAGGGAAACTTCCAATCTGTTCTAATGGCGTAGAACAGACTGGAATAGAAACGGTCTATTCCATCCAGTTCTATCGATATTTCTACCAGTATAGAACTACTTGGTCGTACCCAAAGAACTTTCAGTTCAAACAGCACAGTTACAACAGTTATTAGGTATATACGGTAATAAACTACCGAACCCAACACATCTCATGTGTAGTGTGTTGTTTTCATTTCCCTCTTGCGTATGTATATGCTGACGGTACCTGCGCATGCGCCAGTCGTTACGGGAGCTTAACGCATGACGAGCCCAGCGTGAGGCCAATTTCTGTTTGTGAAGATAATAACATCACTGTCTGTTACGTTACCTGCACCTATCCCCGTAACTTTAGTCTCAAAAAGTAATACAAAGCTATTTTTATAATTAGTTAAGGTAGCAAAGGTTAGAGATATATCCATTTATTCTCAGCAGTTGCGCACTGTTTTATTTTGTTGTGTAAATAAAAATAATAAATATTTTTAGATAGTAGAAATACAATTTTTATCATGAGTTCTACAATATAATTAATACAGACGTCTTTATTTGCTTTTATTTTGCTTACATTAAGACGTATTCTTTTTTTTAATGCAGAAACGAAAACGATTCATTATTTTTGCATTTTTGCACCGAATATTGATTGGAAATGTAAGCAAAAATGTCCAGTAAAACTGTCCTACGGGAATTATGATCTGCATTCTGATAAGATGTTAAGTTCGGTTTATAGAAATCAAATATAATATGTACCTAGTATATAATTGATCACTTTTGCACTGGTTTCAAAGGATCTTCTTCCGCGTCTTTCATAAGATTCTTAGCTTTCAAACGAGCTTTAATTTCTTCCAGACGGGACTTGTTCTTTTTATGAAACAAACCTGCTTCGCTCGCAGCGTCCAACCTTCCGATGCCCCCACCAGATCTCCTCACAGGGCCCGGAGCGCTGGGAGGTTTTCCCGGCATATCAGTCTTAGCGTACCACGTCCAATTCCTCACATACAAAGCCTTAGATATCCTCGAATTCACAGGAAAATACTCTTTCATCGTTGGTTGCAAGACACGTCGGCGTTGAGTGGAACTAGCCTCACTGATATCAGGTGCCTGAGTGATTTTTGATGGTATAAATATGCCTTCGATAGATACGGTGTGACGCGATGCATTTGGAGTTCTATATTGGCGTCTTCGAGATGACGTCCAAGTTCTCATTCCTCTATCAACGACGGAATATTTATAAAGTTGGGCCATTTCAAGAAACATCGTCTTCAATTTTTCCGCTGCGTACAACGACATTTTTGTTTTAAATATATATTAAGTTATTGATACAAGGAATGAGAATAGTGACTTTTAAATTTTGATAAATTTTTCTTTTACATCTTTTCCTTTCTGTCGTCTTCGATGACGTTGATTGCTGCTGTTTTGCAGTTTTCTTTTCTTAAATTTTTTGATGTCATGTCATACTATAATTTTAGCATGTACCTACCTACGTACGCTCTTACAATATAATTTCCTACAATAATTATCAATGAAACATAAAATTTAGGTACATAGATAGTCATCGTCGATGGTAGGTATACAAATTGTTTAAAACATAAATACAAATTTCCCTTTCAATATACGTACTACCCATCAGAGAGAAGGTAATCACTACGTTAGGTGATAAATATTTTCATAACCATAGAAAAAGATATAGAACCTATTAAAGTGCAAAAAAGTCTATAAAATAAAATAATAAGCTGTCAGTGTATGTCATAATAAACTACTGATAAAACAATAAAATCAACAAAAATATAAAGATGAATTGCCTTAAAACTGGAAATATATTGATTCAATGCCATTTCAACGTAATATTCCATAAAAATCCATTAAAATATTTGAAGGGTTTTTCTTACAAGTATAATAATATTAGTACTACAAGAAGTTTCTTCCCGTTCTTGACGCAGACCAGAAATTATCCAGTTGTGACTCCAGGAGCTGGTGCCGGCAAGGGGGGAGGTGGAGGAGGATCTGTCAGGGAATCAGGGGGTGGACTCGGGAAATACGGAGCAGCGCAAGAAGAAGAGTACTTCTTCCACAAACAGAAGGAGCAGTTGCGGAAGATAAAAAGCAATGTGAAGAATGAGGAGAAAGCACCATCGCAGAAAGAAGACAAATAAAGAATGAAGGAGAAGATTTCCGTCTTTGATCGTCATTAATGTGTTTTATATTTTCAGAATTTAACTATTGTATCATCGTTAGTGATTTTTATCGGGTTTCACGACGAAATATTTGTTTCTGTATCCTTAAAAATAAAACAGAATCAAATACTTATAGTAAAATTAGAAAAAATCTCATGCTCTTTAAAATTTTGTGTAAGTTTACGACAAACTTACTTACAGAAGCAGTGATAGAAATCGATTCAATTTATTGTAGGTACCTACTTATGAAAAGGAATAAATATTATGTTTGAACTCGGTTGTTTTACGGCGAGGACTTTCAATTTTGAATGAATTATTTTTGTTTTTTTCACCCAGTACACTTGTGGGATATTGCAACATGATTTAAGCTCCCCATATAATAAATTAATTACTAAGCTTGTAAAATGTAAGCCTGTCGTTGTTGTTGAAAATAGTATATTTCATTACAAGTGCGGAAAGGCTGTCATTGCAAAGAGTTCCGACAAATGTCGACCCGAGCCGAGGCGCAGCCGAAGGTGAGGGTTGACAGTCGGAACTCTTTGCAATGACGGTTCCGCACGTGTACTGAACAACTATTTTTAATACAGTTGCGAAAAAAATGAAGAAATTTAGTAAAATAATAAAAACACAAACTCAACTAAGTTCCAACTGTGATCAAGAGATGGCGCTAGTCGTATTAGTAATACGAAACCTACGTTGCGCAATACAAAAAGTGTGTCAAAGTCGTTTCGCCATTTTTGACAGTTGGGAAGGAGAACGCACGAGTTCGGAAAAGGTAAAGAAAAAGCTCGAGTATGTAATAGCCCACTTCCCGAACGCTATACGTCCCTGCAATATGCCACTTTTTGAGCAACTGTATTAAAAAATACAATAAGTTTGTGCAACCCGCTTTGGGTTAGGGGGTATATGGGTACATTATCTGTTGCAGAAAAATTATATTATTTGTGTGCATTTGTGGCTGGGGACAGAAAATGTTGTTGGATTGTGTGCAAGCACCCCAATACTCTAAATACTCCAATACGTTAATGTTGAAACAATAAAATTATTTGTTTTAAAGAGCTTTTGTTACGTCCTTGACGCATTATAATTTTCATGCTTTCAAAATTACAGCTATTGACATTGACAAATAAAAAACATTAAATGATTTTTTAACCAATAATAATTTTTTAGGTTTATCAAAACGTAGTGGTTATATACTCTTTGGTTTTATCTAAATACAATAGTAGGTACAAAACATACAATCAGTAATAACATTATAATTATGTCATAATTACATAATTTTTTATTAGAATGTGAAATTTCTGCGAAATCTAACTGTTTCAGTCAACTTGAACATGCAATAATGCAGCAGAAACCAATGCAGAAACGCAAGCCCAAAATCGAAGAGAATCCTTAACAAGCATGTTCATAAGATCAACATTGGATAAATTATGGTATTTCCCATATTTAAGAACGAGATACTTCTCTAAGGGTATTTTCCATTTACAACCGGGATTTATAACTACCCTGAAAAGTCCAGTTCATCAGTTTTCAAACATAAGATGTTATTCAGAAGGATCTGGCAAAAAAGATACGGGAAAAGAGGAAGAAATTGAAGCAGTCAAGATGCCAGGCTTTATCCATCCGCAGAACAAGAACGAAGAAGGTTATTTCACGCAGAAGGCAAAGCAGCAGTTGGAAGAATTAAAAAAGAAATTAGATAAACCAACGATAGAAAGTTCTGAAAAGAAAGAATAGCATTCAAAATATTTGTAATACTTTTTAATATAGATATTGAATGCTATTTAACTGCGTTGGTTGTTTATCTTTAGAATGAGTTTTGTAAATAATGACTAGGTAGTATAAAGTGTCGCAAGATTTATTTAGATAAAGCCTTTCACCCGCGATGAGTTTCAGAATTCCCGAAAGAACTCCAAAGTAGGTAACCTAATTTACTCCTTACAACATCAGCTAATTAGTAGGTAGTGAAAATCCCGTCAAACTCGGTCTAACCGTTTCGGTGATTCGCTGTTTCCCGCGATAATTTATAGGAGTTCCCGCAGGAATTCTAAGATACAAAGTACCCTATGTCCTTCTCTGTACCCCTGAAAACGTATTAGGTATATGCAAAATTTAATGGTGATTGGTTGATCCGTTAAGGCGTAAAAGCAATAAATGCAAATGTGAATTCGTTTGTTTGTTACATTTTTACGCCTTAACTACTCAACCGATCATCATGAAATTTTGTATATTTTTTATACAAGCTGTTTGGCCACAGGATGGATGATTTGACCACACTCACTTACCTGATGTCAAGTGAGTGTGGTCAAAGATTGTAAACACATGAGGCTGCCGGAACACCTTGTATACACTTTGCCAGGGGTACAGAGGAGGACATAGGGTACTTTTTATGCCGAAATTCCTTTGGAGACTTCGAACTTAACGCGGGTGAAACCGCGGGAAAATGCTAGTATTTCATAAACATGACCTTAACTTCATTCTGTCAGTTAATTTACATTCTCACAACTCATTATTTTTACACTAATTTTATTTTCAATGCAGACACAAATTAGCGGTTTATTATTTACCTAGGTACGTCTAGATAAGAAACAGAACGATTATGTATTTTGTATTGTACTAACTCATCTCAAGCACCACACCAAGTACACTTTCTGAACACCGTGAAGATTGACTGGTAGAGAATGTCACTGTGGCATTAAGTCCGCCTTCTATACCATGTTGTGCAATAAGCTTAAATAAATAAAAAAAAAAAAAATTATATGAGAAATAGTTGTCCCGCGGTTTTATTCGTGTTTCATCTTTTTTACCTTGGGGACTTAATTCGAAAAGTAAAATAAAAAAGTGCATATAAAATGCTTTGCCCTGAATGACTGATGGATCAACGCCCAGCCTAAACCGCTGATCGTAGAGACCTGAAACTTGGAGGGTGTGTTCTTTCTATATTGTAGACATCCGATAAGAAAGGATTTTCGGAAATTCAACCCCCAAGGGGGTGAAAGGAGGATGAAAAGTTTATATGGAACAATTCTGCGGGAATTTCGAAATTATCGCGGGTGAAACCGCGCGGGACAGCTAGTATAATTTACAATTAGCTATAACTAGATAAATAGGTATTTAGAACAAGTTGTGTAACTTAGGTAGATATACTGTGATTGTCAGTTGATCCTGTTTTTACTTTAAATATGGAGTCTTTAAGGTTAAATGAGAACCATATTCAAACCCTCGTTTTAACTATGTTTACATGTAACTAATACCTACTATTATAAATGAAAATATGTTAGTTTAATTGTTCGTTTGTATGTTTCGCTTTCACGCCTAAATAAAAACGTGGATTTACGGGATTCGATATAAAGGAAATTAACATTTAGTGTCCATGTGCCAATGATATTCTATCAAATGCTATAATTATAATAAAAGAGTAGAATCCGCGTGTCTGCTGACGCCAATCTTCGGAACTACTGAACGGTTTTCACCGGTAGATTAAGCTTAGCTTGGAGCACTTTTTTCCATTTAAATCGGATGCCGAGGGCGAAATCGCGGGGCACAGCTAGTATCTAATAGTACATAATATGATCTGCATAGCTAAGATGCGCGCCACGATATGTTTATCGAACGAAAGATAAAATTGTCGATACGACAAATATTTGTGGGCGTCCAAGCAAAAAAGTGCAGTAGTGATTGAGTTAGACTAGATTCGCCTAAACATTTTTTGCTGTCAGCTGTCATGTTACCACTGGTAGACTTAAGATATAATATGTCGACGAGAATCGATAAAACGGCTCGATAAAATTTTATCGTGTTGCGCAGCGAGTTGGCAACTTGCTCGCGTAATTTTCACGAGTAATATTTCTATAACATCAAAAATTATTGTAAAATTGGGTATAAGTATTATATTTTTTAGTAATTTCAAATCCTTCAATACGTCCCTTGTTTAACTTCATAACCTGTATGTTTACAAATTCAAACACAAAATATTAATTCCCGTAACAGGTAAATTGAAATACGCATTAATATTTTCATTAGGAACCGACTTGTTGCAATTAGTGTAACTTAATTAGCCACCTTCGACAACTGATATAAAAATTAACGCTTTACAAACTGAATTTGTCTCACTAATTTGTTTGACTATAAAAAACACAATGCAACTATTCGCTAATTGATAGTTCCTACGTTCTAATAGAGAAGTAATACGTTTTAGACAGGAAAATGATGTCGTGATTTGGTTTTTATTGAAAGTAAGATATAACTTATAGAAATGATCAAGGTTAGTACACAATTTGTAATGTTTCTTTCTTCTAAAAATCTTTTTTTATCTTTCAAAGTCATGGCCAAAATTACAATTATACTACTTACTACCTGACTCGTTTTTCTATGATAATTTCAATTAATTGCGTCTTCTATAGAATTAGTAGCGATAGCGTGGTTACTGGTTAGGCAGGTATTCATTTCTGGTATTTCCGGGGGAATTCCGAAATAAAAAATACCTATTCTTCGTCAATCAGACATAGATATTATAGATTCCTATATCACTGAAAGGATTTTAAAATCGATAAGTGGTACCAGAGCTGAGGTACATAGATACATGTTCTCTAGTATGAGCTTCGGTATTTACGCGGGAGTTCCGAGACAAAAAATATCCTAACACTAAGGGATAGTGCAGTAACTTTCCATCACTGAAAGAATTTTTAAAATCAGCTTATTAGATAGTAGCGAAAATACCAAATAAATAGGTTTTACCCTCACGCCACGTATTCAATTAAATGTAATCCTGTATTCCCGCGGGATCTCCTAATTTGCTATGCCTATAACCTTCGCGGAAGTGCAAACAACAAGTCGACACAGTTTTATGGCAATCGGATGAACATTACGGCAGCGAATAAAATATCTACTAATTAACAAACAAATAAATACTTTGAATTTATATATTAAAAACATAGAAATACTCATTAGGTGTTTCATTCCAAATTCCGTTCGAAATTGAATCACAAAACCGATCGATGTCTGCGAGAGCTGCACGCGTATACTCACATAAGTAACTAAGCTGTTTCCCCCTTCAGTAAAATTTTAACTCCATAACCGCTGCTGAATGCGCTTTCTCTAATAAGTACTTATAATAATAAATAATTATTGTTATTAATTCTATGATAATATAACTATAACATTTTTTTTTTCAGCATACGTTAACGCTTTTGGCATTGTCGTCGATTGGTGGGAGGTAAAAGTGTTATTTAATCTATTCCTGGATTGCGGCTTCGTTTGCGTGATACCTAATTAAAGATGCTTTCAATTTAAAATTACAATATTATGATAGCTACGTTATCTCCTCCTACCGTAAACCAGTTGCGATGAAAAAAAGCCTACATTTAAATTTATCTGTATTCCAAAGCAAACCCAGTTTTTTGCTTTATATGCTTAATTAATGTGTAATGCCCCTGAGTTTCATTTACTTTTATTTACCAATACCTTTTTGTCGGATAGAATTTTGATGTAAACAATTATTTTCATCATGATTAGTTGAATAGTGTAAAAATTAATAAAATACGAACAAACACGCAGACATATTTTTTATATTATAGAGTCAAGTAAGTATCCATCGATTAAGAAATCTTAAACATAATGCAACTTTTATTTCAGTCATTTTATGAGCAACGCAAACAACCAAAATTGTTTATGTATGCCCCGGGGACACCTTTCGGTACCGAATTCAATGAACAGCGTGGACACACAAAGGCTTGTTGTATACCTTTACAAGTCACCTGGACAACAAAACATTCGGGTACACATACCTAACGCAGTAAAACAACGTTTGCTCCCAGACTTTCCAGTAGAAGACGATGATGAATTGATTGATAACGACCAACTGACGTTGCAAGGCATATTTGCAATTTCAAAAGTAGTCTTGATAAATCACAAGTCTCTGTACAGCGTTCCTGGTGCACAAATATATCCCGGTTTCAACCGGTACCTGAATTACCAAATTGCTAATCAATTTTCAAAAGGAGTCAACATTCCTAACAGACTTTTACATGGAAGGACTTATCCTAACGGACTCAATTTTGTGAACCAATTTACGCCAAATATTCCATTTTTCGGAAATTTTTTGCATAACTACCCTATCGCTAACGGTAAAAATCCTAATATTTCTGGTGACGTGAAGATAACACATGGAAGTATTAACGGACCGCTACACCACACTGGGAAATTCAACTTACCCTTAAAAATCTATTCTGAAGTAAACAGTCGACCAAGTAATCTAATGAATCACGAAATAGATTTGATAAAAGTCGAAGGTCCAGGTCCGCACAATCCTAATTATTCCGGTACGACAAATATAAAACATGATTACCCGATCCACGGCAGCATCGATGATCCGGGCAATCCGAATTTTTCTGGTGAAATTACGAAAACACAAGGTAGTATTAACGAACCACTACAACACAGTGGAAAATTAAATGTACCTCTGAACATCCATTCTCAAGTAAACAGTGGACCAAATAATCTAATAAATAACGGAATAGGTTTAATTAACTCCGAGAGTCCGGATCCGATTAGTCACAACTATTCTGGTACGATGAATATAAAACATTATTTCCCAATCCAAGGCGGTATCAATGATCCGACCAATACCAATTTTTCGGATGACATTAAGATAACACAAGGTAGTTTTAACGGACTACTACAACATAGTGGAAATTTAAATATACCTCTGAACATCCATTCTGAAGTAAACAGTGGACCAAATAATCTAATAAATCACGGAATAGATTTAATAAACTCAGGGAGTTCGGTTCCGATGAGTCATAACTATTCCGGTACGATAAATATAAAACATGATTACCCGATTCAAGGCGGCATAGATGATCTGGTCGATCCTAATTTGTATGGTGACATTAAAATAACACATGGTGTTACCAGACCGCTACAACACAATGGAAAATTAAATGTACCTCTAAACATCGATTCTGGAGTAAACAGTCGACCAAATAACCTAATTAATCACGGAATAGATTTAATAAACACTGAGATCCCGGATCCGATCAATCCTTATCTTTCCGGTACGATAAATATAAAACATGAGTACCCGATCCAAGACGACATCATTGATACAGACAATCCTAATTTTTCTGGTGACATTAAGATAACACAAGGTAGTTTTAATGGACCACTACAACATAGTGGAAATTTAAATATACCTCTGAACATCCATTCTGAAGTAAACAGTCGACCAAATCATTTAATAAATCCCGGAATACATTTTTTAAACACGTTGAATTCGGATCCAAATAATCCTAATAGTTCTGGTAAGATAAAACTAACACATAATTTCCCGATCGCTGGTGGCATCACTGATCCGGATAATCCTAATAATTTTGGTATGATAAAAGTATCACATAATTTCCCGATCGCTGGTGGCATCACTGATCCAGATAATCCTAATCATCCTGATAATTTACCACATAATTTTCCAGTCACTGGTGGTGTCACTGATCTGGATAATTCTAATCATTCCAGTAAGATAAATATAATAAATGGTAGTATTAACATACCACTACACAACAGCGGGAAATTTAACGTACCTCTAAACATTCATTCAGAAGTAAACAGTCGACCAAGTAATCATATCATTCCCGGAAAAAATTTAATAAATACCGAGAAAATCTTGGATAAAAAAATAAATCCTGAAAATAAAATTATCGTACCTGGGTACGATTGGGGACCAGACATGGATGATATAGAAATTCCAATAAATGGAAGCATTAGCATCAATCTACCCATTCATGGCGAACTTGTGAATTTAGTCGATGTCAATACCGAGTTAATAAATGAACTAAATAATTCAAAAAGTTCTGGAATAAATATTGAGAAAATTATGAATTCAGATAAAAATCAAATAAATGAAGTAACTGTAAATGGCACTCTAAACCTACTTCATTACGATGAAAATGTGAATGCTAGTGTAACTAAAAAAAAACTACCAGGGATGAATAATATATCAATTAATAATCGAACACATACAGAAAATAAAAATTCAAGTAATAATCAATTAGAACCTGGTGGTACACTCAATGGAAAAGTAAAAATATCTAGTGAAAGTCATTCTAAAGTTGAAATAGTTGAACTAAATAATACTTTCAAACCTGAGTTGGAAATAACTCGTACGGAAAAAAATAAACACTCGACTTCACCTGTAAATTCTGTCACTAAAATAATAACCCATGAGGATATTAATGATAAACTTAGTAACAATATAAAAGGGAAAGCGCCTGAAAATATTGAATTTGATGTTGTAAGTCAACCAATAAATCCTGTAAAAATATCAGATAAAGATATCAACTTTACAATTCCTGGAGGAACTAATACATTTAGTGACCTTTGGCATTCTGGTGGTGTATATCATAAACAACTTGGCAATATTCCGGAAGAAGCACAAGATACTTTTCTTAATTTGATTAGGGATCACAGTCGCCATGACAATTATGAATTCGGCTCATTTGATGACTGGCTAAATCATCAAATAACAACAAGTGATAGTACTCTTAACATTGAAACCATTAGGAAGTTGACGGAAAAAATTTTGCGTGAAAACGGTATTCGCATTGATAAACAAGGAGTACTGACTGACTCTGATGGAAATGTCTTTAACTTTACAAAACTGAAACTGGTTCCTTTGCTTATTGGTAGTCCAGTTGGATACGATACGATTATTCAAAATGGAGTTATTTATAAAAATAAAATTAATCTGCCTAGTAATATGCGTTACAAGAATAGCGCATTGATAGCTTTTGATGATCCATTTAGAATATTGGGTATTATACCTTTAGGTCCCTCTTTCAACACGGATAAGACACTGACTTTAGATTCTAAATTTTTGGAACTTAAAGCGCCCATTGACGGTATAAAAGTTGATAGAACTTCATATTTACCTTTTACTACAATTAATCCAGCAGCTTTACGTGATCTTACTGGAAAACCTGAATCACCTATAAACTATATTCAAAATTATAGAAAACCGTGTGCTAATGGAAATTGTTTTCCCCATAGAATAGTTCCTAGCATAGAACAAGAAAAGGAGCTTATCTATCCTAAGACAAACGATGCAAACACAAAAATTATTTATTTAAATGAACCAACAGATGAAAGGAAATCCATACTATCGGCAATTAATTTCGATCAAGGAGCCGGTGAAATCATTCCAGTTGTACAAAATATGACTCGATTATTAAAAAAATTGATTGCTGATATTGATAGCAAAAAAAGGGCGAAAGATGTAACTGAACCTCCAAAAGAACCCGAAAAGCCACCACCAGATTACGATGAAGTTCCTGGTTTTAGGATAATTGGAGGTAATGCTGCTACGAGCAGTGGTACACCAGTTAGTAGTAAAGGTAGATCTGGTATAATAACTTAATAGTGAATAAACGGTATGAATATTTGACCTATATTAAGAATAGTTAATAACACAATCAGTAGGTATATAAGACGTATATTAAAATTAAAGTGACGTAGCTTGATATGGACACCGAATATATTATTAGTATTTTAAAGGCTTTATTGTTATAAATAATAATAAAATGTGTTGCAGCATCATTAATACTTTTTTATTTTATGAGAACGTCATCTCTTGAAGTAGGATCGAATTTATTATCCACATAGCCAGCGTCGCGTCGCCATTTGGTATATTAATTATGAGTAGTGAGTGACTTTCTGAATGTTAGCTCGAGATAAAACAAGATGGCGCTTTAATCAATTAAAATCACGTCATCTGCCAACATTAGTTAGTACTATTGCCTCTTGGATCATTGCTTTAAATTCCAAATTCAAACTCAATCTCAAAATTCATCTCAAGTTCATCGCTCATTTAAACTGATCAACAATCCGATCCAGTCAGTTGAGCTTGAGCCGATTCGAGTCAGTATTGTTCGCATTTTCTGTATGGTTAGACGATAGTTATTGAGCCGATTTGTATTAAATTGTTTTACGAAACACGCACCTATATAATTCGACTTGCAAAAATTAAATATTTTGAGTGAAAATAAGTGCTTTTTTAGTTTAGTTCATATACCTACTTTCATTTAAGTAATAGGTATAATAATTAGAAAAAAAGATTGGGGGGCTTTGTTAAATCAATTTAGTTTTAATTATTAGGTACTTTGAGTAAGTAGATTTTGGTGAACGATTAAGATAATTTGATAACCGTGTTCAATTGTGATATTGTAATAAAATCGATGTTGTTATAAGATGTTGTGATCACCGCCAGTGCTCCTAGGAATACCGGTTCGTTATTATTTGATGGGATTGCACCACTGGTAAGTTCGATCTTGGTGTTTACCACTTACCTGTCTAGTGCCTTGTGTATTTTTAGATTAGGCTCCCTGGCGACCAAATCCGGAGATTAAATAAACTTTGTTGCTACATTAAAGTTATATTAAGAGAACAAGTAGTAAAGTTAGATGAATGGCAAAATATCATGTAGGTACAATAAAATAAGTACCTGAGTATTTTTTGTTGATTCTGTTTCTGAAATCTAAAGCATTTAGAGATATTATAATTAAAAATAATAATTTAAGAAAATTAATAATTTCGCACTTTTAGAATGAAGTGACCCAACTCAAAATTTTTAATTTTTTTATTTAATTTTAATTGCAAAAATATGTGCATTTATCATGCATTTGCACAAAAATACTATATTTTTATCCCTAATTCAACTCTAACTGTTGCGCTTTTTTATATGAACTGTGACTGGTCCTGGAACGCACCTGCAGCGCAGCACGGGTAATTTCAGATCGAAATGCATACTTACACAGCATCAGAACGTCAACTGTCAAACTAGCAATAATTTGTAGATCAATGCCCGATACTCTCTCTCTCTCTGGTCGCTCCCTCATGACTGAGGATCGTGGTCATCGTCGATTCAGAATGCTGGTGCCGCGATGCGTCTCACGATCTGCCTCCAGCGGTCCCCGATACATAATGATTAAAAAATGCCCGATACATAATGATTATAAATAAATAAGTAAATGTTTTTCCCTGCATTTCCCAAAAGTACTATATTTTTGCATCTTTTTTTGGAAATATACTCTACTCTGATGAAAATGCACTTAAATCGGTTTCACTTTCGGTTCCAAAGACGTACTAAAATACTACGTATACATAATAGGCGATTAGAACGGGGAACAAAAAACACTTACTTGATTTTTTTATTGTGAGCATAGTCATGATGACTCGTGACTCGTCACGGCGTTGAGCTATTAATTCTATGACCTCTAAGACTTTTTTTGTTTCTTTTTAAGTGATGTTCTCGAGAATAATAATAATAATAATAATAATTAATAATTGGACACGCACAACGCCACTTGGTTCCAAATTTAGCAGTGCTTTTAGGTACTATGGGTACCAGACACCTGATATATGGGACTTAATTACTTATAATAGGTTCGTATGATACATATTTAACACCTAGACCAATGTTCGTCACATAAATGTGTACCCTGGAGTGTAATCCAGGGATCGAACCTGCGCAACCTAGCAAAGCGGTCAGTTTCCTTAGCACTACACCGTCTACTACCGTCTATGTTGTTATTAGGTAGATACAAATTAACATCCAAAAAATGCACAGGAAATAGCAAAAAAGAAACAATTATGACATTGGAGAATTGTCCTTAAAACGTTAAAACGTTTGAGCCAACGATGATTAATTATATATATAGGTTGTTAAAGGGTGAAGCCATACCGAACACACGCGTGTCACGTGAAGTCTTCGTTATTTCAGTCACTTTTCTATTTTGGACCCCGAGCAGGAAACTGGCTTTGAAGAGAGCCATGTTTAATCTAACATTGTCATTGGCGTTTCGCCATAATTGAAGAAGTAGATGAAGAAATTTTTATCACTAAGAAACGTTGTCATTGGCAAATTATAATTATAGACGCCATTATTAAAGAAGAAGAAGAAGATGATTATATAGAATGTATTTGGTTTGAGCCATCAAACCACCAAACGTTCAGTCTTGGTGCATTTGGACCTTCTTGGTACACGTCAACAATTACAATTTGTCTTGGTTCCGTAATTTTTGGCATTGTTTGCGAATTTCGCGATAGCTCAGTCTCAAAATCACAGTTCCATACAAATTTCATTTTAATAAAAAGTTGCACCGAAATCAATTGTCACTAATTTTAATTGAATAAACTGAAGTTCGCACTTAAACCTACGACTTATAGGTGTTATTATAAACTACCTACGCTTTTATGAAGAAGTGTCTCTGATTATGTATCTTGGGCATTTAAAACACCTACCTATTGATTTAAAATTCATATGTATCTACTTATTATGTACACATTTTATTCACATCTTTATCAAAATTTTGTTATAATTGAAACTTTTTTTTTTATTATATCCTTGGCCAATGATCTTATTAGGACATCATATGTTTAAATTTAACTTTATTTAACTCTTCAAACAGGTTGCAACCTCGTGAATATAAATCGTAGACATATTTTTGATGGCAGATAATATTATACATATTTTAATCCTTTACCGTTTCCTATATTTCAAATTACAAAATAGAGTTGTAAAGTTTTGTTAATTTTCATTAATATTATACCAGAAAATTGTTTTGCCCGATGTCGACACAACTGCTCAGTGACTGGTTTCTCTCATCCTTGAGTTGAATGTCACCAATCATTAACTATATGTATTCTACAATAAATAATTAATAATAAACCACAAAATTATATTAACAAAGTTTATACTTATTAAAAAAATAAAACTGACTTCCAAAACACTAAAAATCAATTCGCCTAATTTTTCTTCTTCTCCTTTAATAATGGCGTCTATTAATATAATTCTGCAAATGACAATGTTTCTTAGTAATAAAAGTTTCTAATACATGCCAGTCAAAGACACAATGTTAGATTGATTCCTTAGTTAAAACATGGTTCTCTCGAAATTCAGGTTCCTGCTCAGGGTCCGAAATAGATGCTCAAAGATAACTAAAATAACGAAGACTAACATGACACGTGTGTTTTCGGTACGTTTTTCACCACAGAACAAATAGAAGTGACATCAACTCAGTTTAGTATGGAAATAAACGAAAACCCGTGTCGCCGGGTGATCGTAGTACAAAAACTATTCATCACGAATAAAAACATTAATTAACGTAACGAAATGTATTAAACGCCATTTGGTAAGGTTTTAACTTAGTCATTGTTTACAAATTCCACAGTTTTGGGAATATTGTGAAAAATAATATTCGGGATGCCAACAAAAGAAGTTTTTGGAAAGTTAGAGCATTTGAAGTTAGAGCATTTGCTCTAACTGCCTTAGCAACCATGGCGCGCCTGCCTCGGCCACATGTCATGTCTAGTTATTTCTTTTCTCTGTGGCTTTCACCCTTCAACAACCCGCCTAATTCATGAACTTAAAAACGCTGGTAGCTCATGATGTTTACTTTTTGAGTGACATTAATTGGTTTAAGTATCTGGACTATCACTACACTCCCAAAATTCTCGCAAGAACTTTTTATATCTCCTACACTAATCGTAAATAGATGTTTCCGTGGTTCCGCTATATGTCGCAGCAAGTTATTGTTATGCCTAGTAACAATTGGCTACTTGACAAAAAAAATTTTTTTAGTCCGTCGTGTAGATTAGTAAAAAATATTGGACACGTATTTTTTTCTTTTTTTACGTACTCAAAAAATAACAGAGATACATTGAGTTGAAATTTCGCGTGACGTCACAATTCTGTGCGGTTTGTATGGCGCTTATAATGAATATTGACGTCACGAGCCCCCCACCCTAAACTTTAATGCGCTTTATCTATGTTCATTTTCATTAAATTGAAAAAGCAAAAAATATGTGTCTATTATTTTTTTATTTTCTAACTGACGGACTGATTAGAATTTTGATATTCATACCTTGGAGAATACCCAATTCTTACCATTATAACAGCAAATGTGAGTAGGTATGTTTGTTCGTACGTAGTTTGTAGGTGGCTCAACCGATTGCCATGAAATTTTGCATACACGTTGTTAGAGGTACAGAGAAGGATACAACGTACTCTTTATCCCGGAATTCCGGCGGGAACTCTGAAATAATCGCGCGTGAAACTGTGGGAAACAGCTAGTACAAAAAAATACTATAGTTGCAGCTGCAGTTAAAATTTGCGAAGTGTTTTAGATGTAATGCAAGCCATTAAGAAAGACGCAGCGCCGCCCGGTTCATTACTTCACGATTCAATAAATCAATTAAAAAGAGTTACAAAATTAAAAGTGAAAGCGATTTAGTTTTGCTCGACACTAACGAGGTAGGTAGGAACAGTTAATTTTTCAATGAACGATTACTTTCTTATAAATCGTTAGAAAAATAACGCACGATTTTTTTTTGTTATCCGATTAAACGCAAAAAAATGACGAAATCCGTTTTGTCTTGTTGAACCATTCAAAGAAGTCTAATAATGAGGTTTCAGCTCAACGTCCGTGACCCACGATATTTTGTTGACCAAATAACGAAATAAGCCGAATAATAATATACTTAGTATATATCTAAATCTAATAATGTCTCAGTAGAACTATAAACTTTAAGCGGTTTGCAATAAGAGCTATATCATACTGATTGGCGTTTTTATCGGTCCGACTTCCGATTTTGCGAACAAAGGGTTCTTGGGATTTTGTAACAGACTGACCTTTAAATAGGAACAATATCCCATAGAAGGCTTTACTGCTTTATTTTCAGTTACATTAAAATACTTGGAAACTGTATAAAATTTACTGTTTTTTTTTTCTTGTGAAGTAGGTACAGCGTTAGTTTCATTACAAAATCCGTTCAAAAGTTCATAAAGCACAAAACCAATCGGTGAGTGCGTGAGCGGCGCGTCATTATCCTATCGAGACGTACCTACTAAGCTGTTTTCATCATACTTTAAATTCTATAACGTGCGCTTAAATTCTATGCATATTAATTTTATGATTTATACCTACGTATAGCTATTAACTATACGCCCCACGGTTTCGTCTGTGCAAAATCGGATTTTTAATATAGGTAAGCTAGATTCTAGGTGTGGTCCCGTCATCCGTGGTATAAATAAGTCGATGTGTTATTTAAGAAAATATAATAATTTCAATATTATAGCTTGCAATGTCTATACTACACTCAACTAATCCACATGTGACGCGTCAAAATACCTTTTTATGTGTTATTATCTATCTGTTCCTAGTTTTTAAATTTTTCCATTTCAGCCAGTTGCACGGCCAGCCACACTTCACAAAGGACAAAGAAACGTCATGTTGAAATGTCTAATGTAAACATAATTTTTTGCCAAAAACTGATATCTTGACATAGAAGTTTATTAAATTCTCGGGTAATTTACTTGTAGTTTACAGTTTAACACAAATCTTGAAACAACTTTGACATTATCAATGCTTGCAACAGAAATAATATCTGTAACTTATAATAGTTGAAGATTGCAAGAATATCGGTCTTTAATAGCACTGTTGGTATTTGCAAACCTTATTATTGTACTTGATCAATCATTAAATTGATTTCTTACGTTGCGCATCAAGTTACTGCATTGACTTTTATACTTAATCTGATTGACACCATGATTTTATCAATGTCAATTCATTGAAAAAGCTTGCCATGATCGTTGTTGCGGCTTCTAATGATTCTCTCTAACTTTTAAACAACTATTTGAGGAATGTACATTATGTACGACAAGATCTTACCCGGCCAAAGTACTTGTAAAATGGATTCTAAGAGATCAAAATAAGCATAATAAATGTTAATGATGTGTATTTGAACGCTTTATACTAATAAGGTGTCCAGTCCCCACTCCCCCCATTGTCTATAATAACCAAAATAGGCATCTTTGAGGCATGCTTTCTACAAATTTTTCCGCGTTGTCGCAGGACTATGACCTCCATATTTCTTTTATAATGTCGACTTGTAGTATACTACCTCTATGTCCATAATACATTTAGTTTTTTTGTAAAAAAGAAGTGATTGAAAAATAAAAGATTTTGATGATGTTCTGTTGGAGTTTGAATATGACTGTGAGTAATGGCAGGCAACACTTGTCACATGTGAAGCGACACTGCGAATATCGGAATCTTTATTTGAATGTGATAAGTGTCATCCGTTATGACCTCACTTCTCTTCTAGACGCGAACTGTGAAATAGCCGAGGGTTTTTATAAAATGAAATATTGTGTGTAGCAGTGTTTTCAATATATGTATTAACCATGAAATAGTGTTTTTTAAATAGCCCAGAGTCCACTTCCCTCAAAAAGAACCGTCCAACATGTTCTTCTAGTCAAAAAAGATTTTTATTTAAAATTATTATGATACATTAGTTAAGCATATAAAATATATATTTCAAAGAGTCTAACGGCCGCACTCAGAGTCGACTTTAATGATTACTTAGTAAAGTATAGATTTTTAAAACAAAACTGCCGCAATCAGAGACGTTCAGTAAATTAATGTTAATTGGCACTTAATGAGATGTAACTTAATTAGTTAAATGTCAATTAACACTAATTGATTAAACTTGTCTGATTGCGGCAGTTTTGTTTTAAAAATCTATACTTAACTAAGTAATCATTAAAGTCGACTCTGAGTGCGGCTGTAAGTGGTATAGTAAATTGTGGTCTATTAGTGGCCACAGACTCAGCTCGCCGGTGGCGGTGTGGATATTTTTTCTACAAATATTTTCTATGGGGTTCGCGTCTGGTGACTGTGAGGACCATTCCAATACATTGATGTGATTGGGTGAGTGGCTGCGGCGGCGTGCACACAAAGAACGCTTTGTAGCGCGATGCGCACGCGGCACTCTTCGTGAGAAACGTGCTCTCTCTCCGAAAGTCGTGAGCGCACTGAGTTGAATCATGAATGTCTGAAATCTTAGGCATAAAACCACTTTACGGGTTACAACCATTTTTAATACGAAACTTACATTTTTTAGAATACTTACCCCGGGTACGCTCTCGCCGTACATAGTGTATAATATGTTCGTTTACACAGCCAGCAGCCTAACAACGAGGACATAAAATAATCTCTATTTTGTATCTAACCCCAGAGTGCTAAGTTAGGTTAGGTTTGAAAAAAAAAGACAGCAGAGTCAAATGGTGCTGCCCCCCTAGTCATTTTGAACTGGCTTTTTCCTGCACTTTCACCCGCATACGTGTCAATTTGGAAGTTCCCGCTGGAAATCTACATACATCTACATACATACATTATGATAATTTACTTAGCTTTTTTATTATATACTTACTCTATTTTTACTTTTTAAATTATCTGCACTTAAATTATCTTAAGAAATATAGCTTGTGGACGGTCTTATTTGTAGTGTGAAGCCATCTCCCTTCTACGGTCGCCACTGAAAATCAGCGTCGTGGAACTTAGTGCCACGGCATAATGCTGAGTGGTAGCCATTTTGGTACCAACTATTCTAGTTTAAGTCTCACGATTGTACTTATTTTATGTTTATGGTATCAAATAAACTTTTTTCTATTCTATTCTATTCTATTCTAATCTGTGAAATCCGTTCTTAGCAAATGTGTCCTCCCTATAAACTATCTATTTAACCAAGTTTCAGTAGTTTTCAAGATTTCGTGCTTAGTGAGTGAGTTTCGCATTTTTCAATATGCGTGTTTATATGCATATCATTGTCAATTTTTTGTCTATAGGTACAATCTTCGTCGCTTAAAAAAAGGATTACACCCATAGAACTGTCTAGAACTGAATCGGTCTAGTCAGGCTCCATTGAGCTCGAAAGTAATTGTGTATGACCTCACATTGAATCGCAATCGATCGATTGAGGAATCATCATAATGAATGAAACGAATAGTTTGTTAATTAGGTAATATTGAAAATTTGACGTTTTACTGCCCCAATAGTCTTGACTTTAAGCACGTTTTAAACGCTGAAGATCTTGGATTCGGTCCTTGTTATTTGGCTTAACTTGAACCTTAATTTTATGGGGTCATCTCTAATCCGGTAATTAGTTGAACGCTTATTAGATTGATAATATACTATAGTGACTGGGGGGAAGATAAAAATCGGGGTAACACAAAAAATCGACCATCACGATCTGGCATGAAGGACGATTTTTTGTGTTACCCCATTATATTATCTGTGCCCGTACTCATTTTCCCTTCTTATCTTCCCCCCACTCACCCGCCGTAATTTCGGAGTTCCCACGG
The DNA here is from genome assembly GCA_907165275.2 of Zygaena filipendulae. Lineage (NCBI taxonomy): Eukaryota > Metazoa > Arthropoda > Insecta > Lepidoptera > Zygaenidae > Zygaena > Zygaena filipendulae. Next base: position 6,368,133 of record OU015671.1, read on the forward strand.
GAATTCCAGCATTAAATATAGATGTAAACCTTCCTCATTAGTCAATATTGGTGAAATCCGCATGAAAATCCGTTGCATAGATTTAAAGATCTAAGCATACATAGGGACAGATAGTGAAAAGGGACTTTGTTTTATATACTATGTAGCGATTTAAAAATCTACTATCATCTATAGATTAAGGTATTCCTGTTTTTATCTATTCCCTCCTATCCACCTTCACGTATAGCCTCGAAAAGATGGCCTCTAACAATAAGGCTGCTTTTTGTTCTGATGGTTTCTTCTTGTTTGTCTAATGTATAGTATGTTTATTTTGAGGAAAATAAATAAAATACCTATCTATATTTAAATTTGAAGGTGTAACCGTCATGGAAAGACCAGCAAACAAACAATAAAAAAGCTACGTATGTATTTATTTATAAATATACATAAGTAGGTAGCTCTGGTCTGGTGGCGCTATGCCATAATGTCCACGCATTATTTATTTACTTACCCATGTACATATTTATAACTAACTTTCATGTATTTTTTTAATAATCTAACACAATTAGCAACGATATATTTAAGCACTCCACATCACAACAACCTTTGCGATAACCATCTAACGGTTTTTGTAATGTTGCTTTGCAAACAAAACATCACTTCTACAGAATTATCGATCGAACTTTTTTTGCTTATGGCAAAAACTGAATGTGTTAGCCCTTAATGCACTAAACAGTATATTTGAGTACCTACCTAAGATACTACAGCGAAGCGAATTGTGTCCTGAAAATAAGAACTTTTTGAAGTGATGTACCTATTTCTATAGAACTGTTGATCTGGGCAAAACTTTTTTGTTCTGCACCTATCCATATTTCTAAGCGACCAAAGTTGGATGTTTTGACACAGAAAGTAGCGATAGCTTACTGGCATTTTAACTTGGAGTTAGTTAAGCTGTCGGAACACGAAGTGTGGGCCCGCTCGCCGTGCCTTGAATCTCTAATAGCAGACACTAAATGCCTTTTCCTGTTTAAATTCGAATGCATTTAGTTGCAAATGAGTATTTTCAATGACGTGGTTGCCGAACGCATACATATACATATACTTAACCTTACTTGTCTTGATGCGCTGCAATTTTAAACATCATGAACAAACTTACAAGGACACTTACGAATCTGTTCTACTTATCTCACAAATGACTATGTATGATTAAGGTATCTAGGTATTTTATAAGGAGATCAAAAGTTTACAAGATTTAGAACTCTGCTTGCGCGTCGAAGTTAACAGTGGATATAAATCTTACCTCACTGCTCAGCATCTTAATTATGGCGTCTACCATTTACAGCAATGTTATATTTTCTTTTTTTTTTAGGGTTCCGTAACCAAAGGGTAAAACGAGACCCTATTACTAAAACTCCGCTGCCCATCCGTTCGGCTGTCTGTCCGTCTATCACCAGGCTGTATCTCATGAACCGTGATAGTTAGTTATAATTTTTACAGATGATATATTTCTGTTGTCGCCATAACAACAAATACTAAAAAACAAAAAATAAAAGGAACTCTTCGTGCGCGAGTCCGACTCGCACTTAGCCGGTTTTTTTCTTTTTTTTTTTTCAACTTATTTAAAGAGCTTTATCGCTCAGCGAGATGTAGTAAAACTAACAAACATAGGTACACTTATTTAAAACTCTGAGTCCGCTAGATTATGCCTACCTTATAGCTAATGTGAAAAACTAATCTTTTTCACGGACTTCATTGATAAATAAAATAATTATTAATAACCCCCGCATTTATCACATTGTTCGTAACTAATTTATCTACAGCTATCATATTTTGTCTTTTCACTGCACAATTATTTTTCGACATAGTCCCTTATTTTTTAATGACATTCTCTACTGAATACTGAAATATTGATATTATTACAAGCATAGAAGTTTTAAATCTAAAACAGATGTTTGTTAATCGTAGCTGGCTTTATTTTTATTTAAAGTAATAGAACACCTTATCGTGTCGAAAAATAGGTTAAATAGCACGTTCTGTAAGTAAATTAATAGTACCTACTTGAAATAACTAATAACGATTAAAAGTACATGCTGCAACAATATTTAAACTCATCTTTTTGAGGCAAAGTATTATGGATTCCATATATTATATATACCACCAGGATTTCTCCACCACCAAGGGATGACCCTTCCTCAATTAGTTTTTCTTGCACAGTCTCAATAAGGTACCGTGAAATCACATCTCACCCAAGCAACGTTTTTGTGTCCAAAGAGATAGAAAAACTGTATTTTTAAAGGTGAACGGACATAAGGTGAACAATCGAAATATACCAGTAAGACCAGTCATTCCGGAATAATCGATTGTGCACGAATCGAAATGATTATTGCCTAATCACTTGTGTTCGTTGAAGTTATCCCGCTATTAAAAATGATAATTAATTACGTACGCCTGGACATGGGTAAGTTAACAGAACATAATAATAATAAACTTACAAAATGTAGTTTTAATAAAACTTGTCTTAATCTGTTTTTGGTGTGCAATAAAGAGATTTGTATCTCTATTTATATGATAATGTATCTATAAGCATAGACTTGCAACAATGTATGCGCCTATATTGTTGAAATCGTTTAGAGATTTCAATAATGTGCAAACTACGGGAGAATATACTGACCAAATATGGTGCCCAATCGAACACTGGTAGCAGAAATACTGTTCACCAATCTTCGGGTGGGGAATTTTTCGGTCACGAACTTTATCGAACAAGCCCCTATTTTTCTCTCAGAGTGGCTGGTTCTAAACTAAGAACAGCTTGTATTATAGGGTCAGACCAGTGATTAAAACGATAATGACTTCAAAACGTTGGCCTAAACTTGACATGCCCAAGAATGTGCGTATCCACTAAACAATGTTACCAAGTCAAGGACACCACCTTTCACCGTCAGAAAGACGGACAGACAGACGGCCAGAGGTGACCGGCTGACCACGTGTTGCGACACAATACGCGCAAGGTCGCCATGTGGGTATGCCTATGCAAGCGGTTTTTATTATTTTGCGAATAAATAAATAATAAACTTACATATTATGTAGATAACTAAAAATGAATACCAAACCACTTAACTCCAGCCCTCTTAGCCAAGTTGAAAATATATAATCTTTAATGCATAGAAAACTAAGGAACGAATTGTTACGTCACTTGTTCACGCAAAACTGAACTTGTGACTACGTGACATGACAACTCGTTCCTTAGTTTTCTATGCGTTAACGATTATATGTAGATTGTGCACTTGGCTAAGGGGGCTGGATAAAATGTAGTTAAGGCAGTTGTCATCAAGTTATGCAAATGTATGTGAAAAAAAAACCTGCTGGACTGATACCCAAGCTGCAACTGCCAGAGCTAGGGAATTTAATTTTGAACATTTTTGTAATCCTAATTCTAACTAAATTAGATAAAACCAAAGTCAGAGAGACGTAAGATATGAAGTTTTTTTAGTAACTACCTTTACATATTCTCCTTTGTTATTTCCCCACTACTGGGACACAAGCATACTCTTATGATGTATCCGAGGCAATAGTCCACCACTCAGACCCTACTCTACTGGAATTTATACACGATCACGATATTTTCCTTCATCGTAAAATCGGTCGTAATGTTACAAATTTATACCTAGAGTTGGCCTGATTTTAAAACCGGATTTTTTGTCCGGATGACGACAATGCGAATTCCGAAATAATTGATTTTATTAATCGATTTGCAAATCAGTCTTAATCAGCAGCAGTTTAGCTACGGGGGACCAATCCTTTTTCTGTTGCTGTAAAATCTCTCTGAATTTTTAGGCTACAGTCGGTTCGGAAACCAAATTGATTTGCCATTACTTAAAACTGATAGTTGATACAATTTACTGATGGTTTTACCCAAATTTCAGCCTTTTTAACTTAGGGGTTGAATTATTTACGAAGAATATACTCGTAGCTTCCTTCTTTAGTTGAAAAAAGGAGCCCAAAAACCAATTTCCGTGACTTTAAGCTCAATACTAACTACTACTACTTACTGGTACTTCCATTTCCCTTTTCCGCTCCCAGGGGGTGAATTTTGAAAATTTCTTTACAAAGTTTAATATTATGAAAGAAAAGCCTCGTGCAAGTCTCTCCAGGAATGTGGTTTGTGATTTAATTCCCGCGGCTTCACTCGCGTGAATTTCGGAATTCTTGTAGACACTTCTTAAGAATCTTCGCGCAAGTGCAATCTACAAGTTGGCAAAGTTTTATTAAAATCAGATGAATAGTACAGCAATGAATAAAATAAGAACAAACAAATTTTTTTTTTTATTTTTTTTTTATTTTATTATTTTTTTTTTTTATTAGGTTTGCCAACAGGTATTTAACATGTTAGAGTATTTATCTATATTATATATCTATTATTACACATTTGAATGTGTAGGTGGATTCGCATAATACAATATAAAGAATTTAAGATGCGGATACTGGGCGAAGATTTGACCATAATTTTGTCTGATATTAAACGTTGATCATAAAGGCTATAATATGGTATGACATGTCTGTGTTATAATAATTTTTTTGTAGGCAAGACTTTTAATCTCTGATTCCAAATTCTAACATTAATGTTACCTAAAATTGCAGAGTTTAGACAATGTTGGGAATTAGTAGAAAATACTTATTCTTTTCGATACAATTTGGTACATATCTTTTTCTATTTTTCAAACGACATACAGAAAATGCAAAAAATATCGTACATTCATTATTGTACGGTTGAGTAAGGCGTAATTGAATAGTTTTTATATTGCTTACTTGTATTAGAGAAGTAGGTATCTATATTTTATTGATCACGTCACTTCTATACTTGTTACTTCCGGGTTGCTCGTCGGTTTAATTCTAACTCATGTTTTGTTTTGTGGCTGTTCAGAATCGTTTTCAGGAAATCACGTTCTGTAATTTTTATTATACTTAACATACAATATGAAACACACATTAACAGTAAGTGATACGTGATTTTTGCATTTTTATTTGTTTTACTGCATCATATTATTATATTAATTTAATAACTTATGCATACTCACATAATTGCGATTATGTGAATATTTTTTAGTTTGATTCAAGGTTAATCTTAATTAAACTTTTTCAGTTGTAATTTACGTTATTAATTATACTTTTTTTATAGTAGCACATCATGTTAATTCATCGTTAACTAACATCAAAATTAAAACCACCTAATCAATATTTAGCTCATTTGTGAAAACAACAATAACATCAAACTCCAATCTGAATATTCAATTCAGAAGGGTGGCAGAGCGATCCTCCATGAATCCAGATCATGAGCAATACTGAATAATTCCGAATCCGAATTGAGGTGTTATGATTTTTTGTGGTTTAACAAAAATAACACCGAATCAAACGTAAAATATTCACATAGCCTACTAAGTATACGTAGTTATGTTTAGTAAGTTTTTATTTTCTTTATTTCTTTCTGGCTTACGTACATAAATTCAAAGACATCTTTTTATTAAGCAATTTTAATAAAAATATAGCAATGCATGTTCCAATTGCAATCATTGAAACATGTAAATTAATCCTTACTACTGAATATTTTAGTAGTAAGGATAATAATTAAAGCTAGTAATTAAATCTTTATGTAGTCAAATTTAAACTTGAATCAAAACTACAAAGTTCATAGTTTAAGGTCAAATTAATTTTTAAATAAATTTTTCAACTGTATTTTACAAACAACAAAACAAACTTCCAAACAAACATACATGAATAAACAAAATAACATATGTATTATATTAAAATTTTCATAATGCATTCCACCAACCTAGTTTGCATGCTCATTTTTCAGTGTTAAATAAGATATATTCGCTTCTAGTTTCTATATCTACAGCTCTCGATCACCTTAAGGTTGCCTTGAAAAGATTTCCTGTAGCGATAAGGTCGCCTTTTGATATTTTTTCATTTATTTGTCCTAGTTTTATTATTTGTTTTGGGGCAATTAAGTACCTACATTTTAATTTTAATATCTATAAGTAGTTATAATATTGTCGTAGGTAGGTACATCATATATTTATGAATGCATGCCGCTCTTGCTAGAAAACATATAATATGTTTATGTGGCTCGATATTTAGTATGAAAGGGTCTGCAATTTGCGTGCAATGGAATGTGTTGCGGTCATCATAGTTGCATTACACTTGCGTATAATTCAGACCTTCGACGAAAGACGAGCCGTGTGGAGTTGAGTTTCGTTGTCAATAAAAATTCTTTGGGTTAGGTTCAGGTAAGTTGCTTAAGATAATTACGATACTCGTATAATTAATAACTATAAACAATGAAATACCTTAACGATAAACTTTTATTTTAAAACTATGGAATAAAGAAAAATGGGTATTGTGTGTACTGTGTGGGACATAGGTACGTCCGAAATAATACTTCGACGAAAAATAGTTCTAAAAGAATGAATAAAATAAATTCGATGTAGACCTGATGGGAAATGAACTTTTTCCTATTTCTGACCCGGGTTTTCACGAAAACCTCTTTGGAGAAATCAAAAAAATTGTAGCTGACTGAACACCAGAAATGGATTTCTAACCCAAAAGACATAAACGAACGTTACAAGTCATATTATAATATTAAACATCAACTCTACTTTTACCTCTCTAAAGTAAGAAAATGAGAGTTAAGAGTAAACTAATCTTATATCCCGTCAACATCCTGATCAGTAAGAACCAGGGAAGGTTCAAGGTACTTAGGTACATATCTACAAACAAGACAAGAAAAGGTAGGTTCAGTAACATAGCCAGAGAAGAGTCATAGTGTCAGCGTAAATCAATAGAAGATAGGTAAGTCAGTTAGTTAGTGAGCTAAATAATGTATGTTTTATGTGGGAATGTATTATTTAAGTACAGTTAAATTCTAATATTGAAGCGTGACAGCGTACACCATAGCGCTGACGAAATAAAAATGTAAAACAAAATAAGGAAACTAAAATCAGATTATAGTTCGGAAAACTATTATGATTTGTGCTCATATGACGTTATCAGATTGTTATAATATTTGTATAATGGAGGCAAATAATCAATTACACCCGTGATATTTTGACTCACAAGCGAGCGAAGCAAGTGAGGTTGCTTAGGAACTTTATTTTTCATCACGTTTCGATGAAAATAATCCTTAGCAAAAAATCAGTTTATTCAAAAAAGTAATTGCATTTACTATTATAAATCAAATTAGATACACCGCATTTAGAGTTAAACATGACCCACTTTAAAGAGTATGAGTTTTTTTTAAATTTTTTTTTAATTTCTATAACTCCAACAAAGTAACAGAAAATCTAGTTCAAAATACGAGTACACACTGTCTATGAACTGTGTAAACGACTATTTCACGTGTCGAACTCACTTTAAATGGGAATAGAGTGAATAACCATTGTAGGGGATCTGTTACTACACAACTTGTTACAGTTATGTAACCGACTGCCTCCAGGTCAATGTCTCGACTCGCCAGTTATCAATGTTCTGAGATATAAATATAATTAGGTTTTTAGTCATTCAAACATGCAATTACAACCTAAATTCTTAAGTTATTTAGATGTCAATTTGCTTTCAACTCTCAACAATACGCCAAGCTACGAGGCTTGCTACAGGTTCTTTTTTTTTAAGTCAGTAAAAATATGTCAATACTCAGGTATTTACTGCAATAATATTAGTTTACCAGCAGTTGCCGGTGGTTCAAGAGTAAAAAGAACAAATAAATGCAAAGAAGACAAGGCAAAGGATGCATCTATTTATGTATGTCAAGGGAAAAAATCTCAGTGAGTTAGGCATTTGACTGATAATAAATAGATTAGAAAACATAATTAAAATTTTTGTAGTTTTTAATTTGGTTAGAGAGATAATTATAATTATCACAATAAAAAAATTATGGTTCAATAAAACAAAAAAAGAGTTTTTCTAATCTTTTAACAAACACATTATATACACACCGGCAGAATTAGCGGAACATAAAAAGGCAGAGTATAGAAATAATTACGTATATATATTAAAACAAATTATTATCAGGCATGAAGTAACAAACTAATATACATCTTTTAACATCGACTTTAAGAAGTTTTTAGTTAAATTTTATTAAAAATTATCAAAATTAAAAAAAATAAAAAAATTGTGTAGTTTGTGAGAACACAGACAATGTTGCAAATAAAAGTTAAATCACGAAGGGGAAACACACGTTATTAATCGTTCATTTATTTAGTGTTAAAATCACAGTAATCTTTAATTTGCAACATTATTTGTGTGCCCACAAATTAGAGAAAAATTGTTTTTTTTATTATTATTTTAAATAAAATTTAATAATTTTATTACAAACTTTTAAAGTGTTAAAAGATGTATATTAATTTATTACTTCAAGTCTAATTATTATTGGTTTTAATATATATACATAATTATTTCTATACTCTGCCTTTTTATGTTCCGCTAATTCTGCCGGTGTGTATATTTCGAGAAACTGTTTAATTACCTACAAGTGACATTTTACAACTGTAATTACTTTTGTAAACACATTCCACTGTCGTTTTGTGCCCGACATTGCGTGATCTTGGGTTCTGAATGTGATATAACATAACACATTTACAAGCTCTCGTTAGGTACCGTTAGATTAAACTTGAAACTGAAAGCTTATTCAATCACATAATTGTATTGAACCTATTTTGTTTTAGTTACCACCTGAACCGATGGAGGCAGCAAAAGTGATGATTTTTAGTACAAATATGCGAAAAGTTATAAATACGGACTAGTTACGAACTTACATAGGTATATTAGATGCAAAACATTCGCATAGAATTGAACTCAACTTTGGGATTCTCGACTCTATATTAAACATTTCGGGAGAAATTCTGTGAATGACAGTGAAAATCGCATCAAATTCTATTAGAAATATTATATACTAGGTTTTTCCCCGCGGTTTCACCCGCGTTAATTTCAGAGTTCCCGCGGGAATTCCGAGATAAAAGTACTCTATGTGTTAATCTGATGTATAAGCTATATAATTGTAAAGTTTCATTTAAATCCATTCAGTAGTTTTTGCGTGAAAGAGTAACAAACATCCATCCATCCATCCATACATACTTACAAACTTTCGCGTTTATAATATTAGTAGGAAAAAAAGACTTTGTTTTATATAAAACTATTTACTATTTATAATAAAAATATATTATAAAATGCATAAAAGATCAATAGGGATATGGAACTAATGTTTCCTTGACATTACTTATTTCTCGTTTCCCGAACATTGAATTTAACTTAAATTATTATAAAATTCAAATCAAATCGTAATTATTATAATCTCGTTGCCATCGTGATATATTCTCAGTATAAATACCTACCTATCTAAAGTACTTCTTTTTTATTCATTTCAATGTTTTGTAACCAACCTACTGATCACAAGGTTTTATATAAGTAGATCATTTTAAATATTTGTATAGTGGTGGTGCTTGGAAGCTGGATTGTACCTCACGATTTCTATAGTATAAATTTTTGAATTAATTTTTATAAATTAAATTTTTTGAGCGTGTATTACAATATAGTACACACAAAAAGAAGTACATATCTACTCACTATTTGGTTTCTAGATTTTGCTGAATCCACGTAGGAGCCCTACCACAACTCTCACTCATGCACTCATGCACATCGAAGATTTCTCTATTGTAAATTCTACTTTACACACGGTGTGCAAGGTTAAACTTTTATGTCCCTACAGTACTTTTTTTTACAGTTTTCTAGTCTTAGCTACCAAACTTTAATGCGATTTATCTATTTTTTTTTTCAATAATTTGAAAAAGCAAAAAATAAATTAGGTATTATTTTTATTATTTTAACTGACGGACTCAATAGAATTTAGATTTTTATACCCTCTCATTATGCCCATTAACATGTTGATAAAAATAATTGGAAACAAATTAATCTGAAAATCATCTATATTATATATTTGAAAATCATTTACATATGTATATTTATTTAGCAATTAAATGACCGTGTCGAAATACTGTCATTTGATACGGTTGCCGTCTTAAAAGCATTTGGTTAAAACCAAAATGTTTAGTATACTAAACACTAAATCAATTAGAGAGAGAATGATGTTTTTCGGAACTTTATTATCCACAACATTATGGTTCTGTTGTAAGTGATGGTGTGTTTTTTTTTATTAGTGTTATTAATTATAGTTTTTCTTTTTCTCTTACTTTATAGACTTTGGCTTTTAGTGCTTTTAGCCAGTGTCAAGTTAAAATATCAATAAGTTTTATTTTAACCACGATTAAAAGTTATTGTTTGAAATTCTTTTTTTTTTATTAAATTGGTAAGAAATATTTTGTCCATAATCTCGCCGACACCTTCGCCTACACTGCTGTGTTACTTACTCCCTCTTGGTCCCAAACTAAACAGATCAGACAACTGATGATTTTTTTTTGGAAATATGATAATATATTGAAATAAATTCCTAAATGAAAAAACACTTTATTCACCACCACAAACAGTACAATGACAAAAAAAAAGATGTATTAAGTGGCTCCAAAGAGCGGCCTTATCACTATGAAGCGATCTCTTCCAGGCAACCAGGTGGAGTATGGAGACATTTATTACAATTAAGACAGTAGGTTGGTGGTGCAGTAGCACAGCAACTGAAATGCGAAAAATTATATAAATAGGTATATTTATTTCCAATTACCTGAATGATATGAAATTCGTACCCGAGATTCGATTTGTTTTTCCACCAGTGTATCTATGTATATTATAAGTATTTGTCGCCTAACGCAATGGTTGAATGCGTACGTCGATTCTTGAAACACGGTTGACCTTGGTCTTTGTAAAGAACACTCGTAAATAAAGAAATCTGAACGTGACATCCGTGGTTTACCTACAATACGTTACAACCATTTTTATCATATTAAAGTAAAGTAAATACCTAATAACTACCTAAGTAAATAACTACGACTAACTGCAGGTGTGATCAGCAGAAAATCACAATATTTAATAGAATTAATTTTAACCGACTTCCCAAAAAGGACGAGGTTGTCAATTCGACGCGTATGTTTTTAACTGACTTCCAAAACTGAGGAGGTTATGCTTATGTTTTTTTTTTGTTATTATTTTTTTTATTATCATCTGTGTGAGTTTCGGAATGCCCTCGCGGGAACTTTTTGTTCCGGGATTAAAACTCCTATTCCTTTATCGAATGTAATTTGTAAAGATCATCCACCCACGTTAATTCCTACATTCCATTCCAGGTATGTTACCTGGTAGCCCCCTTAACATATCTTCAATCATTATCGGTATGTTATCGGTATAGAAAACTAAGGGACGTATAGTCTTGTCACGCGGTGTCCCGCAACATTGGACGACTGAATTTACGTTTTTTTTTTAATGATTGTCAACTTGACCAAGGGGGCTGGGATTCTAAGCAGCTTTCTATAAGTAGTTTCTTTTTTAAAATCGGTTCAGTAGTTCCAGAAGTTACCCTCTACATAGTATATACATACTTGTTTTCTTTATAATATAAAAAGTATCATAGTCAAGCATAGGTACATAGTTCGCGCATATTGTGTCAAGTGTAGGTAACTATTTTTTTTGTGAAGTGGTTTAAGTACACCACTTATGTTCGAGAACATAGTATTTTAGACGAGTTTAAACGACACTCTGTTTTTAAATGAGACACGTTTGCCTAAACGCAATGTGGCCATCACCGTGCCACTTAGCTAAAATGTTGCCATCTGTAAATCCATAAAACAAGACAAGGCCGGATAAAAACCCAGAATTTTTGTACTTATTAGGCATGTTGCTGAGTTATGAAAATCAAAATTCTATACGTACAGACCTATATTTTGCTTGTGGCCTCATACCATAACCATTAGATTAAGTGAAAAAATTCAAAAATATGTGTCCAATTTTTTTATTAATTTATACACTAGCTGTCCCCCGCGGTTTCACCCGCGATAATTTCGGAGTCCCCGCGGGAATTCCAGGATAAAATACAGATATAAACCTTGCTCATGAATCACTCTATCTATTGATTAAAACCGCATGAAAATCCGTTGCTCAGTTTTAAAGATCTGCATACATAGGGACAGACAGACAGCGGGAAGCGACTCTGTTTTATACTATGTAGTGATGACTGACTAAAATCTACATATTTAATTAACCATTCCCGGTACCACCCAGTACGTGCTCCGTGCTGGCGACATCACCTATTACACTTTGAATTTCTGTCATGGGTAGCAGCAGTATAATAAATCCAAATCAACATATACATTTTCTGTATTTGTCCTATCCAGTCGTCTGGAAGAGATCGCTTGTAAAGCGGTAAGACCTCCTTTTGTATGCCTTTAGTTATAAGTTTTTGTTAACACACTGTAACATTATTTTGGTGTACAACAAAGTGTATTCTATTCTAACCATTCCCGGACCCTTGCATGTTTTCTTACCATAGTAAAAATTAATCAAAACTTTCAACAAGACGTTCTTATTTTTAGGATTCCGTACCTGAAAAGGAAGAAAGAAATACAGGATCACTTTGTTGATCGTCTGTCTGTTCTTGAAACCTCGAGAAATAGCTAGTAAGAGTATAATAAGACACACTGTTAGATCGGTAGATATTAGGTTTCAGGTTGGTACCTAGTCCCACTGTTTTACAGTTCAACGTTGGTTCCCACGTAATTGCGTTTATTCGCACTCTATTGTTTACATGAATGTAATCAGCAGTGTCAGGTAACACGAGGCGCTCGCTACTCATAATTGGAGCAATGCTTTTTGTCGTTAGCCGTTACGTTAGTATAAATCGACCGCTTCAATCTCAGCTGTCACTTACAACTTACAAGGCAATTATAGCTGCTAAATTCTAACTTACAGTTAGAATTAGTTAGTTAATAGTTGAAGTAAATTAGCGACTTGTACAAGTTCTCGTGAAAAAGTTCTTTCCTTCGCATCATGCCAAATCCCCTTTCAAACTATACCTAGGTACTGCTAAAAAAAGTTAAACAGTCGTTAAAAGTGTTAATTTTCTATAGAAAAAACATACACGTCAAATTAAGAACCTCCTCCTTTTTGGAAAGTCGGTTGAAAACTAATAAAGAATTTTTTTAGACACGCGTTCAACACCTATCTAACTTTTTTAATATATCTACTAACTATCTAAAAGAAAAAAATACGGTTAGAATGGTTATTTCATTACTTTGTTATTTAAAATACATGCTTATTGTATTGAATATGTTTAAAAACAATCGGGTATTATTTATATTTATTAATGTGAAAAGGTAATCTAACAGTGAACGGTGGTTGGTCACCATTGAAATTGCTATAAGTAATTCCATTTATTGAATTATGCTTTGACTATAATGGCGCGTTCACTTGACCTCATTCAATTACAATTCATATTCTATATTCAACTGAGCAGTGAATATTGTGTGGTCCGTTCGTATACCGAAGAGGGTGTACTCATAAGTTAGATACTCATATATTTTGATTGAAATAATATGCGGCAGCAAGTGGTAGCGTTATACTTGGTTACTGATACATCATTCTCATATAGATGATCAACGGTTTATGTTGGAAGAATTGCTGCATTTCTGTATTAGATTTACTTACGTGGCTTTTTTTTAAATTACACTTACACTAGTAGTTTCCCGCAGCTTTGCTCGCGCAGTATTCAAATACAGATTTTAGTTAAATTCGTGAGAAATAGGAAGTCGTGGAACACATCTTATACTTACACCTTACTCCGGGACGAAGGAGCAGAGCTTTTATTAATAGGGATGTGGACTACTTTTGAAAATCAAAATTCTAATTAGTCCGTCAGTTAGAAAATAAAAAAAGCAATAGATACGTAATTATTGCTTTTTCAAATAAATTAAAATATACCTACAGAGATAAAGCGCATTAAAGTTCAGGGTGAGGGGGTCGTGACGTCACTAACCGCTAAAACCGCCATACAAACTGTCAAAATAGTGACGTCACGCGTAATTTCAACTCAATATATCGCCGTTATTTTTTGATTACTTACGTAAAAAAAGAAAAAATACGTGTCCAATATTTTTTAATAATCTACAAGACTGACTAAAAAATAAAAATTAGTCCACATGCCCATTCGCCAATGATCAATTAGCAAATGCTAACTGCTAACCAGTGGGCGGTTGCCTGACCATCCTGCTTTCTACAGGGTTTAAAGGATTTCAATTTTGTTTCTCTAATCCGATCTTTTATCCGTTAGCCACACAGAGCAAATACATTTACTAGAGAGGACATGTAGGCGGGCGCGCTACCGTTGCAAAAGAAGTTAAAGCAAATGCTCTAACTTGCCCAAAACTTCTTTTGCTACAATCCCAAGTATATTTACCATAATATTCCCAAAACTGTGAATTTTGAAAACAGTGACTATACGTAAAAATATATAACCATAAAGCTGTTAATGAACCTTTTTGTGCGTGATGAATAGTTTTGTGTGCGAAATTCACCCGGTGACACTGGTATTCATCTGTTTTCATACTAAACTAAGTTGATGTCCCTTCTATCTGTTATAAATTATTTTCTTTTCTGTGTTTAGCTATTTTACATTCGAATCATTTATTTGCGTCTTTTATTCATGATTGAGTTACAAATATAGTTACAAATATCCAAATATCTTAACAAATCTTTACAAATAGCTTACGATATACAATAACAAAAATAAAAACAGAAGTTAGTACAGTTCACACGCGGTAGGTAGTGGTGTTTGTTTCGCGCTGTGATTGTACAATATTTTGTGGTCGACGAACCGCAGCGGTACCGACCTACGTCTGTTGATAATATAATTTAAGCGCGACATTGCACCAAGATCGATTCCACCCAAACCTTTCACTTCGATATTCAATTGCCAAATATTTCACTCGATTATAACGCTACTCGCAATAAGTGCTTTCGGCACAATATGCAGAGGATCTTGTTGAACTCACGGTATAATACATAAGTAACAAAAAAAACTGTAAGTTTGGTAGGTATATCCCTATAGCTACTAATATTATAAATGCAAAACTAACTCTGTCTGTCTGTCTGTTACCCTTTCACAACTTAACGGCTCAGCCGATCATTATGAAACTTTGCACACACGTTGTTAGAGGTACAGAGAAGGACATAGGGTACCTTTTATCCCGGAATTCCCGTGGGCACTCCAAAATTAACACCGGTGAAATTTTGAAATTTTGCTCATTGTCAGGGGTACAGAAAGGACATAGGGTAGAGGTAGGGGCACTTTGTATCCCGGAATTCCTGTGGGATCTCCGAAATTTCCATGGATGAAACCGCGGGGAATAGCTAGAATACCTATCCTTACTATTATAAATGCGAATGTGAGTTTATTTGTTTTTATTACGTTTTCAGGCCTTAACTACTAATCCGATCATCATGAAATTCTGCATACACATTGTCAGTCATACAGAAAAGGTTATCTACTTTTATCCCGCGGAACAGAGAAATTAACTCAGGTGAAATCACGAGGATTAGCTAGTTTCTTATGAAACTTATTTTTACTGTAGGTATTATGATTCTGTTATTACCTACACTTAATTAAACTTAAAAGTGTTATGATTCGTGAGACTTTTTGCTTTATGAAATGATTTTAAAAGGCAGACTTGAGTTAAATCGTGACTAAGTCTTAAAAAGTACGCCTTATAGACGAATAAACAAAGATCTAGAAAGGTCATAGATGCAATAAAACTTACGTAATTATTCATTAAGATACATACGAGAACGTAATGCATTAGCGTAATATTCTTTGTCTGTTCAAATTATTTAAATGGTCCATCATTGTTATTAAAAAAAAAAAAAACAAAAAACAAATTTCGGTCAAGTGCAACGTTAATTCTTACATCGTAATCGTTTCATAATGATCGATGTATACAATCTTGAATTCATTTAAGAATTTTTTAGTACCTAACTAATAGCAGTTGCTAGAAAATGCACTGACACCTAGCCAAGGAGCTCCGAGCACATTACGCAAATGCTTGACCTATTTTTTTCTCTAAGGCATATTGGCAATTCAAAAACTTCAGTTTAAAGTTGAATTAAAAAATATCATGTATTTTTTTTTTATATTTGACACGAGAATCGAATAGATTACTGAATTGGCTACTTAACTAATTTTTTTTAGTTTGTCGTGTAGATTAGTAAAAATATTGGACACGTATTTTTTCTTTTTTTACATATTATTCAAAAAATAGATACATTGAGTTTAATCTCAGAGTAATAAATATACTACGTACTGTTTAATTTATTTCTTTATTAATTATTATAAACTTACTACTATTACTTATTCTAATTTACGAGTTTTTAGATCTTTAAAATTAGCGATTAAAAAAAATAACTAATTAAAAAATCTACGTAGGTAGGTATATTTTATCGTGAGATTTCAAAAAATCTATAAAAATTGAATTTTTTATGTACTAGGCTTCAAATCCTATATGGTATTAAACTGATAAAAGTTAGTAGGTACTTATATGAAACTATTGCTTTTAAGTCAAATCGGTTGGACTTTTCAAATAAAAAAACGCTTATTTTTTTTTCTTTAAAAATTCAACAACAGTGAAAAAGAATCATAAAAATCGGTTCACCCAGTCGAAAAATTAAGTTGAATTAAGAACCTCCTCCTTTTTTTGAAGTTGGTTAAAAGGGAAGAAACGTAAGTAGTTCCAGAATAATAACAATCGACAATTTAAATCAATAACGTGAATGTTTGTCAAAACACTTGCTTTCGCGGGCCATTAGGTAAATGTAAACAATTCGCGCTAAACTGATAAAGCATTAGGTAGGTAGATACGTATAAGGTAGATAAAATATTGAATATTGCCATGTAGGTTATCCGGTATCACGCTAGTGTTTATCAAACGCATATAGGTCAGCTGTTATATTAAGATTTACCAGCTTTCAAAGATATTAACCGCTCAAACATATTATATGATACATAATTTATATGTCACCGGCAAATTGGTTTCCAAACGGAAAATATTTAAGAGCGCCTGCGAGCGTATTATGACCTCTAAGTAAACCAGCCATTAATTTCCAGCCAAGTTCCAGGCAGATGTTGGTAAAATGTCACGTGACCGCTGGCTGGCTGGCAATGTGAGTTCGTAATACGACTAAGCAAGGCAGTTTATTTTAAGGTGTAAATTGACTGGAATTAAGAGCTTGTAATACGCCCCCTGACGTGCTATGTGACCGTAACACAGTAGAATGATAGCGATTTTCAATACACGAACACCCTTTTCAGTTCTCAACATCATAGTAACGCCACGCCGCGCCGTCTGTATTATAATAATAATATGTCTGTAGCACCGATAATCCAGTGGTTAACGAAGATGGTTATTCGATTTCCGTGTAAAGATAAATAGTTAGGTACTTTTAATGGTTCATTTTTCGTTATTGTTATACCATTTAAGAATAAAAACCTGCTTAATTCTAATCTCGACTCCGGTGAAGCTACAAAAAAATCACACTTCCTGCGAGATGGCATTAACATATTAAATTGTGTACGTAATAAGCGATGAATGGCAGGATATTGGGGATCAGAAGGCTAATTCCGCACATGCGAAACACGAAACTACAATATTCGCGAACAAATGAAAGAGACTTATAATTCCAAATTCCTGTAACTTTTTATTTTACTGTACACTGACCTTAAAAAGCCTTCGCTAAAACCCTGCGCTAAAAAAACCCAAAATAATTTGTACCTTTCCTACTTATAAAAGTAGGAAAGGTACAGCCTACGTCACAGGTACGTCATCGGTCACTTTTGTTGATCGCGTTGTTCATCTATCTACTACCTTTCAACGAGCATTTCTTGTATCTTAAAAACAGCTCCAACGATTTTCATGAAATTTAGTATAGGTAGGTACTCTATCTAGCTAGGTTTCATTTTTAGAAAACGTTCTATCCGTGTTTTCAGGCAATGAATAATGCGTGTTTGGTACTGCTTTTCTACTTAACAATAGATGGCGCTACGAGCGAAGCTCGGATATTTTATTTATTAAGTCCATTAACAGTTAATACGCGAGTACCTACTATAAAAAGTAATGCAGCTTTAAGTCTTAAGTTACATGTACAATTAATTATAGGTAAAATCACAACATACAGCTTAAAAAATTGGTACAAATAACTTTCTTTTACCGTTTATAAAAGAAAAGGCAGTGTGTTCGTGCTCATTTCCCACAAAATTGCACTTTTTAAGTTAGATCACTTTCATTCTGATTGTGCGATATGTGGGGAGGCCCTTAAGATGCAAGAGCGGCGCGGTTTTATATTATGCGTTAGTAGAATTGGCCCTTAGGCCTTAGGTGGATGACCCTTGCGCGCTCTGCGACTGACTTTGGATGGCTATACTGCTTGCCGAATATAGGGTTATTGGTTACTGGACGTGTTCCTCTAAGACCAGTTAAACGAAATATTAAGCAAGAAATGTAACACCCCTTGTATATTCGAAAATTTATACGTTTATTACTTAGACTTGGAGATATTTTGTATTTAATGTTCTGTACAGCAATAAAACCAAATTTTGAACCTTGCGGCAATATAGTAAGATAATAAAATAAATATAAAATTAAATAACAATTATTTATTTAGGACATCCCTACTGATAAAAATGCGAAAGTGAGTTTGTTTGTTATGCTTACACGGCTTAACGGCTCAACTGTTCATCATGAAATGCATACTCGTTGTCAGGGATAGGTACAGAGAAGGACGTTGGTTACTTTTGTCCCCGAATTCCCGCGGGACTCCGAAATTAACGCGCGCGAAACCGCGGGGAACAGCTAGTTGTTATATAATTTAATTATTATTGGTGTTTTCACATCTACTAATTGGGGAATCTAGTAGGTATAGATATTAGATACGTTTTTTATTAAATACCTATTGATTCTCTCTTCACATTATATCTCCTTGTCTCTGCATAAAATATGAAAAAGATTTATTACAAAACAAGTACCTAAACACTAGTTAAAATCAATAACTAAATATTAAATTTATGTATCTAGGTATAGTCTAGCTTTTATGTTGAAAAGTCAAGGCTAGTTGGCAAATACAAACCTCAGATCATAGAAACAAAGTGATGTGCTAGGATCTAGCTAACTTGCTGATCAAGATGCACCTGTGTTGCGATAACTTGCGGGTCACGCAAATGGTATAGACTTTCACTGCTAATAATAAGCTGATGTTATAAGGAGTTCCTACGGGAATTCTAAAATTCACGCGAGTGAAACCGCGGGGCACAGCTAGTTATGTACCTATATTTCAGATCTGCGTTTTTTTTGTCTGGACGTTTAAGGCCCGTATTCCAGAAGGTGACTCAGATCACGTTTTACTTGAGATTAGTTTTAAGCTCAGATCATAACTCAAGCGTACATCTTATTATAGAATGCGTTTTAAGATCTAATCACTTGCAACGAGTCTTGAGTAGGGATTCTGAACTCTGATTGGTTCTAATCAGTTGAAACTAGTCTTGAGTAGAGATTTTGAGCTCTGATTGGTTGAGTGGTCTTCACATGACAGACGTAAACAAAGATCAAATCTTTGCTTGAGTATAGATTAGTACTCAAGCGTCGTTATAGAATAAGGAAATAACTGAGCTGATTGTTGATTGATGAATCTCGTTTCAAGTAAGGTTCTAAAATTAAAGCTTTACTGGAAATTAGTTTTAAAACTAGATTCATGACTTGAGTAACCTTTTGGAATACGGACCTAAATGTCATAAATCTAAGCTTGCATTGCTTATTAGCTAACCTGGGACTAGCTACTAATGTGTGAAATACCAACACTCAAACAATATCACATCGCCTTTCTTTTAGCGTCTGTATGCTATGTCGCGTCAACATGCAAACAGCACTATATGTGCACTTATATATATAGCACTTAGCACGTGCTATGTGTGTCCAATATGTATTAACAATTAACACTATACACGCTGAGTTTCCTGTAGTCGTATAACATGCAAATGGCATAATATATTATTCAAATATTTTTGTTGCACAACTTGGTATAAAAGCCGCACTTGAATGTTTTCAAATCTTTCAGCAAACCTTCAATATTGTAATTTTGATTCACCTATGTTATTGTACAATTATTAAATTTTTTTGTACCGTTCCAACGTCGTAAAATAAGGAATAATTCTCAACTAAACAAGAAAAAGTTCTTCTTGGAACTCTCATAGATATAGGCAATAGATCTCAATGTTTTCGTTATATCCAAAATTAAGAACGGGCATTGAAAAAAAATCCATTCCATTCATAAATGCAATTTTTTTTTTTACTGTTATTACAATATCAAGTTATTAAGCTGTACTTGGTAATTACCCGTCAAGGGAGGCATGTAACCTGTTGTATTTTAATATATGTATATTTGAAAATACTGTATCTAATAATCCGTGTTAATTACTTAGCTGACTGGTTAGGTAATATCCGAGATGAAGATTTTGAAGTTTATGGGCAGCCCAAGAACGAACCAATTAGGACCCGAATGCTAGCGTGTTAAATCCGGTGATTTACTAGTTCCCGCATACAGCCGAGTACCGATAGCACAAAAACATAAAATAAACAAATTAGGTGTTCACGTTTCTTTCAAACCGGTCTTTTCAGATTAACTATGGTTTAATTTAAATGCATGTCTTCAACGTAACGATAACCTGTAAACTACAATTTAGCTACTACTCGTCATTAGGTATGTGGGTACTTACTGCTGTCTGTAACTTTCATACAAGCCCAAGCCTGATCACTAAGTAAAATTTGTATGTTTCTTATAGGATGTATCCAGTAAAAGGAAATCTAAACTCTATACAAATCACACTGAAAATAATGACTGTTAAATTTTTATTCTTTAACCCCAGTCCACAGCCCACAGTAGGTACCTACTACCTGCAGACCAGGAATAAATTTCACTTAGGACTATCTAATTCTGTCAAAAAAAAATTATAAGCTTTATTCGTTAAATTTTCCAATTGTTGGGATACATACCTATTCCATTGTCGTTTTATTTATGTAGTGCAACTCGTCAGTATCGAGATACCTTCTGACGGTACCACAGATGCGCACGAGTGGATCCGTTTGTTGTCGTAGCCCGTTCTAAAAATATAACGACCCGTCCACCGCACTTAGACACCTTTATTCCTTCACTGCTCATTCAGTGATCAGAAAGCGTCAGTTTACATCCACAACATGGACAGCAGTAATGCGTGCAAGTTGTGTTTGTACCATTCAATTTTATCTAAAAGAAACCTTAGAACAAATATCAAGACAGTAAAGGAGTTGAAGTATAAAGGGTAGCAGCCCTGTCGTTGTTGTGTTATTTTTTTTCAGCAAGTAACTTAACTATATTTCATCTTAAATAGTAAGTATATAGTACGTATATTAGTAAATCATTGTGATTTAAGACGAAAACTGTGTCAATGTTTTACGAAGTACGACTAGATCCGAGTCAAAGGCGATGGTTAATTGACTCGATCGGGCAGGGTAGACAATTGACTGTTCCTTATATTGTGTATAGGTACCAAACATATAATAAGTAAGTAATTATTTGCGAAAAAATGTACACAAAATTAACAAAAATCGATGAAAATAACAACACACGCTAACAAAGTTACAGCTATTTTAAATAATATAGATACTTAGGTAATGATAAAAAAGGTAGTGTTTTTACATAAAATTGGTATCTATAGTCACCATTTTAAATTATGAAGAAGAGACAAAAAATCAAAAGCTTTTTCATCATACTCTTTTCTCATATACCTACCTACTTAATTTACTTGTTACAACATTTTGTTAACAATTATATATCATGTATTATTATTAAAAGTAAAGTAATCTAATTTCACAACATAAATTATCCGATTTATATTGAAACGATACAAAAACAACTAACTATATTAAAATACGAGCTCTAATTATAGAAAAAAATGAACTAAGTACTTATAATATTAACATATTAGCTGTGAAGTCACTAACTTTTCATACGCCTAACAGCTACGAAATTATCCACTTACCTATACTCATGAAAATGACTTTAAAATATTACCACAGTATAATTTCTCAGAATTGTATTCTTAAATCACCGCCCTCAGCTTCATTCGCATCTTACTTAAAGGTCAGTTTATGTTGGTCGGTAAAAATATTAATATGCACTCAGTAAGAATGCAAGAATGCAAGCAGTTACCATAGGTAAGTTAAGTGGGCGTCATATTCCCATTCAAATATTTAGAGCTAAAAAAATTTATTTCCAAATTAAATAAAGAACTCGAAAAAAAAAGGTTGGTTTACAAAAACTGCATTCGGTTGTTTCAGTTCATGATAAAGTTTAGTAAGTAGTTTTTTTGGTGGGAATCGAGCAATGAATATTCGTTATTATGTTAATAGAGAAAAATCATGTTAAAATTAGATTTTGCATTTTTGAACATTACTGTTTCGTAGTGACAGTTTTTATGTGTGTGTATATTGAAATGATGGTGCCTCGAGAGTCGAGAACTAACATAAACTTCTACATTGACATCTACTTCCATAACTTTAGTAGGTACCTAGATCGTATCTAATAAACAATTTCAGCATTTTTGTAATCGTTTCCAAAAAGTCTCGTTGGGAATCTGCAGTCTCATTGAAGTGGAACTATTTTTAGGGG
This sequence comes from Zygaena filipendulae, assembly GCA_907165275.2. Classification (NCBI taxonomy): domain Eukaryota; kingdom Metazoa; phylum Arthropoda; class Insecta; order Lepidoptera; family Zygaenidae; genus Zygaena; species Zygaena filipendulae. Next base: position 6,390,783 of record OU015671.1, read on the forward strand.
AAAGCGCATTACTTTACGGAAGCTATAAATTACGGCGAAATCTCAAGTGCAATCAATAATTTAATACACGCATCATTGTACCTATAGACATTATAATTATAAATATGTACAAAAATTATGATTATGAAATCTGTTCAAGCGTGCATCCCATCCTCGTCGCCACTGATAAATAAAACCACAAGTGTGCGTTAATGACTATAATCTTCAACTGACCGCTGCGTGCCGCGGTTCCTCTAGCTACCTACGTATACAGAATATGTTCCTACCTGCCTCAGTATTCATATTTTATTATCAATACATAACACCTAGCAATTGCAAAAAAATACGTAGAGAAAGTAAAGAAAGGTTACGATTAGATTTTTGGAATCTTGTTTTTCTGTTGGTTTGTTTGCATAACTACTTGAACGCTCATCACTCAAAAACTATTGGAACCTCAACCTGGACCAACATCCAACATTATGCTTGCGCAACAACGCGCGTGCTTGTAAAAAAATATCAAATTGTATTTATAATTGATTAGTATCACGATCTTTTTTGAAGTAAAACTTCTTTGAACACATGGGTTATACCTATTCATTTTTCTGACGCGTTATCCTTATCGACATTTTTTATTTACCATTGTTTACATTTAGTAGGTGCCTTTTTTGCCAAGATTTCGTAATCGGTAAATAGGTATTTCATGTTTTTGCACGGGGTGCACGACGTTTCTTCACTCGTGCTGCAGCCGACTGCATTGTTCGAGATAATCGCTATAATTTTGCTGTTTACTAAAATCCAGGTCAAGGGCTAGGCAAACTCGATTGACTGTTACCTATTTAGTACCTACTCGAATGACCTAAACGGTACTTACAGGTGGACTTAAGTTTACCTACCTACTTAATTAGTAGGTAGGTACTTACCTATATTAAATAAGGTCTCTGCCATCTTTAAATTAACAATTTTATTTCAGTTTGAGTGATGTGTAGCTGTAGAGTTGAAATTATCAATAATTTTTGACATATCTAATAACGATACTTTTCTTTTTTAATGCTAGTACTAAAAACTCCTGTTAATCATATTAGGTCCATGCAAATACCAATACCTATCATAATATCTAACTAATAAAGTAACGTTAATATTATAAAGTATTAATCTTATTTTAATACCAAAAATTATTAATTAATACATGTAAAACGAGTTATAAATTCAAAATCATAATTATTTTCCATTTTCTGTGAAATTGTACGGTGTACGGTTGTACCCAATGTATATTAACTAACGCCATCTATGAAACTTTGTATCAAACGTAGGTCGTTGATACGATTAAGTAATTTCGCTACATTGCGTATCAGTCAGGATGGCCGAGCGGTCTAAGGCGCCAGACTCAAGGGAAACCTTGCCCGCTAAGCGGGTATGAGCAGTTCTGGTCCTCTCTGAGGGCGTGGGTTCGAATCCCACTTCTGACAAACTTTTTTCCTTTTAGAATTATTGTTTTTTTTAATCAAGGTATCTTTGTTGTCATTCTAAAAGTCTATTTTAATTAGATTTTTAAAATAAACTGAAGAATTTTATTCCGATACATAAAAAGACCGATGCAAAAATGTCCATACAAAGCAATCTGTATACAAGTTTTTTTAGTACAATTCAATTAAAAAAAATTTATAAGTCGTTTTATTTTTCGTTTTGAATTTTTATTGTTTTATCGACACTTTGTAAGGACATACCTATTTTGTGTGTGTGTGAATCTAGGCATAACGAAATTTTTTTTCTCTGTGGTATACCTATTATTATTAATTACATAATTATTTACAAAAAATGTGTCAGGTGACTTCATTCAATCAAAAAAAAAAACAAAATCGTTAGCGATGATAAAATTGGAGTGATTATGTTTGATAATTTCAACAGTGTCAGCATAATCCTCGGTAGTATAGTGGTAAGTATCCCCGCCTGTCACGCGGGAGACCGGGGTTCGATTCCCCGCCGGGGAGGATATTTTTTCTACAACAAAATAATTATTTTTTGTCATTGTTCTAGGTTAGCAGCACCGCTGTGATGGTGCGAGTGCCGGTACTGTGTCTTTTGGCAGCAGTACTGTGCCGGGCGGCCGCGCCCAACACAACACCACAGTCCTCCGACTCCGAGTTAGGTGTCGGCAAAGCTATCAATATATTTATGAGGTAATAATAACTCTTTCAACTGAGAGTGAGGAACTTTCATACTTAAGATAAATGCGAATGTGAGTTTGTTTGTTTGTTACGCCTTTATGCCTAACTATTGAACCGATCATGAAATTTTGCATACCTACTTATACTCGTTGTTCTCTAACATATACAGAAAAATACATAGGGTAGGTATTTACCTATTGTTTTATCTCGGGATTTCCACGGGAACCCCGAAATTAACGCAAGTGAAACCGCGGGGAACAGCTAGTAATACCATAAAGAGAAAATATTAAAATTTTTGTGTTCGTTCATTTGTAATAGATAAACTCAAAAGCTATTCGACCTAATTCAAAAATTATTTCCCTAATATGAAACTAGTGTTCTTGAGTGACATAGGGTAGGTATTAGGTACTTCTTATACTGGAATTCCCGAGGGAACTCAAAAATTAATTAAATATAGTTAACGCATGGGGGTTCGGCTTTTCCTAATTATGTAGGTACTTACGTACCTAATTTGAATTCTGGAGCCTGCAGATCGGGCTATTACAAAACGAATTTTCCAAAATAAAACATTATACTCATCGTCATGTCAAGTGGTCACGAAAAAATCCTAGCCTATTTTTCGTGACCAGTGACTTAACGCTTAACGATAAGTTCCTTCGTTTTCTATAGCAATAACGATTACAGCTTATCAAATTAGCTAAGGGGGCTGAGGTAGAGTGCAAAGACAACAAACAGGAACCTGTTAAATACAACGACCAGCCCGGTGACACTCCATACAAATGAACTGATTAAAGTAGGTACTTTCCCACAACTCACAAGTAAAGACGGCCGACTTGCACGTAGCCCGGTACACGTGTTGTACTTGTGGGCATACCTATCGTATGGTTGACAGCCGTACTGTCAGCTGTCAGTAAAAAATTGTCACATGTTATCTAGATTCTAGGTGTTTGTGTCAATTTTCCTCGGAATTTCCAAGAAACTTCGTGGCAAATTGACCTCCTTTGTTGTTCCTTAGGTATGGATACCTCAGCATCTGCATGCGGGTCGTCCCTCGGAACGACACCGAAGGCTGGGTTTTCCGGGAGCCGACCATCAGTGTGTTCAGGGATGTGGAACAGTACGCGCTTGATACGAAGCCCCACCAAGGGAAGTCGCTGTTCGACGGTGACTTCCATATGGAATTCTGCGATAACTTGAAACAGCTGCTCCAGGCTTACTTCAGAGATTTCTCTTTTGAAAGGCAAGGAATAATCCAAGCATAGATTCTCATTAAAGGTATATAGGTACAGACTATAGAGGTAGAGTATAGAGGTAATCATCAAGTGCGTTTGTAACTTCTGGAAGACAATTTGACCGATCGAGGAGGATTCACAAAAAGTTTGTTTTTTGTATTTTTTTTTTTGTTTTTCAAGACAATAAGTTTACAAATATTTAATGAGTTATACCTAATTATGTAAGTATAGGCATGTAGACGGTATAAAGAACTTATCTTCATGTCACATGGTCACGAAAAACTTTGTCACCACCCGACTTATGCTGAGCTGGCCGCCTTTTTGGCGCAACTCAATTGTGTTTTAGTTTGAAGTGTTGCATGTTTTGTGTGTGCCAAATAAAGTTATTTTCAATTTCAATTTAAAAAAAATTGGACTTCTGATTGGACGATTTTTCGTGACCACGTGATATGACAATAAGTTCCATAGTTTTTATGGTGTTAACAATTTTATAGACTGTAAACTTGGCTAAGGGGGCTTGTATTTTTTTACTGCAGGCTGGAGCGTCCGTGGCGGGCGTTCACCGCCGGCTGGCCGACGGACGTGATGGCCAGGAACCTCGGCATCAACTCCTCCTTCATCACGGGGGACCACTGCTACGTGCTGGTCAGGGTGTCCAGGTAATACCAACCAATCTGGATTTCGCCACTCCGCCGCTTGCTCACTTCGCACGTTAACAGGGCCCGGATTCTCTTTGCGGTTGGAAAATGTCTATTTTTAACCATCAGAATATTCTTTAAGTTAGATTAAGTAGTTAAGCACGAATTACATTTTTACATCACTTATGTCCTCGTTTTAGATCCTGCGTTATGTTTGTGTAAAAGAATGAAAAAAAAAACTCTTAAATAAAACACGCGATAGAAAGATCCTTCGCTGTCGTTACCTACTAATTTTTTGTTTTTCATTTTGAAGTAAGGCATGGTTTTGAAACTATTATTTTCTTTGTTACTAATTATTAATTCATAACATCATTTCAGATTCCGTGAAATGGCGAAGCTAAGCGATTTGCCGCAAAACATTTCCATAGAGGACATAGTTATCGACGCCATTCAAGACTCCACTGTTGGCGACACGATATCCATCGGCGATTTCATAAGAAAATACGGGTCCCACTACATATCGTCATATGTTACCGGTAACGCTTTGTATCAGGTGAGAACTTCGCCCTGTTAGAGTCGAGTTTATACTTATACTTATTTATTGCTATCAAAATTATAAACAGAGGGGTTATGTAACTTCTGTTTCTATCATTTTTCGGTTGCAATCAAAAACATGGCGGTTTTGCGATTACAATGCATGTTTTGACACCTAAAATATCTAGTGATCAACCAAAATAAACATACTTCAATATTTGAAGCTGCCTAAACATGATTTATCACAAAATCATTATTTTCTGATTGAAACTGAAATATGATAGCAACCAAAGTTACATAATTGCCCTACTGAAGTTTGATCTTAAAAATCTATAAGAAATATATAGTTTTCATCATTAAAGTAGGTACCTATAGTATAAAATAAAATGGTTTCAAAATTCAAATAGTACTTATTTTAACAAATTTTTGGAATTAGCATTCAGAAGCCGCTTCCGTTCTGATCAAATGAAACGATCAGTCACAAACTAATAAATGCAATTGATTAGATAGGACATAAACGGTTTAACTACATATTTTTATTTCCCAACCATAAGTATTTAGAACGACTTCCATATATATGTAGATATCTTAGGTAAATCTGGTTTACGACATTGGCAGTATAAAATTATTGTATTAAAAATGTAATTAGCTTTTGTAAATCAGAACCAATAGATAGTTTTTATGAATCTGTTCCCCACGGGTTGTGTGAATCTAGGAGACTCCTACGGGAACTCCAGTCGAAAGTCCTTCCTTAGCTGACGTCTATCTACACCCAGATATGATTTTTCTAACGATTGATGGATAGTTACCTATGTAAATTTTACGCATGGATATTGGCATAATTACGGTTATTAATCTCTCTCACGATAGTCGAGCAAAACCACGTGACTGTTACGTACAATGACTCCATGTTTGAGGTAAAACGCGGGTGGTTTACACAACATAGCGATAGCGACTGCACTTGCGGCCACCATGTTTTGTTTCCTTTATGACGTTTATAGACTAAAGTCATTACTAATACCTATATTATTAAACCTCGTGATGACCGTTGATATATTATAATCGGTAATAAATATCTAAGATACGCAATCAGCGACGCAAAAACGTCCTCAAATAAAGAACCACAAAGGTGAAATCTTTAAAAAAAATATTTTTATTAGGTTTAAAAACAGCCTTATGTCTTATCTATATCTCAGAACAAATTTGTGTTTATTCAATAAAAAAAAATGTGAGAATCTGGGTAAACGTTAAAAATTCTACATCAATGGTAATCACTCTATCATGACTCTATCTGTCCCTTTGTTAACTTTATATTCTCGATAGATAAACATTGCAGGCAGTTGGCTTTAATAAAAATTCTGGAATGACCGTTTGTATGGCGGCTTATCGCTAAATTTGAATGCACTTTATCTCTGTATATTTTCATTTATTTGAAAAGCAAAGAATACGTGTGGATTGTTTTTTATTTTCTAACTGACGGACTAATTAGAATTTTGATTTTCAAAAGTAGTCAACATCCCTATTAAATGTGGGCTTGGCTTGATTTTAACAACAACATAATATCTGTGAGTTATAATGAATTATCTAGAGTTACATAATATAATAGGTTCATAAGTTGAAAAGAAATTTTGACCGTAAATTAGAATTACAATATAGAGTCCCACGTAAACTGTTTAAGTTTTTAATTATTAATACCATATTATACCTATTAGTAGACAGAAGAGACGGTACTTAACTTGACAAGCAGACACAAGACGTTACGTTGGATGTATTTTCGTTGCGTGCTAGATAGGTACCTACTTCATTTAGTAGTAAAATCTTCCATTTAGTCCAATTGATATACAGAAATTAAGAATTTCGTCTGATATTTCGTTATGTACCTACTTTTACTTTAATAGTATATTATAGTGATTGAACTGATCCATCAGGTATTCGTGTTTCCGCGAGATTTGTACGCGCGTATCAAAGAGTTCGTCAAAGGTCAGGGGATACCTAACATCCCTCCGAGGGAGATGAACAGATTTTTCTCTCCAGTGTTCGCCGAACACATCGGAACTATCAAGGTTTGGACTGATTTTTGGAAAAGGTCTGCTTCTGCATATTAAACACTAGCTGTGCCCCGTGGTTTCACCCGCGTGAAAAGTTTTTATGTATCAACTTTTTTTCCGACATCCGATTTGAATGAAACAAAGCCTAGAATGTTGCTCCAGATTTAACTTAATCTACTACTGAAAACTGCATGACAATCCGTTCAGTAGATGCGGACAGACAGACGGACGGACAGACAGACAGAAAAGAATTTTAAAAACTTGTTTTTTTGAGCTTGGTTACTCTTCTTTTATCACCCCTCTCGATTTCAGGTAAAAATATTAAATGTACAGAATCGCGGATTGTACTCTTTTGACAATTTGATTAGGTCGTTGAAAATTTATATATTGTAGAGCCACTATAGAGCTGGTTTTTTAATTGAGAGACAGATACATAAGTCCGATTTCTTAAACTTGTTCCATTTATAAAGAATCAAATTTGAGGATTGAAAATACGATACTCAATTGATATTTGACGGCAGAAGAGAAAAATTAAAAAAGCTATAAATTCGATTGTTGAATAATAAATTTTTATTCGTTGACGTGTGGAAGCAGACCTTAAAATATGTATCAAATTATTGTAATATAAACATAATAAAAACTTCTTGTTGTTTTTTTTATGCCTGTGATCATCGTTTTTAATGGAGCATGTTCATTGCATTTTCTTGGTCGTTTTCTTGGATCATCAGTGCACTTTCTTGGGACATTTTCGCATGATCATGACCTTATGCATGACAACTGGATACACAGGGGCACAACAACCAACACAAAAAAATCAGTTTAAAAATTTTTTTTTTTCTAAAATTACATAAATTAACACCGCATTATTATTTTTTTACTAAAAACTTGCGAATTATTATTTCATAAGTGGTTTTACAAAAAATTAGCCATGAAAAGAAATTTACGCGTCTTTTCAAAAAAAATATAAGAAGTTTTTACTATTACACAATCAGTCCACATTTTGATTCAAATCTGAGGAGAACACAATATAAAAATATGAGCAAAGCTACACAATATTATTTTTAAATTTTAATTTAACACAAAAATATCGTGAATATTGTCTATGCTCTCACTCCAGGTGTTTGTGTTCTCTAGAACCGCATACTCTATGGTCAAAGAGAGATTAAAAAGCAAAGGTGTAGCTGATATCACCGCAAAAGAATTGGAAGGGTTCTTCTCACCGTGGCATGCTAAGCATATCGGCCAGATAAAGGTATCACACACACGTACTTACACTTTTTAATTTACATCATCGCCTGTCGTCTGAACCCGCGTTTATAAATGGTATGTATGTCAACCTACGTAGTAAATTTTAAAGTTTGGAAACTTTCGAAAAAACACTTTAAAATGCGAGGCAGAAATACATTGTTACATATGCGCCATGTTAAATTTTTTTTTAATCATTCATAACTTTCCAAATTTCCAATTCTGTCATTCACCATTTCATATCGGGCCATGTCATAAAAAATACTGTGTGAATTCTGTTATTGTGTGTTAAAAAGAATGTGTTTCGCATGTTAACATTGTTTCCCGTACATCTGGCATTAAATCAGACATGGGACTCTACCGCCATCTCTTTCTAGTTTTATTTTAACGTTAAATATGCATAAATTAAATTATAAATGGAATAACAGTAAAGTACAAATAACAATGAACAAAAATATCAATGTAAGACTGAAAGAGATGGTGGTATTAGGCTATTACCGTGTTACTTATACCTACTCGTAAGAGAGCAAAAGAGAACGTATTCAGTTTGAGCAGTTTATTAATCCGGACCTTGGTTATTTTCAAGAACTGGGTTGATCTCTTACGAGTGTCTGTTGCAAAAATAATTCCCATCACCGATCATAAATTTCAGAAAATATTTAATATATTTTTTATTGATATACCTACTAAATATCCTAAACAGCGATACAAACACGTTCAACCAGAGTTTTTAACGGTTGCTTTCGACGCAACTTTTTGAAATGACATTTTATATGAAATTGTGAATCTAGTATGTTGGGTAAGGAGAACTATCTCATATGGGGAAAAACTTCAAAAAGTGTCCAGCTGTAAGCAGTAAAGTTCCAAATTCGTCCAGAATGGCGATAGTGTAGACAAAGGGTATGGTATCAAATTTAGCAGTTGCTGACGGATTAAAGTAAAAATTAATCATTTTGGTGGTTACAGTAGTTACTGATAGGTATTACAGTATAAAAAACTTAAATTATTTAGGTGGTCCCACACTTATAACTTTTGGCGCTTTCCTCTAAAATTTACATTGATGCTAGCTATTGTGGTGCCACCATAATTTGACGTATTTCGACGGACACTGTTTGAAACACAGAGACAGTTTTCCTTACCCTCCGTAGAATCTAGGTATATTTTCTTTTTATACTTCGAACGTCATGTAATTTGGTTGTTGTTTTTTAATGTTTATTAATGTCCGAACAGGTTGCCAGCGGCAATAAAACCGTGGAGAATTGGGCAATGCGCCGTCTCCGAGTGCATTACTACATCTTCTCGTACCCGAGCCTTCTAAAACTCCACGGAGAGCCGGGCCTCTTGAGGAGCCTCAACGCTCTGCTGAGAAACGAGGCTCTATTGCAGTTGGAATTGAAGACATTATCGCCAGCATTCAAAGACGTTAAAAAGAGAAAGTGGTTCGAAGACGTGATAGACAATAACCTCAAGCTATGGGAGAGTAATATGTGATAATTGTTTGATATAATTATGTAATAATGGTGATACATAAATATAACATATAGATGATGCCTTAACTATCGTCAATGGTTATTGTCAGTTACATGGAGGGTCATTTCTGAAAGAACCTTAGTGTTAGGTCATGGGTGTGTGAGCAGAATTGGCCCTCATAGCAAAATATTTTGTTTTTCAACTTATTGTGTAGTTTACTTACTTTATTTATTCGTACCTAAAAATAAGTAATATACATATATGGTTGGTTCATGTCAATTCCAATATAAGGCTACCTTGACCGCACTTATTCAAGTAGATAAAAAACAAATCGTTGATGAATAAATTATATAGGTATACGTATTATTATTACTAAAGTCGTTTCAAACTGCGCTATTATATTTTACCATATATTGTAGAATAGCTTATGACCTACGTCATAAGGTATTATATATAATATATAATTATATTATTACGCATATCTAATACGATTGTTCAGCATTGGTTTTTACGGCTACGTTCACACTTGGCTCCTACACTCCATACGTGACGTATTAATTAACAATAAATAGCCCGGTCTGAAACCACCTTTAGCTTTTGGTGTTAATTTATTTCATTTGCGACCAGCAAATTTTATGGACGAGCAACCTATTAAAACCTTTTTTTTGGTAAAAATTATTTACCTATACCATGGTCGTGATGAAAAAGAAAAATTGCATACCTACTTATTCAATATAGACAGGATATTTCTAAGTTACTAGTTACGTGGCGCGGGTACGTGGAGGGTACCTATTATAATTTTTTTTAACAAATTTCAGTATTTATTTACCGTCCAAAAATATATTAAATCATTCCAAAAATAATAACAACACAGATTATTCCTGTAAGTTATAGATATGTGTATTGCTACCCTTTGGATCTGAGTATTTACATAATTAATATTCAAAAACAAAGTACAATAACATATTAACTTCGCTGTTAATTTATAACTAATCTACTTTAATTTATATTAATCATTTTCCTTAAAAATCATAGCCAATTTTCACAAAAGTTCAAATAAAGTACGTATTCGTACTAAGTAGGTACTTATCATAGTGAGTACCTATTAAGACTGTATTTTGTTAAATACATTTAAAAATATAGGTAAAATTTCACTCTAGGTACTAAAACAAATATATTTATAATTTTTATTAAGTTCAGATACTATTGTACATATTAAATAATGTTACATAATTAAAATTATGTATAAGATATGTAGTGCCTTAAAAGAGTGGGTACCTACCTACCTATAAGCTATAAGTATAAAATGGATATTTTGTGGTAACAGTGCAGGAGCCTATTTACCTAGTGCGTTTACCTACCTAATATTCCTTCTCATTGTTTATACGCCTGCGTAAATAAAAAAAAAATCATGAGAATTTAATTGCCTACTTAAAAAATTAAATAAAAAATAACTTTAATTCCAAACGAACAAAAAATAAATTGAATATTTCAATTATATTACTATTCAACAATGATTATGTAATAAATCATACAATAAAAAAGGAGTATTTTTTTATTTTTGCTTTCCTCATTATCAGTTTTCTTTCTTTGATTCTACTCCTAAGCAGTGCAGTGCAATGATAACAGAGAAATAGCAGGCAGCTGTTTTGTTGTTATCCTAAATAGAGATCATGTAATACGTTTAAAAATGTTTTGGACAGTCAAAAAAGATGGTAAAAGTTTTTAAATATTTAAGTTTTTTTTATTATTTACATCGACTATATTATGTAGATTTATTAGGGTACGTATAAGCCGAACAGTTGTTATCGAATCACCAAATGCGTGCACTAGATTCAGCAATGGCCATGACCACAGATAACTTGTAATAATTTTAATAATATAATAATGTAATAATTACCTATACAATATCGACCCTGACTGACTGGTGACTAAAATAAATATACGTACCATATATATTATAGTTTCAGGATTATTTCGAAATAAGTCGTACAGCTATAGGTACAGTTGCCTGAACTAAGGAATTCTTTCTCAAACTCTGATGCACCAGACAGGATAAAACATACCGCACAGTTATACCATAGAATAGACTACGCAAGATGTGCCTCCAAGGGCTCCGTGTCTACTGATATTTAAACTCCATTGCGCTTACAACCTATTCCATGTAGTCTCTGTTTTTATATCAGAATGCTTAATTATACCGTGATTTCGAGACTTGATTTATCAAATTTTAGCTTTGTCAATGTATACCTAGTTAGTATCATTATATTTATTACACAACGACAAAGGTAAAATTTCTTTTTATTAAATAGTACCAATGTTTACTTTGGACATTTTAATTTAATTTTTTCATGCGTAATCGTGCGTGTCAACACGCATCTATATAGTATATTAGGTATAGGTACGTATACGTTTTATACCTACATAATATGTGCAACAGATCATGTGAGATAAACCTAATTTTTCTTTAGCCATACCGGAAGAGATTACCTGCGAATACCGTTACAATGAACTTACTTTATGTACAGTTAGTAAAAAAGATAGATTAGTATGGTAAGTACTTATAAAGTTTCAAATCTGCAATTCTCAAAGTATTTAGTAAAAAGGTATAATAATAATATCAAATATCATAAGCGCTGGACACGCAATGAAAAAATATTTTTATCAAATATATCATTTAAAAAGACATACATATTGAAAGATAATGTAAATAAAGTATTTACCTACTATATTTTGTTGGTAATTTTGCAGCAAACTTAATTTTATTAACAAAAATAGTAGAGATCAAAACCGCCGTGAAGGGGTAAGTATCATTCTCCTATCTTTTAAATTAAACTTAAGGCTTCCGAAATAAATCGTATAAATCCCATCTTTTGTTTAGGAAGATAAAAATGACCGATTTTAAGGGTATCAGAAAGAATGAAGCTCGAATGCGTGATGGGCGTGGACTGTGGCGGTATTTTTTATAGATGACCATCATAGTCAGAAGTGCCATTCCATGAAAGGAAATTAAACGATAACAATGGCTTTTTTATCATAGAACCATAGAGATTTACATTTTTCGGGATGTTGTTGTCTATCGCTCGTCATGTTTAGGCAAAGAGCAAAATGATAAGCCCAGTGAAGCACATTTTCATATTAAAGCGAACACACTCTAATCTCACGGGTCAAGTTCATTCTGCGTTAACGCTATAGCGAATTGATAAAAAAAATCTTAGTTTACATTATACGCTCGCAGCTTGTGTTACGGATTTTTAGTTGTAATTAAAAATATAATAGTTATTACGTTTTTTTTTCGTTGTAATTTGGTGAAACTATTGAAGCGTGCTCTATAATTATTTGAAATGTTGAAATTACTGTGCCTTACAGTTATGTTGTTTAGTGATTATTGTAATAGCAACGAGGAAGATTTGGAATTCGGCTTGAATGTTGGACACGCTATTGATGTGTTTGCAAAGTAAGTGGCAGTTTCAAGTTATAAAGATAGATATTCCATTCAAAACCCCATAGTGCATCTTCCCCGTCGAATACAAAGCTCACCCCGCTGAATTCGGCGCCACAATTAAGCAATATGACATTTACCTAAAAAGGCGGTACGTCAAATCGACCAGTCAAAAGTTCAGTTTTGCGCTCAGGTTTTGCGTGACCACATGACATGACGATACGTTCCTTCTGGAGTTAACGATCAAACACTGTCTACTTGACCAAGGAGGCTGTAACGTCGGCCGATGGACCTATGCGATTATGATAGTATCGATTTTTGTGGGGAGACCCTTATCGAAGCGGAAGTGGTGCGGTAGTGCCTGGGCCTGCAGTCTCAATGTTTTGACAACGTTATCGTATCGATCGTTAACAGGGACATTACGTGAATTGCAAGTTTTTTGAGTCGAGTGTAATGTTGGTTACTGTAATGATGTTGATCGTTATGATTTTTGGGTCCCTAGTTAACGATCGATACGATAACGTTGTCGAAGCTGTACTTAAATTAATTATTATAAAAAAAATATATTAGTCGGATCTTTAGTATTATTATAAACTATTATTTTAGCATCCGTTTTAATGAACCTAAAGCTATCTTAATTGGGCTAAACAAACAATGGGTTAGACGCGATAAGGACCGCGACGTAGGTGTACCGTCAGCAACATCGATAGGCTACTATGGGACATTTGACGATTAACGAAAAATGATTGGGTTTGTCAACCTAATTTTAATTTTTAGTCAGTCTTGTAAATTTATAAAAAATATTGAAATGTCGCGTGCCGTCACGCCGTGCTACAGTTTATAGCACGTTACGACGTCAAGAGCCCCCCCCCCCCCCCACTCCTAAACTTTAATGCGTTTTATCTTAGTATTTTTTCAATAATTTTAAAAAGCAAATAATACGTGTCTATTAAGTATTTTTTATTAATCTACAAGACGAACTAAATAGAATTTTGATTTTCATACCCTGGATGCAAGCATTGAATATGAAATTCAAGTTATTTCGATAAAAGGTTAAGAGAACTGCGGGAAGAAGAATTATGGAAAATTTCTTTAGGCAGATCCAGATCTTATTTTAATCCACGTCTTATTTTAAACTTACATCGGGATGTCCTCCCTTATAATTTCGATCTTACACATTGCACGTTAAGTCGATATTACAATGGACATTTTAATGTAAGCTCATTCTACAATCGTTAACGCATAGAAAACTAAGTAACGAATCGTCATGTCACTTGTACAGCCAATCAAAATTCTAGTTTTCAGGTGGTCACGTAAACCAAAGTTCTGATTAACTGACCAAGTGACATGAGGACTCGTTACTTAGTTTTCTTTGCGTCAACGATTACAGAATGTCAATTTGGCTAGGCTAGGTGACGCGGCGCGGTGTAAACTAATCAATTTTGGAAGGTTTCTAATTACAACTATAATAAAACCTTAACATAGGATAGCAGTGGTAGATATGGATTATATGGTAAAAAAATATTTTGCTCTAGTATCTTTATCTTTATCCAGGAAAAAACAGAAAGTAGAAACGCATTTGTATTATTTTGTATGGAATAAACGTAGCTCATGTTTCCTCCTATGTTAATTGATCGAAGTACATATAACTATACACAATTTTTATTAAAAATCTTGATATGCTTACATTGGTACATTGTATTGTACCTACGTGCATAATACTTTTTACTATGTATATTAGTAGAGTAGGTACCTACGCGTCAGTTTGAACAGTTCTTTAACGTGTTTTATTATTTTATCCCCAGCTTCGGTGACCTATCACAGGTGGCGCAAGTGATATCGGATGCCTACGAGATGATGGATCCCATGGCGCTTTACGAAGACGATGGTTCGGAGCTTTTCAATGAAAAAAACCTTCGAGTGTTCGAGAATGCCACAAGCAAACAGTACAACAACGACACGTCGTTCAACATGAGTATAAAACTATGCGAAACATTCGATGACCTGATGGATGCATATTATGAGAACTTCAAAATTGAAGGGTCGGTTTTGAAGCTAATACCTTAGAATATTTATCCAAAAGGGAATGCTAACGACGGACGATCCCTTCTGTCAGATATAACTATCTATGTATTCATACTAAGTTTGTGTTAGTTGTAGAGAGATAAGTACTAGAGGTACAAACACTACGGAAACACAGAACCTGATTTTTTAAAACATGGTAAAAGTTATAACCCCATTTAACTCGTTCCATTTTGAGACCATCCCTACTTCATTTGGACTTTTCATTGTCCATACACCGGTGTAACCTTTTGTCTTCCCAAACACACGAACAAATAAATAAATACAAACGAAGCAAAACATTTATGTAAGAATACAGTTCGCACATATTTCGCAATGGCAAAACATAGTTATTTTGTATATCATTTCCAGAATAAACAAACCGTGGAAAGCGTTCATGGGAGATTGGATATACACGGATATCTTCCGAACATTCGGCCTGCCGTACGACAACAACACAGACTTCTGTTGTTACGTACTAGTACGACTTAGAAAGTACCATCAGACCGTCAAGTTAGACGACCTGAAATATTTCGCTGTAAAAGATTATATGCAACGCGCAATAAACGAACTGAACACTCACGACCCAGCGGCTGTCAAAGATTTCATGACGAGTTACGGCAGCCATTACATAGATTCATATGTCACCGGAAATTTTATATACCAGGTATGGACTATGATGCAATATTGATATTGATATTGATATATTCATTAGTAATATTCATTACATGTCATATTATTATAGGTACCTGAGTACATTAATATAAAAAATACTTTAACATTATTATCAATAAATAACATTTTAGTTATAGATACGATTGTAATATTAAACATGTCAAGTTACTTAAAAAAAAAAATAAAATAAAATAAAATATTATGTCAATGAACATGAAAAATGATCACGTAAATGATATAAATAAATTTACTAAGTCATTTTTATATACCCATTAAGTACCCATTTTATTGCAAAAGCTTAAACGCTATTCAAACTGAAGCTATGGAATGGGTATGATGACTAAATTTTAATTTTTAGTCCGTCTTGTAAATTAATAAAAAATATTGGACACGTATTTTTCCTTTTTAATGGTAGGTATTTAAAAAAATAACGGCGATACATTGAATTAAGATTCCGTGTGACGTCACACCTAGGTACACTTCATACTTTGTTATGACGTTGCATCCTAAACTTTAATGCGTTATCTAAGTTTTTTTTTTCTATTATTCGAAAAAGCAAAAAATACGTGTCTATTATTTTTTTAGTATCCAACTGGCGGACTAAGTGAATATGATTTCGATTTTTATACCCTGTCATCATGCCCATTGTAAAATTGATGAATTGACCAAGTTATTCTCGTTTATCTACAGGTGTTCAAATACAAAAAAGATTCCTTTCAATTCATAAAAGTGTACTTGAGGGATCTCAGGAGTCAGAGGACCAGCGCTGACAACCTGAGGTTTTACTTGTCGTCGTATTTCTTAGAACACGTCGGCGATATTAGGGTGAGTATACATTCGTACTAAAAAATATGATGTAAGTAATAACAAGACGATTTTCAGTAAATTAGAAGTTCTATGATTTAATTGTGACGTAAATGTTGCAATTTTAACGAAGTTAGTACAGATAGGTAAGTGCGGAAATTCTGCCGACTTTTATCTTCAGAAATTTTATCTTAAGAGAATAACTAGATTGTCGAAAGCAAACCGCCGAATTTTAATGACTGTCAAAATCGAAGACAGTAGCTTGAATCAATAATAGTAAATTACTGAAATTTAAACTAGAGTCAAGTTTAGTTGAAAATACAACGTCAAGATAATATCTCTATTGACCAAACATATCATTATTTTAATCTTACTTAGTTTAAAATAAGTTTACCTAGCGTGATTTCGTAAGCTAGCCCCTTTTGAGATGAGAGAGAATGAAATAGAAAACACATATATACCTAAGTCTTTAATAGATTTTAAAGTTACACAATAGGAATGTTGACGACTTTTGAAAATCAAAATTCTAATTAGTCCGTCAGTTAGAGAATAAAAAAATAATGGACACGTATTTTTTGCTTTTTCAAATTAATAAAAATATACATAGATATAGCGCATTTAAGATTAGGGTGGGGGCTCGTGACGTCAATAAGCCCCCATACAAATTGCACCGGATAGTGACGTCACGCGAAAATTCAATGTATCGCCGTTATTTTGATTACGTAAATAAAACCAAAAATACGTGTCCAATATTTTTTATTATTCTACAAACCGGACTAAAAAAAATTTAGTCAATTACTAGCCCATAACACATGTTTTGTTTACCAAACAGACGGCGAGTGGGAATAGATCAATAGAGTATTGGTTGAAAGATAAATTAGCTGACAGCCAATACTTGTACACGAGGGGCACCATCCTCAAGTTTCGCTACAACACGTTTCTGGCGCGCAAACTGCACGCGGAACTGAAGCCTACCGCGTTACTCGGATTCGAACTGAAATCGTTGAAGCCCTTATTCAGAGATCCGGAAAAAAGTTACAGATACAAAGAGATAGTAGAGAATAGTGGGCTATTGTGGGAAATTAATTCGTAAAAGCGACGGCAATGAAGGAATCTGGTGCAAATTTCGCGTCACAGTTGCGTAGGCGCATCGCCGGTGAAACATCAATATGCTTGTTTCCAGGGTATGAAAATCAAAATTCTATTTAGTCCGTCTTGTAAATTAATAAAAAATAATAGACCCGTATTTTTTGGTTTTTTCAAATTATTCACAAAATACTAAGATCAAACGCATTAAAGTTCAGGAGTGAGGGGCTCTTGACGTCATAACATGCTATAAACTGTAGCACGGCGTGACGTCACGCGACATTTAAACTTAATGTATCCCCGTTATTTTTTGATTACGTGAAAAATGAAAAAATAGGTGTTCAATATTTTTTATTAATCTACAAGACGGACTAAAAATTTAAATTTTGATTGACGAGCCCATTTATGGCCTTTATTTCAAGCCAAAAAGTCCAGTATTATGTACCTACCTACATACCGACTCGTTTAAAGAACGGCGTTCTCAACTACATAACACAATGTATTGTATGTATGTATGTATGCATACAATAAGAGTCCCAAGGCGAATAGAACTGCGGGAAAAAACTACTTTGCACATTTGGTAATTAATATTTAAGTTTTGGATTGAGACATTCAGTACTTTCATCCCGATGTAGAGTTCCCGAGGAAATTTTGAAAATGAACGGGGAAATTACGGGTAGATCAGTTAGGTAAAATTTTACAGAATTTAAAAAATAATTTCGTTTTTGTGATTGTACTATAAAATTATTGTAAGTAATATTCTAATTTTTATGGACTGTGATTAGGTAGTTTTAGGCCCGTATTCCAGAAGGTGACTCAGATCATGTTTTACTTGAGATTAGTTTTAAGCTTAGATCATAACTCAAGCGTACATTTTATTATAGAATGCGTTTTAAGTTCTAATCACTTGAAACTAGTCTTGAGTAGGGTTTCTGAACTCTGATTGGTTCTAATCAGTTGAAACTAGTCTTGAGTAGAGATTTTGAGCTCTGATTGGTTGAGTGGTCTTGACATGACAGACGTAAACAAAGATCACATCTTTGCTTGAGTATAGATTAGTATTCAACCGTCGTTCTAGAATAAGGAAATACTCAGCTGATTGTAGATTGATGAATCTCGTTTCAAGTAAGGTTCTAAAATTAAAGCTTTACTTGAAATTAGTTTTAAAACTAGATTCATGACTTGAGTAACCTTTTGGAATACGGACCTTAATGTTGATATTATTTTAATGCTAACAAAATTGTCATTGTTTTGTATATTATTATTTTGTTGTAGAACAATAAGTTATGACCTACCTCACGCAACTTAGGTACAAAGGAAATCCACGTGGACTTAAAGTATTTTATATTAATTTTATAGTATATACAAACTGAAACAAAGTGTTGTTAACTTATAAAATATTACATTATTTTATTTACTTTTAAAATGTTTCTTTATCCACTAAGTTCCATTATATGGTATTAATACAAAAATTCCTACCAACTTAAAAACTTTTTGGAGCGTTAAGTTACACTTTTCCGTACAAACGAACATTAACAATTAATGACAAATTATTAAGGCGAACTCACTTTTATTAACTTCAGTGTGTTCTTTATACTAGCTGTCCCCCGCGGTTTCACCCGCGGTAGATCCAGGACAACCTATACGTATAAACCTTCCTCTTGAATCACTCTTATCTATTAAAAAAAACCACATCAAAATCGGTTGCGTAGTTTTAAAGATCTAAGGATAAATAAGGACAGACAGCGGGAAGTAACTTTGTTTTATACTATGTTATAATGATAAATAATATTTAGTAATATAAGAAAGAAAAAAACAATTGTGAGTTTGTAAATTGGGTACTTTCCAGGGTATGAAAATCATAATTCTACTTAGTCCATCAGTTAGAAAATAAAAAAAATAATAGACACGTATTTTTGGCTTTTTCAAATTAATGAAAATAAATATAGTTAAAGCGCATTAAAGTTTAGGATAGGGGATTCGTGACGTCATTTTTCGGTACAAGCCCCGTACTAACCGTCACACGAAATTTCAACTTAATGTATCGCTGTTATTTTTTGATTAATACGTAAAAAAAGAATAAATACGTGTCCAATATTTTTTATTATTCTACACGAAGGACTAAAAAAAAATTTGGTCAAGTAGCCAACTGTGAGTTTGTGAATTTGTGACGTTGCAGGGGTGATCTCTGGATCTACTGAACCGATTTAACTTAACTTCCTCAGCAACGGTGGCGCGCCTGCCCCGCCTGCATGTCCCCTCTAGATTAGTGTTTGCTCTGCGGCGGCAACCCTGTGTGCAGACAGTGTACATCATACATGATGGCGGCGACGCGCGGCAGCCCTGCCTCACTGCGCCTCGTACGTGCTGGAGACGCGCGTGGTCGCGTACTGGTCGGGCGGCACCGGCCTGCCGTTGACCACCAGCCGCGTCGGGTCGTCCACGCGGATCGATTTGAAGTCGTATTTCTATAACGATAATAATAATAATAAATAAATAAATAAATAAATAAATAAATAAATAAATAAATAAATAAATGAATAATAGTACATTATTGCAAAGGCAGCGAAATAGGCAATTGCCATTTCGAGGCATATACATATAGTCCTTTTTTTTAAAAAAATGCAAGGAAATAAAAAAGGGCCTTTTACATAATAAATTTAATTTATTAACAAAATAACAACAAACTCCGCTTTACCGCCATTTTTTTACAGTTTGTGCCGAATGATAAACGCATCTGTGGTTATACAGCCACGAGAACGCAATATGTACGATAGATAAATTCATACAGCACACCGTTTCATACAACATTGCCGGCGCGCTCTTCGTTCCAAATTCAAAGAACGCGCCGGGAAGTGATTTTGGTTTTTCAGTCTACGTAAATATGATACTTCGCGTGTTCTTTATTCAAAAGTACCTATTGACAATATTTCCGTGAATGTTTAAGAAAAAGAAATTTTTATTCACCCACACACGTTACAAAGCTTTTTTTTAAAGGTTACAGTATAATAATAATATTCGGTGCGGCAAAAGGGAGATAGGACTCAGCGAACACCGCTGATTTTCAGTCCCCAACCTTTTACAACTATTATTTATCTAACCTAAAATGATTAATAATTTATGACAAAGAACTTCGTTACGTAATAATATGATAAAAAATTGTTGTTTTTTATTTTATAATCCACTTCACAACACACAGTTGCTTTGTTTTTCCGTAGAGCCGTATGTCGCCGTGACGTAAAATGAATTTCTACTCTCATCCGTACCGTGCGATAGAGAATTTCCTTCTAAAAAACATCTGAATTGGCTGTATGGACTGAGTTTCCTTTGCCGGTACCGAAAGAGGTATATATCTATACATATAAAATGCTTTGTCCTGAATGACTGATGGATCAACGTACGGCTCAAACCGCTGATCTAAGGGACCTGGAACTTGGAGGGTGTGTTCTTTGTATGACGTGGGCATCCGATAAGAAAGTATTTTTGAAAATTCAACCGCTAAGGGGATGAAAACGGGTTGAAAAGTTTGTATGGAACGATTCCGCGGGAAGTTCGAAATTATCGCGGGTGAAACCGCGCGGGACAGCTAGTAGAGGTATATAAATATATATCTATGCCCGCCAGTGTGTTGAGTATGTCAAGGGTGCGGTCGTACCAGCTGCGCGGCGTCGTGCCGGTGGTGCGCGGCGCGCGGCCGCGGCACGCACACGCAGTCGCCGACGATGACGCCGCGCCCGCGCGCCCAGTTGTACACCGTGACGCACACGCACGCGCCGCCGCCGTCCGCCATCGCGAACGTGCTGCGCGACACCGTCACACCACAGATACCATAGATACACAAATAATAATAAGATAAAAAATGCGTGAGTGGAACACTCGGATAGAACGAAGTTTCTGCGCCTCGTAGTTTCAGAGAGAAAAAATCAATAAGCAATTAATAATGTAATTAATCGTTCCAATAACCATTAGCCAATAAGCGCGCTCCTATAACGCTGTGACGGAAAATTTCACTAAATCCTAGCGATCCCCATCCGTAAAATGCGATAAAGAACTTCGTTCTAAATCGTACAAGGGAGCAATGGGCATGACTAGATTTTAATTTTTAGTCCGTCTTGTGGATTAATAAAAAATATTGGACGCGTATTGTTCCTTTTTTACGTAATGGAAAAAATAACGGCGGTACATTGAGTTGAAATTCCGTGTGACGTCACAGCTAGGTACACACGCCGTCGCGACCTCCCACTCCTAAACTTTTATACGTTTTATACAATATGTCCAATATTTTTTATTAATCTACAAGACGAACTTAAAAAAAAAAATTAGTCAACATGCCCTATTCATGCGAGGATTTCCTAGTCAGGATAAACAGGAGAGTTCTCGGTTGTATCAATTCGCCCGAGGCGTCACTCACAAGGGCACTGTGTTCTCGTGGTGCACGGAGCCGACCACCACGCCGAGCGCCACCTCCCCCGGCGCGCCGCCCGCGCCCCCGCCGGCGCACAGCTCCGCCAGCGGCACCACCCGCGCGCCCTCCGCCCCCGCCTGCTCGCCGACCATCCGCCTGTCCAACCTCTGCGAACGGAACCCATCACGCCTATACCACACCTGTCAGTGACACTGCATACAATCCGTACTCATCATGCTTATACCACACGGACCACACCCCTGCTACCACAGAGCAAATAAATTAACAAGAGAGGACCTGTAGGCGCGCCACCGGGAAAGCAAATTCTCTAACTTGCCCAAGATTTATTTTGCTTCTCATTGTGAATTTTCACAACAGTGACTAAGTAAAAACATAACTATAAAGTGTTTAATACATTAATTCTTTACGTTAATGAATGTTTTAGTGCGTGATGAAAAGTTTTATGTGCGAAAATCACTTGGTGTCACTGATTTTCATCTATTTTCATACTAAACTAAGTTAATGTCCCTTCTATCTGTTATTTTCTGTTCTGTACCTGTGACACTGAATACAACGATGCGAACCGATTTACCTACTCCCAAAGAACGCAGCCTGCGTTCGGAAATTACACCCTCCGTGTGATCTCGTGGTTTCAATGGAAAAATTGGGGTTGTCGTGTGCACTCCGATGTGATATGTTCCGAACGACGTTTTTAAATGAATTTTATTGTTAAATAAGAGTGCTTTTCGGAACGCAGCCTGAAATGTTAAACTTTTGTATTCACATTGTAGGGTGTACAGAAAAGTAAGGGGTACTTTTTATCCCGGAATTCCTGCGAAAAAATATAATTATATACTTATTATAGTTTTATAGCAGGGGGGAGCTAGTTATTTTACACTTGTAAATGCCATAATAGAATAGAATACTCTTTATTGTACCAGCACCAATATGTATACATTTTTTTCAGTATTTGAACTCTTTACTATTGCAAACTACTGCAGCTGACTGTACACCAAATGGCATAGTGTGTTAACAAGAAATCTTATAGATTATGGCATACAAATGGCGGTGTTATGTAATAATTTACCTACATACTTGTTTTTGTCATTTCGTCCACTCACCTTGACCATCTGCGTGAGCTTCCTCTCCTTGATCTTCCCCCGGGTGCGCACCAGCTCGTCGATGCTGCGCAGGTAGCTGGTCAGGCGCGCCAGCTCGACGCGCGGCGGCTGCCACTGGGGGTCCAACCGACACGAGTGCTCCAGCAGCATCAGTGCCTTCGCATATGACTCTTCGAATCTTGACACCTAGATAAGTTTTTTTTTAAAATAAACTTCAAAGTTCAAAGATGCACGAGTTTTAAGATGCACTAGCTGTGCCCCACGGTTTCGCCCGCATAAGTTTTGTTATTCCCGCAGGAGCTATTTTTTTTTTTAAATAAAAATAGCCTAAGTTACTCCTTATATCACCAGCTATCTGCCAGTGAGTCTCGTTAAAATCGGTCCAGCCGATTCAAAGATTAGCCGGAACAAACAGACAGACAGACAGACAAAAATTAAAAAAAAAAATTATGTAAGTAGTTATTGTAGATACTTTCATGCATTTAGTGAAACTGAAAAGCTGTGATTTGGAATTACAGACACATCAATTTTATTTATCTGTATAGATTATCAGAACTCTCATGTTATTAACGGAAGTGTACCTACTGTTTGAAAGCGATTTATAACTTTATATTGTTGTGTTTTTTTACAGAAATCCACTACACATCTAAAGTGTGATGACATTCTGCTGCATCCTATGTTGATAAAAGTATATGTTAGATACGTTTTTGGAGTTTCAGTAGTTTCTTATTATGGAATCCGATTTTCTTTTGCATTAATTTTATAGATAGCTCTAAAGAAAAGTTAAAAACACAAAAACACTCACAACTGCTCTATTATACGACAGATCAGGGAGACTCCTAGCAATAGGGTCTTTCCAGGCTTGATCATAAGCCCCTGTGCATAGCTTGAAAGTGGGTTCGTCGCCCAATGTGATTATTTGGCACAAATACGCATTGCCCAATACACTCCATGACTGTCCATCTTGGACATTCTGCGCCACCGCCTCTCTGGCTAACTCCACACTCTTCAACACAATCGGTCTTGCCTCTGCACGACTTTTGCCGCTACACTCTTGACGGAGAAGTATAGAAAGACAACGTAGTGCTACTACACTGCGCTCCTGAAATTTTTAGATACAGTCAGCATCGGGAATATTTAATCACGTTGTTGAATCTTATTGCAATAGTAATTAAGTTCAACTTTAAATTATAAAAGTGTTTATATATTTTTGAAGCTAACTGTACAACCTTTATCTTTATCATTTACAAGCTGGTGTGTGTGTGTTTGAAGGAAATGATGGGTTGGCATTAGAAATACGCATCCCGAATTTAGGGGGGAAATTAGGGGGGAGGGGTAGGGGTGGGGTAGGGGAGTCACCCCCAACAACCCCCAGCGCGCGGAAGTCAATAGTTTTTTTTATACGAATTTTTGAAATTTGAATACAACGCTCGTGTTTCCTACTGATATAAGAATGTATTATTAATACGCATCCGGAATTTAGTGAGAATAGGGGTTGATTTTTATAGGGATGGGTCCCCCCTGTCGTTACGGCACCCTCACTCCGCGTGGAGACCCGTAGTTTTTTTTTTCGTGTTTAAAATTATCTTTAAATAACTTAGGGTCCAGGAGCGAGCGAAGCGAGCTCAGGACTTATGGGCACCCCGAATCGGATAATTTAGGTGACGAAGAAGGCCCCGCCATCCTTCTGAGTGGTTATTTTCTTTTATGACCACCGATTAGGAGCCCCGCGAAGCGGGGCTCCGTCGACCTTGCCTTTAAGTTGTTGGTTTTTGTCTGTGGGGGGTGATTGGGCAATGACTCCCCTCCCCCCTCCCCCCTCTAAATTCATAAATATCAGTAGAAAACACTAGCGTTGTATTCAAATTTCAAAAATTCGTATAAAAAAAACTATTGACTTCCGCGCGCGGGGGGTTGTTGGGGGTGACTCCCCTTCCCCCCCCCCCTCCCCCTCCCCCCCCTCCCCCCCCCCCCTAAATTCGGGATGCGTATTTCTAATGCATTCCCGAAATGATCCTCAAATTCAACTTACAAATTTCAAACCACCTTCGAAACTGTATTTAGCTTCTTTAATGTTTAAATTCTTCCAGTAGCATTCACCCAGCTCATTCCAAGCATCAACTAGTTTTGGGTTTAGCTTCACAGCTTTACTAAGATATTGTACGGCTTGTGCATCATACACTGTACTGATGTTACAGCAGCGGCCCTTCATAAAGAGGAACTGCGCACGATGCTGGTCCGGTATGTGTCTTTCCACTGTAAATTGTAACATTATTTATTTAATTCATGAAAAGCACTGTGTGATTAAGTATGGACTTAATCAATTATGCATAAGTAATTAATTATGCATGGGCATAATTAATTACTTATGTCCAAAATAGGTGTTCTATTATGAGGCTTTCTAGAGAAATCTTTTTTTCTAGAATATAAGTACTCTGAAACTCTACTAGAAAAATTTACTCTATTATTACTATCTACATAGATGTAGATCTTACCATCTATAGCTTCAAACTTTTCAAGGAGTTTTGTCTTCTTTTCTTCTACAAGTTTATTTTTCTCTGGGGCCATTTCTATTGGATGGTTTTCGAAAAACAAATCCCTGAATGAATACATTTCCCTTAATTCGTTCTAAAATAATAAAAAATTATAACTATCAAAATTTTACTTCTTTTACATAGGTAAGATGAATTACTTTGTATCAACTAATAAAAGTTTAATCGTTTACCATCTGGTTAGAAAATGATAACATCTGGGGCTGAGGGATGCTATTCAATTCACATTATGTGTATTAAAAGAGCTAGTAAGGACACACAGGGACCAATTGGATTTCTAATTATTCATATTGCACATTTGTGTTTATTTTTACTAGTTAGTATTTAGTATAAAACTAACTTTAGTATAAAACTAACTTTAAAACAATAGATACCGACCGACAAACTATCCATAACTTCATCGACATTTTCGAGCAAATCCTCAGGCAAATCTTCGGAGTTTTGCGACATGTTTAAGATGTTTTAATGTTTTTTAACTGCTGAAGTTTTTTGTAACTACCTATGTAAACAAAATAAAATACTCGTTTAAAAAATTATTAAATATGAAATCTACTTTGCATTTTGCAATATTGCCCGATGACAAATTGACAAATAGAAATTATGACATCTGTGAAATTCTGTATTTTTTTTAAACATCACCAAACTTCAAAATAGGGATGTCACAAAATAATCGACTTTTATATTAATCGATTTTATTAGAAAGAAAAATAGTTATTTCATTATAACAATTATACAATATTGGGGAATACTCAAATGTTAAAGTTAAAATAAAAGATTTGAAAAGATATTGTTTTGGGGTCAAAAGGTTGCCGTTTTATTTCTTGTACTAAACTGCCTAGCCAAATAGGTAAATAGACTAAGTCCGCTCCAACCACATTTCAAGCGTGTGAGCGTTTCGTCGTAAAGCAAACTGGCACCGACTTCAAACCAATCGGTAGATAGCACATACCAATAATATTATTATGTGCATTTTTGTCTTTCTGGTTAAATCTGAATTTATTTTTTAACTTTCTTAGCAAGCATTTATAGTAATTGAATAGCAAACCGTCAAATACTTACTCTCTATTCAGTTGTTCCGGTGGCCATTTATGGTCATCATCATCAGTTCCACTTCATCAATTGGTAATTGTCGAAAGCAAATGAACAATTTACTATACAAAAATATGCAAATCACTATAGGAGTGCCTACAATATTTGAAGATTTCCCTTGAATTCTCCAAAATCCCATCAAGAGATCCTGACTTGATGACAATGGGACCAACTTAAAAGTTTGAAACAAAAAAGAATTATCCAATTATCGAGTAATCGGGTAACAAACATACAAAAAAACAACAACATCCAATCGAATGAGAACCTCCTCCTTATTTGGAAGTTGGTTTGTTGTTCGTTCGTTTGCTGCTTGTTTGTGAATGCCGAAATTGATTCGAAACAATCGAATTCTTACTTCCGTGTCCGCCCGCCCCTCGTTGGTAACTTTTTCTCAAACGGTTGCTTAGAAAAACGACAGCCGTAGACCGTAGTGATCACCGCACGAATTTGGCACGAATCTCAACAGCTCATCTCATTATTTATCTTTATATAATACTTAATTAAGATACTCATTCATATTTTAATTCATATTTACCTAGTTTGCTATCATCAAGAAACATGAGTATCTTAATCCGGAATACCTACCTACTTAAAATGGCATCGAAATAAACTATTGCACCATTCCCTAATATTATTTTAGTTCTATTTAATTAAGGCGCATTTTTTAAAATAATATCTACCTCCGAAAGCAGGTCAAAAGAGTATCAGACGGCAAGGTCCCTTAAGGGCCATTTCAACTTCTCCCACCCTGTATAGCACCTTTACCTATACCTACTACAGTTTCAAGTCAAAACCGTAGGTAGATACATTAAAAAATAAAATATTATATTTCACCTTAAAACAATAACTATAAATTAAATTAACAAAAAAATACTTTGCTTCTTCAAAATGACTTTTCACCGCGCCAACAATAAAGAATATATCAGGCTCAAATAGATTACAAATCGAGAATTTTAAATTTCGGAAGTCTTTCCGTATCTACTGTTGAATGGCAATAAAAAACTAATGTAAATCCATCATTAATCATCAAACGGATAATCATCGTCTTCATCTTCTTCCTTGATAGCCATTAGTGGAGCATCACATCTGGATCTGGACAACTCTCTCGAGGCAGACCTTTGCCCACTAGTGGCGGTGGAAGACGATGATTGCGGAACCACCGCAGGCGATGTTCCAGTCTCGCGTTTGGAATCCTCACCGAGCCGGGAACGTATTCTTTCTTCATCCAATCGAGCCACCTGGATAATGTCTTCCGCATGACTATCGATACTCATTATGGCTTCAGCCAGATTGTTTTGCAATGTACTGAAACGGAAAAAAACAATAGATATAAGAAATTTTAGTAACCATGGGTGAGGATGAAAGATATGACAGAGAGTAGGTAGTACAACTTTTAATAAAATATGTCAAATTGGGAAATAACTATTGGCTTTTGTACCTACGTAATCCTTTCAATATTGCTCCTCAATTGCTTAGCAAAATGTCTTAGTCTTCCCAATTCATCTCGTAACTTTTTGTCCACTTCGTCTCTGGTCAATTCTCCAGCTGGTCTTAGAGTGCGATCAGCCAGTCTGGTCTGTATTACGCTTTCCTGGTCTAAGGTCTCCAGAAGATTCTGTTCCGTCGTTACCAATTCATCATTTAGTGCTTGGAGGTCTTTCAATGTCTGTAACACAAAGTTAGCCGTAACTTTCCAATCTCTTTCTACTTAACCAAAAATATCCGAAGATATCCTCTCTTCACTATTTCATCGGTAATTTATAATGTCCACGTTCATTAAACCTATTTTTGTGTCCCTTTTTCCACATAGTTTGATTATTTTGATCCTACGTCTTATATTTACTAAATAATATAGTAAGTAGGTTAGGTAGCTACCTCATCTTTTTGCCAGCTAAGCTCTTCAAGCTTCGTGTGGTTAGAATGGAGACGTCGTTTTAGAGCTGAATCAACTCTATTGGCGTAGGCTTGCGCGGCGACGGACAGCTGAATTCTGGCACCTCTAATCTATGTAGTAAGTATATTAACACATGTTTAAGGTTTGAAATGTACCGTTGCATTGCTTCATTACAGTTAGTAAAATCTACATTTTAAAGAAAAGTATTTCATTACTTTCTGTTTTGTTACAAGGGCATCATTAAGTGCTTTCAGGCCAGCTTTCTTGAGAGACGCACAACGATTTTCCCAAAGTATTATAGGGGATGCTCTGAAAATTCACAAATTAAGTTTCGTTTCGTTGTGTGAATTAGTTATAGAATATTTTGGGCAAAGATTTTTAATTGCCTACTTTTTCTTTTTCTTGTTTCCTGCATTCGCGTTATTACGATTTCCAATTCTGTTAGACGAATGAATGTCGATACTACCACAACTTTCCTCCACAGTAATTGCTTCATCTTTTTTGAGTATATCATCTTCAATTCTTTTCTTGGTCTTCTTGACAAAATCTGTCTGTTTATCGAGTTCTGGTATCAGTTTTTCGAATTTTTTCTTCTGTTCTTTCAGGAAATCATACTCCTAAAATACAAATTCTCAGTTTAGTACGTACAGGCGGTTTAATTTATTTCTGACTATAAATAAGCAATCTTATAAAACTAATGACAGAAATATTTACACAAACCATGTAAAGTCTCATCAAATGAAATACCTATAGAATTTAGGGCAAAGTTTTATTTGTAAACTGGATGGAAGGAAGCTTTTAGTTATAAGTGAACCTTTAAAATGGAATCCTCGACAGCGTCTGAAAACGGTTTCAGTGCGCCTGGTCTAGAAGCTTCTCGGGAATGTTCATCGATTTCTATCTGAACTCTCTCGACCACTACTCTAAGGGCATTGTGTTCGTATTGCAACATGCCAATAACTTCTTCCAGTCTTTTGGAGAGATCCTCTAACACCCAGCGCCAGGAGACGATGTCTGATATCCTGGATTAAGTTAGACAGCGACAAATATTATTAGCATAACTATTGCAGAGTTTTTTTTCACCTTTTCCTTTTAAAACACAAAAGCATCAAGCATTTGAACGCCAAAACTTCATATCAAGAAACGAGGAGAAAATTAGAAGAAAAACAGCTGGTGTAGGACTAAGTATACCTACTTATGTCGAAATTATATTGTCGTTACCAAACTCGCAAACATTACCTACTTACCTACTGATTATGAAGGTAACACTGAAAACTTTGTCATAGAGTTTATCATCATGACCACATCTGCCCGTCTCGCATCTCTGCGTTTTCTCATACACTGAATTCTCAAGAGATAATGATGAAGTACTTAGTATCTTAAGGTGCCATACCAGCTGAAGAACTTGGGATTCAAGATTCACATAATTATAAAAAAGGAATGACCAAGGAATTACCTTTCTTGCAAGCTTCTTTTAAACTGGCATTCGCTGTTCTCTCGCGCAAAACTGTTCATCATCACTAACTCTTGGGTTTCGTTCACTTGTTCTACTACCTTTGCATTCAGTCTATCACTAAGGTTTCTCAAACTCTCCACTCCACTTGGACATCCTAAATAGCCGTCTTCGGAAAACATGGTTGCGAGTTTTCGTTTTGCAAGATTAAGACAATGTTTTAGATGGTAATTTCAAAATAAATCATTTGTGGTTTAGCTCAATGTTTATTCCTTCTCGTTACCCACAAAACTCGAGAAAATTTAAGTCTAAGTCGCGAATTTTGATAGATAAGTAAATGATATTTTAAGATTTGATAGATAAACTAATGTCAATGTTGAAAAGTAGCCTGAGAAAGTAGCTTTGTGGTCATAAAGTAGTGATTATATTATCTTTGGTCTTATAGGTAGTACGTATTATTTTTAATGTCAGTGGTATACCGTATAAGTGTACGAAAAAGTAAAAATAAAAATACAAAATTTATTTTCTAAGATTTTAATCTAAAATCGAATGAATATCTTGAGTTTGATACTGAATACTACTAAGTAACCAACATAATTTAGAAGTTATAGGTACTTATGAAATAGGTAAATAAAATCAAAGGGTTTGATGATCGCTGATCGGTAGCAGGGTAAAAATAAGTAAGCAGTATTCCAACTTCATACAAACGGACGAAGCGCGAGATAATACCTACGCGCCTCGATCTCTGCGTGCGCTCCGGATGCAGACAGTCGCGACTGTGCCGCGTCACGCGTGGCCGCAGTGACGAACGGACGGTGTTTTGTCTTTTTAACAATAACCGCGCGATTTTTTCACTAAAAATAAATTCAAGTACATATTTAATATGACGAGTAGGATATATTGTGCTTAAATCCACCAATCAAAAAACAACACGCATTTTTATTGAA
This sequence comes from Zygaena filipendulae, assembly GCA_907165275.2. Classification (NCBI taxonomy): domain Eukaryota; kingdom Metazoa; phylum Arthropoda; class Insecta; order Lepidoptera; family Zygaenidae; genus Zygaena; species Zygaena filipendulae. The sequence goes on from OU015671.1 coordinate 6,421,623, forward strand.
CACTTCCTATTCAATACAGAAAGTATTTAATTTTTTTATATAAAAAAAGTAGGTACATTTACAATCACAAAACTAAATGGACACACAAAGTAGGCATATATAAATCAAAATGCTGGAGGCGGGCAGCCCTATCGCATCGCATGCTCAGAACAATAGATAAAATTCTTCTGAGATCCCATGTTTACGAATCGCGCGGCTGTAGGCATTTATTTCAAGGACACGGCCGAGTTATAATACTGCTTACTTATTTTTACCGTGTCGGTAGCTTTGTGTATTTTTTTTTGTGATACCTATATCTAAAGATTAGAATAGAATAGAATAGAATAGAATAGAATAGAATAGAATAGAATAGAATAGAATAGAATAGAATAGAATAGAATAGAATAGAATAGAATAGAATAGAATAGAATAGAATAGAATAGAATAGAATAGAATAGAATAGAATAGAATAGAATAGAATAGAATAGAATAGAATAGAATAGAATAGAATAGAATAGAATAGAATAGAATAGAATAGAATAGAATAGAATAGAATAGAATAGAATAGAATAGAATAGAATAGAATAGAATAGAATAGAATAGAATAGAATAGAATAGAATAGAATAGAATAGAATAGAATAGAATAGAATAGAATAGAATAGAATAGAATAGAATAGAATAGAATAGAATAGAATAGAATAGAATAGAATAGAATAGAATAGAATAGAATAGAATAGAATAGAATAGAATAGAATAGAATAGAATAGAATAGAATAGAATAGAATAGAATAGAATAGAATAGAATAGAATAGAATAGAATAGAATAGAATAGAATAGAATAGAATAGAATAGAATAGAATAGAATAGAATAGAATAGAATAGAATAGAATAGAATAGAATAGAATACACTTTATTGTACACCAAAATAATTTTACAGTGTGTTTACAGAAACTTATAACTAAGGGCATACAAAAGGCTTAGCTTGTCTTTGTCGATGAAAAGCTACTAGGACTGGCCGTAACATTATAAAGTACACCAGCTCAGCAACGCTTATGATGCTGAAGCCAAGAAACAGGCTGAGAAGGCCGCCCACGGCACCTGAAATTACAAAAATGTGTTTTTTCTTTATCTTTCGTACTGTACATACCTACGTATTTTGTACTTTCATTATAGATGGAATATTAAAAAAAAATATCTGAACTGTAAAATTTGTAATAGGTAGGTGATACATAATAAATTATTACCAATATGTAATACCTACGTAAGTATTTTACGTTTACATATTACTAAATCTTTAAAATATTGCCTTCGGTATAGCAGAGGTTAGGTCATCATAGTGATGGTTGATTTACTTCTGCTTCGCAGCGACTATAAGGTGTTGTAAATACAGAAAACAAATAGAAATTTGAACTCGTACAAGATATCAGATGAAGTTGTAACTTACCAACAAAGTAATGGTCGTCGTATTGAGCGTGCCGATGCTGTCCCAATAAGATATCATCGTAGAAATGTATATTGACCCGAGTTATTTCGCCTCTACAAGCAAAAATTGTAAATTATTATCAAAGAAATTACACCTACAGCTAGCTACGGCTTTCCTGAGGGTACGTGCCTACTTTTCATCCCGGAAATCCCACGGAAACTTACCGTGGGAGGATTGACTAGTGTACCTATGATAAAAAAAAAAACATACATACAGCCGAACATAGAACCTCCTCCTTTTTGGAAGTCGGTTAATTATTATTGTAAGAATTAATAGGCATAAGCAATATCTACTACTACACTAACTAGCTATACTAGTATAGTTTTATAATGTAGTAGCTGTCCCCCGCGATTTCATCCGCGGTAATTTCGGAGTTCCCGCGGAGATTGCGGGAAAAAAGTACTCTATGTCCTTCAGTTCCCGAGGGAATTCCGGGATAAAAACTATCCTATCTCTTAAGTTGGACCATATTATAAATGGTTACAAAATTTAATCAAATTCCGTTCAGTAGTTTCGGAGTCTATCGCGGACAAACAACGTGACACGTGATTTATATATATTAGACTAGCTGTCCCCTGCGATTTCATCCGCGGTAATTTCGGAGTTCCCGCGGAGGTTGCGGGAAAAAATTACTCTATGTCCTTCAGTTCCCGAGGGAATTCCGGGATAAAAACTATCCATCTTTTAAGTTGGACCATATTATAAATGGTTGCAAAATTGTATCAGACTCTAGCCCTTGTGGCGCCCGTGTGCAGCCAGTAACCTGGCGCCCTCGAGCGGGGTCAAAATGGAATACAAGTGGAATACTAACAGTTATACAGGGTGTTAGGTAAAATAGAGCAAATCTCTTAAGGGGTGATACTACTCATGAAACTAAACAACTTTCCCCAGGGAACGCATATCGAATTCTCAAAAATAAAAATTGTACTTTATATGGGAGCGGTCATGTTGAAACAAAAGTAATTGTGTAAATTTAAATAGAGTAGGTAGGAAAAGGAGTAGTTTTGCTTTGCTACCGCGCGCCCGGCGTCGGCCACGGCGGGCGCAGGGTCTTTGAGAGCGACGCATCTTCGGATGTGTCGCAAGGGCGCTCGGCGCGCGGCGCCCCCTTAGACCCGGCGCCCGTGTGCGCCGCACACCCTGCACTATAGGTAAAGACGCCTCTGAATTGTATCAAGTCAAGTCAAGAGTCCATTATATTTATATATATTAGATTAAGATTATCTGTGCTAAGACGATTTTTGGATGAGGAATAGAAAGAGTTAAGGTAAAATAGAAATAAGTAATGTCTTTACTTTTTGATGGATTTTTCATACTCCGGCATTTCATACCCTAACTCATTTCCTAATTCCGAGTAGTACACTTGACTGGAGTACAAGATATCGTTACACGATGGATGACAGGATACGGTCTCAGCACTAGCAAAAGAGCTGTCTTCGCTTTCAGCATAGTACGCGTAGATGAGCTGTTCCTCCACTTTTCCTGGTGAGTAAGTATAGGTAGGTAGTAAAAGTCTATCTGAAAATTCTGTTTTTATCAATCAAGAACGTTACATATCGTTATCTTTCTATAACAATTAGTTCGTGCATTAGCTATTTTTATTGGCCAAAAAGACAAAAGAAATTTTCGAAGGGTTTTATTTCTTTGCTTACGCACCTTGAACTTTGATGATGCACTGATAATCTAACATCGTTGAGCAAATCGGTTCCAATATATGTTTTCCTGTGAAAAAATATTTTTTATGCAAACTTTGTGATGAGGTGTTTAAAAGGCATTCATAATTAAAATTTTGTAAGGGAATCCATTAGAAAGTTTCGAATACTTGGCCAGTTAAACAGTACACAGTTGCAGCGTTTCCTCGCTTCGCATATCAACAAGTCGTGCTTGCAGTTGCTGTCTGTGTAAAATTCGTAATACTCTAATCTCCTCTCGTTCTGGAAGAAGCATTGTCTTCTCTCTGCTGCCAGTTTCCGTAGATTCGCGTCAGTTTTATATGTCACTGGCGACACTTCTATCGTGGTCGTTCTGTCCAAAGGCAGTCGGAGGACCGTGCTGGTATATACGTGGTCCATTGGCGCGCTGATAAAGATCTGAGAAATTATTATAGATATTGTTCATAGAAACATTGACATCTGTATAAAAGCCCTTGATAGAAGGAGATTGGTTCTTTTTTATTACAGTTAAAATGATTGAATTGAATTAATAAAATGGGTTTCAAATGTCAATTCATGTTTTAAACTACAGAACACTTATTTGTGTAAAATATTCAGTTAGTCAAACTGTATAAGCTATTTACCTAATACTTGTAAATGAAGTGGCTTTTTAGCGCACAATCTAATTTTTTTCCGTTTCAATTCAATTCAATAATTCAATTAAATTTCAATCTAACAAAACATAAGCAGATTTTTGCTAACCTTGAACCCCAAACTGTTGCCATCACACGCGTCTTGGTGTTCACTAAGATTAAAGTAAAGATCTAATTCTAAGCCGTTCAGTTCTCCTGAAGCCATGACCCTGAACGGTGACATTGTCAAGTCTGGTGGAAACACCTTTGGGTAGCCAGAGTCTAAGTCCCAGTTCAGTGTCTGAAACTTCGCATTTTCATCGAAAGATTTTTGCCATGTTAATGTTTCATTTGTCCTTGAATAGAAAGTGAATCACAATAAACAATTTAAGCAGGCTTAAGACCACAGAATTGAAAATAACAGATAGAAGGGACATCAACTTAGTTTAGTACGAAAACCGATGAAAACCAGTGTCGCTGGGTGATTTTCGCACACAAAACTATTCATCATGCACTAAAACATTCACCCTTCTTTTAACGTAAAGAAATGTAAGAAACGATTAAAAATGGTTGTTTTTATTCAGTCACATTAGTTTTAAAAATTCACAGTTTTATGAATAATAGTAAAAATAGATTGGTATGGCAGCAAAAGAAGTTCTGGGCTAGTTAGAGCATTTGCTTTACACCTTTAAATTTCATGTGTTACATTCTTGGTTAAAATTTTCAATGTGAATTGCGTAATCGTTTTTTGTACCTATTCATTTTTATTGCCTAATTATATCTACATACATATACCTACAACGTGTTAATGAATTGAGCTATCTACGAAATTTTAAGCGCTACGCCCATGTCCGATTCGATTTTTTTGCTACGGGCGGCGTAGGTACGCGCCAAATATTGTATTATAAATAATTTAGACATGAGCTAGTAAAAATACCTATATTAAAACATGGTGCGATCGATTCGGAAGTCGATTCTGAACCAACTACTTTCTGGTTTTCAGTCAATTTATTAACACGTTGTATATGTAATAAACTACCGAGATTTTCAATATGTAACTTGTTTAAAATTACAGCCTGTATATAATAGTGGAGTCAACAGTATGCTGTTTGTACATCCATTAGAGTTATAACAAACGTGTGTATGTCACAATGAATGGATGCAAGTTGTTCGTACATTCCATTGAGCGGCAGAGAATTGAAAGCGAAGCACAGGCCATAGTTGGTATATACGGGACGGAACAGTTTCTCGCAGCACTCTGCACTTTGCCAGAAGCTTTTGTTTAGGCTGCGCCAGTAGCAGCGTCTAACCACGTCCAGACATTTCGGTGAGCTCTGAAATAAAAGAAATTGAAAGGTAATTTCTAAATCATAATCTATCAAAATCATAATCTATATGGACATAGATAAGCAATAGTGTGCGCCATTTTCTGTAAACATATTTTGTGTTCAATATTGAATTTCATATTTAAACAATGCAATAAGGTAAACATATAATTAAAAAACGTTCTCTAACTCTCAATAAATCGTTCTGAATCAATAACTTCATTTTGTGGGTTAACATGTTATCTATTGCTTATCTGCGTCCGTATATAAAATGCTTTGTCCTGAATGACTGATGGATCAACGCATAGCCTAAACCGCTGATCGTAGAGACGTGAAACTTGGAGGGTGTGTTTTTTGAATGACGTAGGCATCCGATAAGAAGGGATTTTTGAAAATTCTACCCCTAAAAGGGTGAAATTATCGCGGATAAAACCGCGCGGGACAGCTAGTAGGGACATATACGGAGAATTCCCGCGGGAACTCCGAAATTAACGTGGGTGAAACCATGGAGAACAGTTAGTGAGTTAGTAAGATATAATAATATAAAAATACAATAGTAAATAGGAACTATTTTTATGATAATTCTGCATCATTGAAACTTTAGTGAGTATTTTTTTTATATCTTAACGAAATTTTGAAAAAATAATTTTGTCTAACTACTTCAGTCAGTACCTACTTAGCCTCGAGACTTATCGAGTGACATTTTGAAAATAAAAACGAGTAATTTTGGGTTTAGCTGAAAGGAAGTCCGTGTAAGCCCATTGGAAAAGGTTAATCAAATCCATAGTCAAGCTTAAGAATACCATGGCATATCCTACCTACTATTACTACTAATGGGTAGTGGGTAGGTACTCTTATAAACACGAACATTTGTGATATTTGTATGTTTGTTACTCAATCACGCATAAATGGAGATAGGTATACACATTTTAACGAAATTTGGCACACGGATAGAACATGTTCTGTGATGTTCTGGATACTTACCTACTTTTTATTCCAGTGCAAATACAATAGTTCCGAAATTTAAAACCTCGAAATTCACGCGGGTGAAGCCGTGAGGAAAGCTAGTATCTGATAGGTGTATAAAGTAACAAGGAAAAGAGAGGGTGGATGTTTTTTTGCTTTCACATTGTGATATGTATGGAGATTGTAATTTTTATTTAAAAAAAAAATTATGGGAGAGGATTATTCGCAACGCAACGTACCTACATATTTTTTGCGAAATTCTTTCAAATCGTCTTCTTAGTATTAATCAGGTAGTTTAACTAAACACTCACCTCGATTATAAATTTTTGCAACAATACGTTCTGGTTTGGTTTCAGCCTCCTCTCCAGAGCTCTGTACTCCTCGTACATATTCGGGCATATGAGCGACGCGAAAAATTGTTCCGTACTGTAAAAATGTTGCCAATAAATTATAATTTTATTTATTTACCAATTATTCTTTAAATGTTTCCAATAAATAATATCTGACTGAGCTTATATACCTACATGGGGGGCGTCCATTAATCACGTGAGGCTCGAAGGGGGGGTAAATCACGAAATATCACAAGGGGAGGATATATTGAGATATTATCACCTGCATTTATTTTTCGTTGAACGCACGATTTCTAAACCAAATAGCGACCCGTGGCCTTGACTCCCCATTGCCAGGCAACGACTTTAAAAATTTAATCAGATTATACCTGTATTTAAAGATAATCTTCTGAAAATTTAAATATTCTTTGTATAAAAAAAAAATACTCGTGATTTTGGTTATGGAGGGGGGAGGGGAGAGTCTAAAAACTCCTCGTATATCACCAGGGCCCTTATTCACTATGACCAACAACATTTCTTGCCCATAACGCGCGACCCAAAAACGCAATCCCAAACGTTTTAGATTTCAAAATATTAGAAATTATTATTCTGTATGCCGTAAGAAACGTTGTGAATGTATTTTTTTGGAGTGAAACTTCTTTGATTACTAGGGAAAGTCAATTTTTGTGGCGCGTTATCTTAACACGCCGTGATAAGGTCATAATGAATAAGGGCCCAGGTGGGGGATGGGTAACCCCATTTCCCACCTGGGCAAAAGTTGCTAAAAAAACATCACGTGATTAATGGAAGCCCCCATTAAAATTTCTTCATTACACTAAACTTAGTCTGAATGAGTCTTTTGTTTGAGGTACCTAACCTAATTATTAGTAATTCAATCTTTTGTACCTGAAAGTACGATTTAATCGCGTGCTTTCACGTTGTCTCTAATTGGACGCAGATAAGCAAAAACATGTTAACCCACAAAATTAAGTTATTGATACAGAATGATTTATTGATAGTCAGAGAACGTTTTTTAATTATGTGTTTACTTCATTACTTTGTATAAATATGTAACAATATGTTGAACATAAAAAAATGTTGACACAAAATGGCGCTATAGGTTTAAAACACGATTTACTCAAAATTTCTCCAGTGTGGGTTAACACACTATTGCTTATCTATGTCCAATTATGATGTGGGAATATCTGCTACTCTAGCCTTTGCTATTTAAAACAACTCTACGTATTTTGCGTCTGTGTTTACCGTCGCGTAGCATTTCTTGTAGATGGCGAATAGGTAAACTAAGTCATTTTTGCATAACATTTTCTAAATTAGTAGGTACCTATAATAATTGATACAAATTACATAAATATTTTTGTTTAAAAAATGGTTTATTACATTTTATTTTGCACTAAGTTAAAAATGTAAGGATTTTTTTATATGTATGACACGGATCGTAACAGCCCCCTTAGCCAAGTTGACAATCTATAATCATTATCGGATTGCTATATCACGTGGTTACGTAAAATCCTCTAGTAAAATATTCTAATTTACTTATGGAAAAGATTATTGTGACGATGACTTCGGTTATAAAAGGATTCCTGATGAAATTATTGTTTCAGAAAAAAAGTAACTCACCTATTGAGCTCTGTGACGTTTGCATATGACAATTTTACGTGTAAATGTGGGCACAACACCACTGTTGGGAACGGCACAGCCCACACGGGCGTGGGCAAAGAATCGATGACGTTCACAAAGGGACTGGAGGTCCACTGGCCAAGCAATTGGCCAATGCTGGCCGTACATATTCCGATGCTGATGACCATTATGACGATCCAAATTGCACGCTCGATGCGGCCGAATGTCGGCTCGAAAATGTACCTTCGGGGATAACATACTTAGAGCAACATGTGAAACAAATAAAAACATCCACTTCACAACACTCAGATCTACTTGATCCTACACAAAGCTATAGTGTCGTGGAAACACACAAAGTTCACCCCCACCGGGAATCAAACCCGGAACCTCTTGGTTAGCGAGTAGATAAGCATAGTGTCTACATCAAGCTATGCACGATGCAAATTCTAGGATCCGACCACCATTACTTCAAAGGCTTTTCGTTTTTGTTATTTTAATCTTAGATCGAGATACTTTATCTATAGATAAAGTGAAAAAACCAATGGACAGTTTCAATGATGTTGATTATGAAGATGGTGCTAGGACTCTACAAATAAGGCAGGCGAGTTCAAAATCTGAAAGTGGAACAAAGCCTGTGTAGATTCTTTAAACTTTAAAAATAAGTTAAGTTGACTAACGTTACGTTATCAATTTTTTAACATAGGTACATAGGTATAAGATTGTGTTTCTAAAATGTTTTGAGCCAATTTTGAGCATTAAAACTAAAAGTAACAAAAAACTTGTCAACATTCAATCAAATCAACACACTTACTTGACACCATGCAATGATCCTTGATAGAGAAATTGCTTCAGTCCATTTACCACCTCACTGAACCAAACTTTGAACAAAGATTTACCTTCTAATCCTCCATCGTTTTTGACTAGATTATTTGTGTACAGTTTAATCTGATTCAAATCTTTACATCGTCCTTCTAAGTTGCAAGGGTTAAGATATCTTAGATCTTTGGTGTATTGGTCTAAGTAGTATACCTCGTTACCTTTTAAAAGTTTTCGTGCACGTGTATTACTTGGAGCTTTCATTTTCTTTTTATTCATTTTACATTCGAAAATATAGAAGTGCGTAAAACCTTTTTAGGAATTTATAAAATAAAAATGTTTTGGTCCTCTTTATTAATAAACTAATAAGTCTAACGGATTCTAAAATTAATTTTACATAAAACTTTAAGCTTAGGTATATTTTTTATAGTTTTTTTTTTAGTTTAGAAATTGCAACGCTGAAAGTACCTACACGGTGCATAGAAGTAGAAGTGTTAATGTTGAAAACGCGTGTATGCACACACATTACACAATTACTAAACTTATTGATAGGTTCCTATGTATATCTATATAAAATCCTTAAAACGCTTGTTTGTTTGTTTTATATTCTCTTATCAGAGACTAAATTTGTGAAGATCAAAAGTAAATACATGTTTAAAGTAGAGTTTCGTCCTTAAAACGAAAAATATTAGGTATATCCTCGGTTGTATTCTATCTTTTTATGTGAAAGTCACACATATTATCATATAAAGTACTTATATACTATTAGGTATATGATAGCCCTTAAAACATGAGTTATTTGCAAAAAAAAACCAAAGAAGTTGTTTAAAAGAGATCCCTATTAAAACGATAAGATCATTCGTTTCTTCTTCTTCTTATTTATATGTAATAATATGTGTAGTATATACCACGTTTGCTTGGTTTCCACGACACAAGCTTATAGCTTAGTGTGGGATCAAGTAGATCTGTGTATTGTGAAGTGGATTATATATATATATTATTATATTATCTCAATAACAGACATGTTATCTATTTAGTGTTTGGGTGATTTTGATGTGAAAATGTACTTAAGAATGGATGTTTGTGTGCAATCATATATCTATCTAATGTCAAAAATGGGGCAGGCATTTCCATGCGGAAAGAGTCGTATTCCTGCCTAGGGAATGAACGCCTAACGATTTGCAACGGCATGGTGTTTAATACACTTAACCGCGATGTGTTCTTATCACTTTGATGGGTGCATAATGCACGTCAACTTGTTGTATGTAGCGGACTGCGGGAATACACGGAGTACAGTCGGCCACAAAAATACGTAAACAATTTTTTTTTATCGCTGAACTGTATAACTATGTAAATGTCACTAAAGACATCTATTACAATGAGATTAAACGACTGTAAAAAGTGATTACACAGTGCTGACAGTAGGTACTATCGCTGTAAAAATATTCTAACTACCTGTTGAGGTGGGTATTACTAAATCAATTTAAACGAGCCTATTAAATATTTGTATAATAATAATTTATTATATATAGTTATTCAAACCCAAACGCCACCGTATATTACTATGATGATAACTGTACTTACTTGTAGTAGTTAAGGTACAGGTACCTAACTACCTACTCACCTATATTATTAATTGTTTTTGTGATTTAAGGTATAATATTATGTAGGTACATATAATTTAAGCACTAGAAAAAAGGTTAAGAGAAATAACAGCAATCGAAGTTATTTCAGAAAATAACTTATATAATAAAATAATTATAGGTCCTGGAAAATATTACGATTCGTCACAGACAGATCCAATGTGTTTAAAAAACCAACAAACAGCCGAACACAGAACCTCCTCCTTTTTGGAAGTCGGTTAAAAATTGCATTACGTAGCATTATGATACGAGTCCTCACTGTCCATTCTTCTCTGACTAACTGTAACTGTTCGATTTCAAACTTCCTAGTACAGAGGCTGAAGCCTTAGCAAACGGAGTATTTGTATCATGTTTCCGGACTAAAGGATTGGTGACGAAGCTATAGTGCTATCGTTCATTGTACGTGTATATATTGTACCCAAGCTGATGTTGTGGTGTCGATGTCACACATAACATAACCCACATCATGAAGCGCTACGTAATTTCAGGAAATGCCTACATTTGATAAAACACACTATCTATTGACCACATCATAACGTGCTTCCTATCGGTGAATAGAGAACAGCCGTTTAACGATTTTGGTAAACACATGAACGAAGAGAAAATAAACATTTTCTTAAACCTCGCAGTAATTATATTGTGCCTATTTGGTTTCATCCAGATTCACTGTTATACACAAAGATAATATAACCACTGGGCGGCTATTATGTAACTTTTATTTCTATCATTTTTCGGTTGCAATAAAAAATATGGCGGTTTTTCGATTATAATATGCACGTTTTGATACCTACAATATCTAGCAATCGTTCAGAATAAATGTACCTACTTCAAAAGTTGAAGCTATCTAAACATGATTAATTAATCACAAAATCGCTATTTTTCTGATTGAAACTGAAGTATGAATGCAACAAAAGTTACATAATTGCCCTGCTGGTATACGAATACCACTTCGAAAAGTGATATCGAAACCAACTATCACGTAGTGGTTATACCTATACTCTTTGCCAACTATCAAAGGTAATAATCACTACGCTCCAACTATCACTTTGGAGTCTTCTTCTTTATGATGGCTGCGATCGAGTACGATAATTTTGCCAGTGTCTGATTGAATAAACTTAAATTCACATCTCAACCAGACAGAAGTTAATTACTTGATCTCAACTTAATACCTACTCGTATTTACAGATTCTTCATAGAATAGAAATTGTAGGTATATCAATGATTGATTGATGAGGCGTTTGGAATTGGTGAAATGGTCGGACACCATGATAACCATGATATTGTGGTTTGGTTAATATTCTATGGCATAGAATATTATTAGAATCTATGCGATCGAGTCATGACAACGATAAAATCACTAGTGTGCCAAGAGTCATGACTGTACAATATTTGGACGCAGATAAGCAATATCATGTTAACCCACAAAATTAAGTTATTGATTCAGAACGATTTATTGAGAGTTAGGGAACGTTTTTTAATTATGTGTTTATTAAATTGCTTAAATATGTAACTAAATATTGAACATAAAAAATGTTAACACAAAATGGCGCTATACTTTTAAAACACGATTTACTCAAAATTTCTCCAGTGTGGGTTAACACACTATTGCTTATCTATGTCTATTTATCAATTCATAATTGAATTATTCTGTTTGGGTCGGCTTCATATAGGTCATAAGTCAGTAAGATAATTTTAGACGTTTATCTCTCAGTTTTATCTCTAAGAATGTAATACCAAGTAAACACTTTGTTTGTTTTTTTAAATAGTAGGTATCACTTAACTAACTAAAAAAAACTTCAAAAAAGGCTACATGTTTAAATTAGGTCGTCACAACACTCACAACTCCACATTTGCCATCGTTCGGCAATATTTAATTTGTGAAAGATGCGCGAGTGCACAAGTGCGGTAAAAGTAAAAAGCACCCGTGTTAAATGTAAATGAGCTGCATTACGAACACGGTGCAATAAGAGCCATTTTGCGAGCAAGTACTTAGTATAAAATTGAAAATAGTGTGATGATAGATTTCAGAATCTTTATGACAGTGGTATGAGAGATTTTTCAATCCTCAAAATTAACCCTGTCGATTGATCAAGTTGGAGAATCCTTTTAGTATTTTTGTCTCTTCGAGTAGATACATATTGAGCAAGCAATTTTTTTCTTGTCCTCTAATAAAGTTATGCGGTCTATCCTTACTATAGGTAAATGCGAATGTGAGTTTTTTTGTTTGTTTGTTACGCTTTGAAGTCTTAACTACTCAACCGATCTTCATGTAATTTTGCGTACACGTTGTCGAGGATACCTACAGCGAAATCAACGTGGGTGGAACCGCGGGGTAGCAGCTACTTTGTTTGTGAAGCAATGTTCCCTTTACGCACAAGTTTATACAATAAAAATATTGAGGTTAGATCCTTTTTCACATCCTGTATATACCTAACACGTAATACCGTTCATATCTTTGTCGCACTATGTGGTCACGGGGCTAACTCCAGAAACGATTGTACTCTGGAATAGTGTAGATGTGTGCAGTGAGAATACAAAAAGTCACTTAAGTTGATTAAGCACTAATTGTTTTATTACACTTATTGAATATAGTGGTGGAAAAGTAATTAGAAATAGTATAAATATACCAAGTACCTATATATTAGAAAACGGTGAGTACCTAGTTTATTTATTTATTTAAAGAACTTTATTGCACATTTATGTACAAAAGGTGGTAGAGTACCTAGTTAATTCTAACAACAAAATACATGTGGTAGCGGTTTTGTTATTCAAACATGTGGTTGCGATGGACGGTGGTATATGGTTGTTATGGAAAGTACGTAACTACGCAATCCAAAAAGAAATCCTGGAAAATTTATGACTAAACATTTTTTTCTTTTTTAATTAGATCAAGACAAAGTCGTTGACCTTACTATCTAGTAGCGTCGTGTTTACCACTACACCAACGGTACCTGCTGTCAAATTATATGTAGGTCAATACTCGTATATTATTATGATTTTGAATCCTTTACGTAAGTATCCTAATAATAAGCACTTTCCTAAAATGACCTAAAACGACTATGTCCCCAAATATATAAAAATGCAAATTTGAGTTTATTCTGTGTATTACGCTTTAATTGCTCAACCGATCATAATGAAATTTTGCATACACGTTGTCAGGGGTCCAGAAAAGAACATAAGGAAATCACCGCGGGAAGGCCCACATTAACGCAGGTACAACTACGGGGAACAGCTAGTATTAGTATCTACCTATATTTATAAAAACTAGTCATGTAGTAAGTACGTCATCAGATCAAGTTAATAGTAAAGTTTAAATTAAAATAATAATGTAGTAGCACTCCTTTAATCTCCCCACCACAGACATAATGTACCACCACGCTTCCTTAAGAATTGGAAAGTTACAAAAAAAATATTGAATGGATAAAAATCTATTCTTACAAGCCGTCTAAGGCTGACTTTATAAATTCATTGTTGATAGATAAGTAATGGTAACTTGCTTTTAAAATTAATCGATCCTTATGGGTATGGACTATACAATATACCTATATTATTTTCTGGCTGTGATCGGTTGAGCGAATAAGGCGTGTAATCGTAACAAACAAACAAAATCATATTTGCATTTAAATTTATTCTGACCTATGTAAAATTCACCTATGATTTTTTTATAAGTACACAAAAACGACAGAGCCTTCTGGATCCTCAGTTACATAATTGTGTAACCATATGTGTCTGCTCAACCGATCGTCATGAAATTTTGCATACATGTTGTCAGGGGTACAGAAAAGGACAAAGAATACTTTTATCACAGAATTTCTGCGGGAACTCGAAATTAACGCGGGTAAAAAAGCTTGTAAGTCTCTCGGTCTCATGTTCAATTTAAATTCACGCAAAATTATTTTGCAACGTCATCATTTTTCTCATCCCCGGATGTTTGCTAAAGGCTGCGCAGATAACAACAATTTTCAAAAGTTTCTATAAAATGTTTTGCCTTTGCCTTGCCTTTACCCCAATTTCATTGAACGAAAACACTGACCCATATTGCTGAAATGGAACGTTCTAAAGATAGAAATTGAAGACTTTGAAAATGACTTCCTGAAATCGTGAGCCTGACTGCTTGCTACTCGCGGTGACGTGGGGTCAAACCCCGCGTCACAGATAATATACTATACTAGTACCGCGTCGAGATTTTGTGTTTACCCTGAGTTTAGGTATTTAATACATCTTAAGTAGGTACGTCTGGAAGAGATCGCTAGTAAAGCGATACAACCGCCTTTTGTATGCCTTACTTTATAAGATTTTTTGTGAACATACAATTAATATAATATTGGATTCTTATACAATAAGAAAGAAAAGAAAGAAAGAAAGTACATTTATTTCAGCACAACACAGGAAAAACAAACATTGAACAAGTGACTAATTTATTTAGGTACCCATTGCAGGTATCTTGCATGGTCCACCGAAAGGGTGTTCTATTCTATTTTACCTGTATTTAAAAAAAAATATGTGTTGTATTATATAGTCATCTTTATTTGAGTGATAATGTGCCCTCCGTAGGCAAAGCCGCGACCAATCACTATACTACTGACAACAAAACTTTCAATTGGCACGAGAAACTTACGGCTCTACAACCTTTGATCACATGAAAGATTCTTTATTTATCACGATGTACTTTGATAAGTATTTTATTTTTCAGATCAAAATGCAGCTCCATAGCAAAGTACTTTGGACAATCTTCATAGTGATAAGTTTGTTTTACGAATGTAAGTATCCAATAATTGCCAGAACATTGTGTTCATTCGATACAGCTCAAACATTAAAATCTCAATTCACAAAATAAAATAGACGTGTAAGTATGTCGGTGCGTTAACTGACTTACAGGATGTTAATTTGCATTCCCGGCCTATTAAACCTACATAATATTAATACATGGCCAAATCTGAAACTACTTACGAAGACTAACGAAAAATATTCAAAGGAGTCTCGGGATCAATTTTGGTAAAAATTAATTGTATAGTAGTTTTTTTAATACCAATATAACCAACACTACGTGTTGGCTCAATAATGCAGCAAGCAATGAATATTAGAATACTTGAATGTGTCTATTTTTAAGAAAATTATTTACCAACTTAAAAATAAATCTGAGTAGGTAGATTTACAGTAGGTACACCTTTTTTAGTTTTTATTAAAATCGGCCTCCAGACACCTTTAGGTATTTTCCGCAGTTTCGGATACTGACTTCGTGGACTGTATTGGTACCTTGGTTCTCTTTCCAGCCACGTGCATCCAATGCTACTACTGCAACAGCGCCAACAACTCTGCGTGTTTGGACCTCAACGAGTACGATGACGAACTGAGGACCCGGCTCATCCCCATCGTCAACTGTAACACAGCCATCCCAAGCCCTGTGGCAGTGAACTTCTTCTGCCGCAAGATTGTTCAGACAAGTAAGGGCCTTGACCGTTTAACGACGTATCAAACTTCCTAAGGTAAAATACAGTATTTGTTAGAATATTAGATATATTATCTTGTCAGGTGATTCTGCTACCTCCAGCTAATTTCATAAAATCGAGAAGAACAGTAGTTTCTGAACATATATTTGATGAGAGTTGTTTGGAGTCTCGGAATGGAATCACTGCAGGTAAAAAATAGAATACGAGTATATATATACGTCCTACATAATATTTGAATTTAAACGAAGAAAATTGGCACAACTGCTAGTTGAAAGACATTTTATTTGGAAAGCAATAACATCAAACCGGGTTCATTCTAAGATGTGGACTACTTTTGAAAATCGAAATTCTAATAAATCCGTCAGTTAGAAAATAAAAAAACGATAGACACGTATTTTTTGCTTTTTCAAATAAATTAAAATATACAGAGATAAAGCGCATTAAAGTTTAGGGTGAGGGGGTTGTGACGTCACTAACCGCTAAAACCGCCATACAAACTGTCAGAATAGTGACGTCACGCGAAATTTCAATTCAATATATCGCCGTTAGTTTTTGATTATGTAAAAAAAGAAAAAATACGTGTCCGATATTTTTTAATAATCTACAAGATGGACTAAAAAATAAAAATTAGTCAACATTCAGTTGGGTTAACGATTATTAATCAAATCCATATTTGTTCTTTTTTTCTAAGTTATTCAATAAAGAGTTTATCTATAATTATATAAATCACGTGTCACGTTGTTTGTCCGCGATGGACTGAAACTACTGAACGGATTTTGATAAAATTTTGCAGCCATTTATAATATGGTCCAACTTAAAAGATAGGATAGTTTTTATCCCGGAATTCCCTCGGGAACTGAAGGACATAGAGTACTTTTTTCCCGCAACCTCCGCGGGAACTCCGAAATTACCGCGGATGAAATCGCGCGGGACAGCTAGTAATATATATATTCTCTTTTGTCCAGTATTCCATCCGTCCCGAGACTCCGAGGTGCGCGTGACCCGCGGGTGCGGCTGGATACGTTCGCACCACGACTGCTACAGGGCTGACAACGCGGACCACCTCGAGACCGTGTGCCAATGCTTTCAAGACCACTGCAACAGCGGGGAGAGTGTCAACCCTGGCGGGCTCATTAAACTGTTTCCAATTTTCTCCGTTATTGTGTACTTATGTCGTTAAATTGGAGCTACCGTACCGACAACAGTTGAGTGTATTGCAAAGATGTTTTTTATGATATTTTACGTAATTTCGTGATCTAGGAAGTTTTTTATGAATACAATTTGATTGTTTAGTATGTATAAAACGTTGCTTTTTCTTGTATCTACTCGACACCGAATAATTAATGATTTGAGATTAGCTGTGCCCCGTGGATTTACCCGCTTAAATTTAGGCACTCCCTCGAGAATAACTTACTTGATGCGTCGCTATAAAAGATATCCTAAATGTTAGATGAAGACATAAACTACCTATACGTAGTTTCATTCAAAATCTCATAGTAGTTTTAACATGATAAATAAATAAAACGAAAAACCAACAATGAGACTGACAGAAGAAAAATTGAAATGGATTATATTAATATTTCTATTGAAAAAATTCAAATGGACACACACTTAAATTTATGTTATTATTTGTATTTATATATTACTAGCTGTGCCCCGCTGTTTCACCCGCGGTAATCGGAGTTCCCGCGGGAATTCCGAGATAAAAAGTACCCTATATCCTTCTCTGTACCCCTGACAACGTGCATGACAAATTTCATCCAAATCCGTTCAGCCGTTTTTGCGTGGTTGAGTAACAAACATCCACACTTTCACATTTATAATATTAGTAGGATTATTAGTTTAATTAGAAAAGAAGAAACAATATATTCATACCTCTCAATGTAAATTGTTCCCTACCATGCACAAATTGTTATGAAAAATAATGCCAATAATCACTACATAGTATAAAATAAAGTCGCTTCCCGCTGTCTGTCTGCCCCTTTATATGCTTAGATCTTTTAAACTACGCAAAAGATTTTCATGCGGTTTCCACCAATAGATAGAGTGATTCATGAGGAATGTTTATATCAATATTTTATCCTGGAACTCCGAAATTACCTCGGGTGAAACGGGCGGGTGGTTTTTAAATAAATGCTTATAGACTACGCAGATCGTATAAATACCTAGGTAATAAATAAATTGAGAAAAATTTGTTATTCACACAAAAAAAAATACTCAATGAAAATGATTATACTGATACTGAGAAAGGTTAATATTTTTTATTTATTTTTAGTAGATAATCACGTTCACATCATAGGTATTCTGTTTATTCATCATTCTGATTAGATTATGTAATCAAAAGCCGAAATTGGCATTGACGAAATTAAAGAGGAAAGAAAAATAGAAAATAAAATAAAAATTCTTATATCAATGCTTCGAGGCGTTAAGTAATGTAACTTATACACAAAATATAGGTCTCCAAATTGAAGAAATAAATTGCCTCTACGCATATACAGTTACCTAAAGATCCACCGGTTACACTCTAGATTTTCACGCGGTTCCACCTGCGTGAATTTAGACATTTCCCCGGGGTAACTTTGTAACTGGTAACTTTGAACTAACAAAAAATCTATGTGTCCCTCGGTTTGTCTATCTGTCTGTCTGTTTGTTCCGGGTAATCTCCGAAACCGCTAGACCGATTTTAACGGGGCTTTCACTGGCAGATAGCTGGTGTTATAAGGAGTAACTTAGTCTACTTTTTCCCGGAATTCCCGCGGTATCTCTGAAATTAATGCGGGTGAAACCGCGGAGAACAGCTAAGTATTACTATAATTGGCTACTTGACAAAAAATATTTTTTTTGTCCGTCGTGTAGATTAGTAAAAAATATTGGACAGTGGACACGTATTTTTTCTTTTTTTACGTACTCAAAAAATAACAGAGATACATTGAGTTGAAATTTCGCGTGACGTCACAATTCGGTGCGGTTTGTATAGCGCTTTTAATGAATATTGACGTCACGAGCCCCCCACCCTAAACTTTAATGCGCTTTATCTATGTTCATTTTCATTAAATTGAAAAAGTAAAAAATACGTGTCTATTATTTTTTTATTTTCTAACTGACGGACTAATTAGAATTTTGATATTCATACCTTTGAGAATACCCAATTGTGTTTCTTTTTGTTTATTCAATGACTATTCAAAAGCGCATGTCGGTAAAGGATTATTATTTGAATAAAGGTGTTTTGATTTGATAGGTATGAAGTTACACGATCAGTAAAATATTTGCTAAAACGCATTTAGAGCATTTTATTTTATTTATTTATTAAACAAAAATTCAACAGCACATGACAATGATTTCAAACAAATTTCATAAAACTACGTACCTATTGTCGTTGTTATTTGCAGGTTTGGGATTACAATATTACAATAGTAAAAACAAATGAATGGTGGGCATGAACGGGATTAACAGGTGGGCCGGGAAAGCCCCGCGGGCGGCGTGCGTACACGGCTTGGTGTTTGCTCGTTACTTATTAATATCAACCGATGTGTGGGCCGAGTACGAGCGAATTCAAACACTCCTTTTCACGCCCCAGCCCATGGTTTCCCCCAACGTCTGCGGAGACAGGCACACGAAGTAAAGATAATAACATCATATCGTTCTAAAGAAATTGCTTCGACTCCGAAAATTTAATGTTCCAATTACAGACATAACGAAGTTTATACACAGCACACCTCCTTCAGAATATTTTTTTTTTAATTAATGTATTCTATTGTACTTTATCATTTTTATTAATGGGATTTTTTTATATAGGAGTGTATACCAATACTTTTCTTTCTTCTTTCTTTCTTATTTGCACCTCAATCATATTGAAAGTCATATTGAAGCTTTGAAGTCGAATTTCTTTGAGCGTTAATGTTAAAATAATTATTTTTTTTCGTTAACTTTATGCAGTTTTAGACGGTTATTCAATGCTACAATTCACAATCGTTGGCAATCGAATTTCTCGTAAATAATCGCAAATAATATTAATAATATTTACCGAAGTCACATCTATGCGCTATTTGTGAAAGTGGTCGGTCTTAATTCCCTTTTGAAACCATTTAAGAATCCTTAGTTTCGATTATGGCCGAAAGGGTTTTCTTAAAATTAAAACTGACCAGTCGTTCCCTGCGTTTTCACCCACGTTGATTTTGGAATTCTCCCGAGAACACGTGCGAATCCCGGGATAAAAAGTGTATTTTATCCTATTCTGTATCCTTGACACGTGTATGCAAAACTTCTTGATGATCGGTTGAGTTATTTAGGCGTGAAAGCGTAACGAACCTACAGATAAACTCACATTCACTTTAATAACATGAAGGACTCTACCCTGCGGTTTCACCCGTGTTAATTTCAGAGATCCCGCGGGAATTCTGGGGATAAGAGTACCCTTTTTCTCTTTCCGTATACTCCTGACAAAATATAAGTACCTACCTGAAATTTCCTTCGAGAAAATACGTTGTTCGATACAAATTTTGCAACTCCTTTCTACCCCCTTAGGGGTAGAATTTTCAAAAACCCTTTCAACCAAACCTATGTCACTTAAGGAATATTTGTGCAACATTTCATGGTTGACCCAGGTTCTAGCTGTGCGTTGATTGATCAGTCAGTCAGTTTCCACTTTTATACATATAGATAATATTAGTTAAGATGGTTTAGTTTAGTTGAATTTGTCATGACAATAATCAAAATATATCTATGTTAGCGGAACTGCTAAGTCTCCCGCTCGCAACGGCACCGCCAGTCCAGCTTAGCGAGTTTCGTCCACCGCGCTGTAAACACTGCATATTATACCGTCCAAACAGACGGCGCCGGATAACATGAGCAATCATTTTAAATACATTACAACTGTGACGTCAAATAACATAACAGCTGTTGGCCTTGGTTTTCTAAAGAACTCCAAACGTGATTGAATAATGAATACCCACTATTCGTCTTAATTTCGTGGAAAAAATCATAGACCTCTTGAATTACACGACCTTCAGAGAACATTGAAAATGAAGTTATAAAATTTTACAATTGAGCAATATGTGTTTTAATTTATTGAAAAGATAGACCTAGAAATGTTTCAATTTTTTTTTTCCGAATAATTAATAGAAACATGTTGACAGCTCATGACGACTCGTCACGATAAACCTAAGCCCAATAAGGGTAGGTATCCTCGTTTCTAAAATAATGTCGATTCACTGCTTCAGTTCATTAGTGCCTGTATCGGAATACTAGCTAATCGCGGTTCGCGATTTCATGCGACTAAATAAACTTAAACTCTCTAGAGCCTATTTCATGTAGATTTCCCAACCTATTCGTACTGGAAAAAAAAGATTTACTAATGAGGAGCGTGTTTCGCTTTTGTGGATTTTATCATTATACTGATAAAGAGACTTCCAACATCTATTTGCCTAACAAGTCTATTTATTTATTGGCACACCAACAGCATAGCACATATTATGGTATTCAGTTCTAATAATTACACTAAATTAGGTTTCGGTGGCATGGGTACATGACCAACCAGTAAGTAACAATACTTACACAAAAACAAAAAAAAATATATAAAACGTACCTATACGAAATATGGAATATATTTAACGTAAATGATGTAAATAAATAAAGTTGAAAAATCAAACAAAAATACCTTAAAACTTAATTATGTCTAGCCTATGGCAGTCCCGGGATAATCCCCGCACCGAGTATTCGCGTACCTAATAAAATGTTAAGGTAAACGTGACCAAATAAAAATAATAATAGGTGTCACCAATTTTCTTTGTATTTCAATAATAATTTGGCACATTTTAATTAACAATATCGTTTATTCGTTTTTACTCTTTTTATTATATTTATATCACTATAGTTAAAAATCTTTTTTGTATAGGCAATCTGTATAATATTAATAATTGTACATTTAGCAAATTTTCACCCAAGTTATTTCTCATGGATGTTAGTTAACAAACACAATAATTATGTTGGTTTTACAATTTTTTGCCACCCAGCCTTAGAAAAATAACTTTGGCAATATCTAAAACTACATAGATAAATAAATTAAATTACAATTTTCTACACTTAATCACCTATCATACATTTTCATTTCATATAAAAAGCGATATAATATATTATCTATATTTCTAAATCAATATGTTATCATGTTCTTAGCTTAATTTAATAATAGGTAACACTGATTCTTTGGCGGTCGTATCTTCGACAATAATAAAATATTAAAATTTTAAATAAGTTCAAATTACAAATACAAAGAATATTAGGTAGACTTAATTTTAAACCTACCTAATATTTTCCAAAATATAAATTAATACAAATAGAAATAGAGTTCATTTTATATAATTAACTAACTCTATAATTAGTACAGATGTACTTAATAGTCTTTGATGAAGCATACACACAAAAAACAAAAATAACTAGGTATATGAATATACGTTGACATTTCTTTTCTACAAAGTACATATTGTACATAATAAAATACATTGTCAGATTAATGCATTAATTCTACTATTATGTATAGGTATATAAACATTGATTTAAAAAAATAAATACATATTAGGTATTGTATGGTTGTATGTAGGTAGGTATAACCAATGATATTCTAAGTAATTATTACAGTAGGTATGCGTTGCAACTTTAACCAATTGAACATCAACATCAAGTAAATGGTATTGCAACCATACAAAAATCACTCGTATAATTTCATCTAAATTAAATCATATAATTAATTATATTAATTACATGGCAGATTTGGTATGCCTCTTTTTCCTGTCTTCGTTGTGAGTCGATTCCATTTGTTCTGGTTCGCTGTGATCGCCGTTTGTAATCTGGACTTCTGTTAAATACATAGAGTACTGATATGTTTAATTGATTTACCACTGAAACTCAATTTTAAGACACTTTGGTTTTTATACTTGGACATAGATAAGCAATAGTGTGTTAACCCACACTGGAGAAATTTTGAGTAAATCGTGTTTTAAAAGTAGGAGCGCCATTTTGTGTCATCATTTTTTATGTTCAATATTTAGTTACATATTTAAGCAATGTAATAAGGTAAACACACAATTGAGAAACGTTCCTTAACTCTCAATAAATTGTTCTGAATTAATAACTTAATTTTGTGGGTTAACATGTTATTGCTTATCTGCGTCCACTTAAGACTTCTTAAGCATGTAGATGTAACTCCTCTGTCGATAAGCACGAAGAAGACGCCAAGGCACAGAGTGATATTGACAAAAAAATTTAGTATTAAAATTAACGGTCAAGTATAGAACCAAAACAATATACAGGACAAAATGAATTCTGAAACTGACTATAGTTTTTGAAAATGGCAAATTAGGAAAGCGATTTGTGGAGAAAAGAAAGTAGATTTATAACGTAACAACTCAGTTTCCCATTCAAATAAGACAACACAGATTTCCGCTAAGATCTGTGTTAACTGAAAGCTACAATTTGAACCTCTACATGCCGGAAAACTATAGAGTGCAATGGGTATTTAATCGCTTCCCATCAGAAAAGGTTACGGACCGAAGTCTGACCAATGAATCCTAACTAATATTATAACTGCGAAAGTGAGTTTGTTTGTTTGGCTTTCACGGCTTAACGGCTCAACTGATCACCACGAAATTTTGCATACACGTTTTCAAGGGTACAGAGAAAGACATAGGGGACTTTTTATTCCAGAATTCCCGCGGAAACTCCAAAATTACCGCGGGGAACAGCTAGTTAAAAACAAATAACATACCATCTTCATCGCTGTCACTGAACATCCTGCCGAGCCGGGGGCCGAACCACATCCCGGCACTGTCGGTGCTTTCGCTCTCAGTCTCGGCTCTTTTGGAGTAGTGACTCCTGGGCGAGTTGATGACCAGATCCTCAAACCTCACGGGAGCGAGGTGTTCCCTCAGCAATGTGTCTGGGCGACCGACGCGCGGAAACGCGTATAATTGCCGCTTGTGCGACGGCTTGTATTCTGGCCAATAAGATATTGTGATTATAGCCACTATACACCATTATCTACTACTACTTATTTATTGAAGCACTGCCTGTCAGTAGGTACGATTAAACATCATCTCATCAATTCCACGTTTCAACCTTTCAACATATTATTATTAATCGACTGATCAGAAAATTGGATCGATGGTTCCGGAGGTTCAACCAGATTACTTTCCGTTCAGTCTATTTGTCTTTGTTGATCAATTATTCAATGCGTTTGTATACTATAGCAACCCATCTCTACAAAGTGGTAAGAATACTTAGAAACAATGGTTTGACTTATGTGCAAGTGCGATGCCTTGATTCGCAAAAGAATACTTCTGGTAATGGCTTATCCAAAACTACTTTAGGTTTCTACACTTTTGCTGTACCTTTGCCTTCACCTATGGCGCAAATAATACCAAGTTTTGAAGTCACGCAGCAGCGTCTAACCACGTACTTTAGATGAGACACCATAAAATCGTACTAATAAAAATATTGTGAAAACTATTTTGTAACAGCTAACAGTGTTTCTTGAAAGAGGTTCTTAGAACTTGGGTGTAGTAATGATCCTGGTAAAATATAACCGTTAAAACGTCGAGAAACAGTTAGTGATGATGATATAAACTTAAAATGTCATCTTTGACCATTAAAAAAGGGTGGGATTGTCTCTTACCATAGTACAAATCCTCATGAGACGCTGGTAGCTGCCACGTCTGACGGGAGGAGCGGCCCACCCTCGGGAATGGGTACAGATTCAATACGCCATCGCGGCGTAGCTTCACACTACCTTCTGGAAAATATGGTGGATATTTTATACTACCCACAATGATACCTAGATACTATAAGTTAATATGGATTTCATGTGCTGACTGATTGATGACTGATTCGTTAACTCTCAGACCAAAACTATAATATTTTGCACAAGGGATAGGTACTTTTACATTGTAAGAAAACACCAAGAAAGCATTAAAAAAAACATAAAAACTCTTTGGAAACAGGGGTGTGAAAGTTTATAAATCGGTTTCTTTTAAGTAAAGAAACCCTTATGTTAGGATTATTAATACGTATCTTTCTTTTAAATAAAGAAACTCTTATTTTGGGATAATTGCTGATTCAACCCCTGAGAAATGGTGACCGAGATGAAAAGGAGGTGAAATGGTGGTGAAACCAAAGGGGACCACATCGTAATGACTGTGAAAATTTATACAAAATGGTTTCGTTGAGGTAGGCGTCTGCTGTTGTTTTGAAACGATGTTCCTCCGGTTTTTCAAATTGACACAGGAATAGTGGACAGTAAATTTCACTTCACCACAGGTCATGAGGTCAGGTCATGTTCTCATCACACGTGTTTGTTTTTTTTTTTCATTTCAACTACCTACTTTTCTTTAGGCGATATATAAGGTATGGATCGATTTATATATTTTTCAGATGTATATTCGCTTTTAATCCTCAAAAAAATATTTAAGATTTAAAAATATTTAAATTTTTGCTTTAGGTTTCAAAAGTGGCTATGTTTAACTAGGTTAATGTTTACTTCGAGTAGGTACTTATAAACCTTCATTATAACGATGATTTGATTGACGAGAACACTGAGTACTTAATATCTATAGTTTCCTGCAAAAAAAGTAAAATCAATCCTACTAATATTATAAATGTGAAAGTGTGGATGTTTGGATGTTTGTTACTCAATCACGCAAAAACGGCTGAACTGATTGAAATAAAATTTGGCATGCATGTTGTTAGGGGTACAGAGAAGGATATAGGGTACTTTCTATCCCGAAATTTCCGCAGGAACTCCAAAATTACCGCGGGTGAAACCGCGGGGCACAGCTAGTATAATTATAAATAATAATATTAATGTTTAAGTCAATTAATATTATTTTGGAACATGATTTAGTTTAATGTGAATTCGTTGATCCTAAATAAACTAAAATAAATATAGTATGAAGGAATAAAAATATGTCTCAGTACGAATAGAAAACTCAAGAACAATAAAAGAAAATTTATATTCAAACACATAGCGCAAAAGTTTGTTTCAATAACAAACGCAGATCGTACAAATTGGCTGACTGATGCCTCCACTCCGTATAGGCGGCCACAAATAGCAGCAGACGAAAGCATCGCAATACATTTCAATAAAACTTCGGCCCGTCCAATGAAATTGTTTTCAGAATGCATTGGGATAGTTTTTGTTTGATTTCAGTTTCACTTTCATGATTTTTTTTTTCATAGCGGCGAATAAAAATAGATATCTTAAGTACATACGTCACGTTTTTTCTACTTTTTGCTGGCTGCAGATGTATTTAAAAAAATTACTTTTTCCTGTCTATTTTTTGAAATCTTAGAAGATATGATTGTTTTTCTAGTAATGCTAGTGTAACCAGATGTAGTAGGTAGGTAATTAAAGCTAAAGTGCCGCATGCACAGCCTCACTTAATGAAAAAATGAAACAAACAAAAAAATTACTAACCTATAAGAATTGTCAGTGCCAGGAAAACCGTTAGGCCACATGAAGTAATAGTTTTAGTATTTTTTTGCCTATTGGTTTTCTATTGAATATCCAATTCTTTTCCACCGCTCGCTGTCAGTATCTAATAGAAGAGTACTGGTCTTTGGTAATAGGTAAATTCTTGCTTCGCTCATATTTCCCAATCGAATCTGAATTCTGATTATTACTGTAATAAGATATTTGGACACCCACATCAAAATTATTTATTTCTCACGGCCAAATTATTATTATTGTGATTTTGCTAACAATAATATTTTTGCTTCTTTTCTATATAAAGTACTTATACCTGAAAATCCTTATCCTTACTTAATATATTATAAATGCGAAAGTGAGTTTGTTTGTTTGTTACGCTTTCATGGCACCACGAAATTTTGCATATACATGTTGTCAGGGGTTAAAAGAAGGACATAGGCGATACTTTTTATCCAAAATTCCCACTGGAACTCCGACATTAACGTGGAAGAAACTACATAAAAATTTTACAAATTACCTACACGTTGTCAAGGGGAGGTACAAAAAAAATATAGGGTAATAAGTACTTTTATCTTTTGAATATCCACGGGATCTCCGAAAGTAACGCGGGTAAAACCACGGGGATTAGCTAATCTAATATATATAAATCACGTGTCACGTTGTTTGTCCGCGATGGACTCCGAAACTACTGAACGGATTTTGATAAAATTTTGCAACCATTTATAATATGGTCCAAAAAGATAGGATAGTTTTTATCCCGGAATTCCCTCGGGAACTGAAGGACATAGAGTACTTTTTTCCCGCAACCTCCGCGGGAACTCCGAAATTACCGCGGATGAAATCGCGGGGGACAGCTAGTATAAATATAATAATGCTTTCACATACATTTTCACAACCCGCAGATCTACTTGATCCTAGAGCCATATTGTGTTATTCCCCGCATTTTTAATTTCCCTGAGGATTTAATTTTCTAAAATCCATTCGTAGTGCTTTGGCTAAATTCCGGTACGAATGAGAGGTTTGGTGCAAAATTTTAAATTTCTAGTTTGGGCTGTGCTTTAATTGTCCGAATGTGATATCGTGATGACTCTTTTAAAATTGTAGAGTCGGGCTCAGAAATACGTGATCACTTTTGACAGTAAGTTGAATTTTATTGCAATAGCATGTTAAACTTGGCATAACAAATGGCAAAAGTGTGTCTATATTTTTAATGCTGACTTTACTCATATCACATCTATAAAATACGTCGTGAAATGTTGGAATGCCACTGAATTTCAGAAACTAATTCGATCTATTGTCTTGTTACATCTATTTGTACATATATCCATGCATGGAACCCTCTTTCTAAAATTCGCGTTGTACCCAGAAACTTTAGTTCAATAGAATAGTTTCTTAGCGAAGCGAAAACGGTGCATTTCACGCATCCGTAAATTGCTACTGACTTTGCTCGCTCATTACTATTTACAAGTATTTACTTATATAGGTACATAGGTATGTAACAAATACCAGGCGGATACCGGTAAGTCCGTCGCATGTTTTAGTAAAAGGAAATTGAAACAAAAGTTGTTTCCATGGATTCTGGAGACCAGTTATGAATATAGAAGGTACTTACTATATATAGAAACAGTTCCATTATTGAGGTAATTCGCATTGGTTCATTTGAGGATAAAATGTAGCTAGATTTAGAAAGAATTTTATTGTTATAGGCCTATATTTATGAGTAGAGCATAACTCTTTTGTACTGGGATTCGCTTAAATGAAGATATAAATGGACATAGATAAGCAATAGTGTGTTAACCCACACTGGAGAAGTTTTGAGTAAATCGTGTTTTAAAAGTATAGCGCCATTTTGTAATAACATATTTTATGTTCAATATTTAGTAACATATTTAAGCAATGAAATAAGGTACACACATAATTAAAAAACGTTCTTTAGCTCTTAATAAATCGTTCTGAATCAATAACTTAATTTTGTGGGTTAACATGTTATTGCTTATCTGCATCCAAATAATATTCTGATACTTGATATCATTGTTCCTACGAATAAACGTCTATAAATGGCTGATTTATCTAAAGTCCTTGCACGTTTCAAATTTTTTTGGCCTAAAAAAAATTTCGTAAAGTAGGTAATGGGTTTTCCATCCAAAAAATGTTTTCCGCAAAAGTGATTATTATTGGATAACACATTCGGAAATCATAAGTCATGCGTTTAGGATTGAAGAGAAACAAACATTTTAAATACTTAAGTGTGTGAGACTGACTTATAATACAACTAGCTGTCCTCTGCGGTTTCACTCGCGGTAATTTCAGAGTTCCTCCTCCTCTTGAATCGCTCTATCTATTAAAAAACCGCATCAATATCCGTTGCATATAGTTTCAAAGATCTAAGCATACATAGGGACAGACAGACATTAGCAAGCGACTGTTTTATAGTGATAATACAATGAAAATACATAAATGCTTAAAATTTGTTCCTATACCATCATCTTTTTAACTGTGCATTTTATGCTCTATGTGAGTCTCTATGAGCCCCTGCTGCAAAAATACCTGCGCAAGAAAACTAAGATAGGTATTCTATTTTACTCACGGTACGCAGTTACGATAGCGGACGTCAGTAGAAAAATGGACACGGCGACCCTTGCTGCAGATTGCATTTTGTAACTGCAAACAAAAAATAGATATATGTTTATGTATACCTATAATTTCGGAGTAACAAACAAACAAACTCACATTTACATTTATAATAGGATAAAAGAACCTATTATGTTCTTAATACATTCTTACTCAAAGACTCATATTTACTTCACCTTTTATTCATTGATTAAAACCGTCTTATACGATGCGATGATCCCCACATAAAATTTTATTAAAGGCAATATATTATGTAAATTATTTTATTCGCCCTTGATAGACCTTTAATATCCAGCTTATAATCGTTCGATAATGACTTTTCGAACAGTTCTTAAAAGCGTAGGTACAGGAGATAGTAAACAACGTGTGCAAACAGTGTCTTCAGGAGAATGGGTGAAAGTTGCCAGAGTAAATGGGCAATATCGACGACTTATCACAAAGCTAGGTAACGACTTTTAGTTAAGTCGTAAATGCGAGTATTTAAAGTTTCGATTATAATCTAAATTAACGATCTATTGACAAACCACTGAGTAAAGTATGTCACAGGATATATGGAGTGATGCAATTACATACTACGTCCCTCGCTGTAATTTCGCGCGCTTACCGCCCGCAACGTTTTGAATGAAAAGCACACATTGAAACACGAGATGGCACTGTCGCTGATTATTTTTACGGTTTGCTTAATTCACGTTTTAATTAAGTAAATAAACATCCTATAATCTTCAGAAACTTTTATTTCTTGTTGGGCAATAGCAATTTTTGGTCACTCCATGAATGTATAAGTAGATAGTTTGAAACAATTTAAAACAAATAAAAATAAAAAATATTTATGAAGTGAATAAAATAGATTTTTGCTCACTCAATGAATTATTTCCTTTTTTTTTAATTGGACGCAGATAAGCAATAACATGTTAACCCACAATGTTAAGTTATTGATTCAGAACGCTTTATTGAGCGTTATAAAACGTTTTATAATTATGTGGTTACCTTATTACATTGTTTAAATACAAACAAAATCTTAAACATAAAAAATTTTGAAACAAAATGACGCTATGATTTTAAAACACAATTTACTCAAAAATTTTCCAACGTGGGTTAAGACACTATTGTTTATCTATGTCCAATTAGAACGCTAATATTTTGATTACATCTTTCATTTCCCGCTAGTAAGGTGAAAAGTTGTATACGTATAAACTATATGACACGTGAGAGCTAGTAAAATTTGAATCGACCTCAAAATATATTATAATATAATAATAATAATATATCATATGATATGATATTATAATAGTTGGAAAACTACAAATAACTGTGGCTCTCTTTTTAAAACACAGGATCCCACTTTCAAATCCTATTTAACTTATACTAACTGAAAATAATATTTCAGATTAGTTTTGAATCAAAACCCAGTTTACTTATCGAGTAGGATTATTATATAGAACAGAAAATTAATACATTAGAGGTAAGTTCTTCTAATTCATAATAACAAATCTACTCCATTCCAATGAGATGGCTGATGACGTAGATATATTATGTGCGTTGGCGCTAGTTGCTCCGCAAGCCAAGAGGTCCCGATTAAATTCGTAATTTTTTTTAAGTCCGTCTTGTAGATTAATAAAAAATATTGGACACGTATTTTTCTCTTTTTTTACGTAATCAAAAAATAACGGCAATACATTGAGTTGAAATTTCGCATGACGTCACTATCCGGTGCAGTTTTTATGGCGGCTTATAGCGGTTAATGACGTCGCGAGCCCCCACCCTAACTTTAATGCGCTTTATCTCTGTATATTTTCATTAATTTTTAAAAGCCAAAAATACGTGTCTATATTGTTTTTTTTCTCTCTCTAATTAGAATTTTGATTTTCAAAAGTCGTCAACATCCCTAATTTACTTTTTCGGCTTTCCAGTCTGGATGTGTATAAATAACATCGATATAATATTATGTATATATATTGTACACATACATTTGCTTTATTTCCACTAAACATAAAGCTTTATTTAGGAAGATGACAAAAAAAGTATTCGATTTAGTTTGATCCCAGATTAGATTTTAAGCTTATACTGTGAAAATCCCACAAAAGATGTTCAGCAGACGTCACCTATTAGGTTATGCCACGTGTAACTTATCCTCCCAGTCCTTGCGCGTGTAAGGACTGGGAGATACGGTGATGAATGGAAAACTTGCGAAATTCATGAATTACCAAAATTATAGAGACCCATCAAAGTAAACCGACTTCCCTAAAATTAAGCACGACGTCACTGCATACAAGTGTGTATTAACATACATTATGTACAATAAAATGTCGGATAATATTTTCGTCTCATTCGGTCACAAACGGAGTGGTAAAATGTGTAATGCTTATTTCATTAAGCCATGCCTACCTACTTAACATAGTAAAATACAGAGTTTACCCTACGAAATACTACAGTGTTTATTTGTTTGTTTGTTTTTTTGCATACCTTATGTAGGTTTTATTGAATATAAACATTTTTTATAAATTTCTAAAAATTTAAATAAGCAGCTAGTTTTATGCCCAATGGCGGACTTATCCCGATTTAAAAAATCGAAAGGATCTGAGTTAAATATTGACGGGAGAACAGATAAAGAGAAAGGAGGTACCTACAACAACAACTACGACAGACAAAAGAAAAATTTTAAAATAAATAGATAAACAAAAATAAGAATTACATAATATGTAACAATATAAGTAAAATACATATCTGCAACATACAGTGTAATTCGAATATTGAAAAGTTTCATCTTCTTTATTTCGAGAGGCACTATGACCGCCGCACTCAGAGTCGACTTTAATGATTACTTAGTTAAGTATAGATTTTTAAAACAAAACTGCCGCAATCAGACAAATTTGATAAATTAATGTTAATTGGCATTTGACTTGTCTGATTGCGGCAGTTTTGTTTTAAAAATCTATACTTAACTAAGTAATCATTAAAGTCGACTCAGAGTGCGGCGGTGAGTGCAGCGGTAAGTGTATTTTATTTTTAAATATCACACAAATTTTAGTTGACAGAGCGATGAATAAAATGCTTGACAGTTAATTTAAAAAAGAAATAAGCAATCATTAAGCACTTTTTTCGGTGGCTATCAGCTTATTTCTTAACTTATCAAAACATTTTATATAGAGATAGAGCACTCTGCACTCTATCTCTATGTAAAATTTTAACGTAAACTTCTTTATATTATTCATTATTATGCCATTTTGGATTCGCTAGTTAATTTTACATATTATACCTATGTTTATTTTTGCATTTTATGAGAAATTACTGGGTGAAGGCTTCTCTACGTGTTTTTGTGTTTTTTTTTCTTTTCAAAAGTATATAGGTACATTATAAATTTACGACAAATATCGAATTATAGAATTTAAAATTCTCATCCCAATCTAAAATAAACTTTTCAGTAATATAGGTATAACTACACTTTTTACAACCTATAAAATCTATTTAAGTTTTAAATATATATTATGGAGTGTCCAAATTATGCCAATTCAAAACAACTTACAATTCAGTGAAGCACGTATATTTGTTGTTCTTGAATTAATTTAACAAAAAAATAACACAACACAAAGAAAAATTTTTGGACGAAACGAATTTAAACAATCCGACTGATGTACTGCATATTGAAAAATCAACTCTACTACATCTAAATACGGTTGAAAGCGATATTGATCTGAGCGACATTTTTTGTGATATTGAGTTATGTGTATATTTGGGATCAGCGATTTTTCTTTTTTGATTAAACTTGGTTACAAATTATTACGAGCATTTTTTGCGTTGTTTACCGTTGTACGATTACATGCATTTTGAGATAAGTAACATGTATTTCGGTAAATTAAGCTTGTATATTATTAAAATTAACTCAAAAAATGGCGAAATTAATTAATAAAAACTGCACTGATTATACTAAAATTTAGTAAATATTGTTTTTTTTTTTCGCAATAAAAACCTTTATCGCTATCCTGCAACTTTAATTTTTTTCGCTTATTGTTAGATCAAATAGCCTGATAACTGGTGATATTTTAATGTAACATATTGTATCAAAAATGTGTTAGGATATCTACGAACTCACCTGTGGTTCTCTAGCCACCTGTTGCGTACAGCGAGTGTTGCGATCAGTTCGCCACCACACTTTATATAGGACGGGAAGGCTGGCGCGCAACGGTACTCAAACTTTCCAACATTTGACATGGTTTTTCAACTTCTCATCGTACCGCATATCAGAGAGGGTTACCAACATTATTTTTTCCTTGGATTTATTTATTTATATACCATAGCTGTTTCACTCGCGTTAATTGCGGAGTTCCCGCGGGAGTTCTGGAATAAAAAGTACTCAATATCAATGACATCGTGTATGCAAAATTTCATAATGATCGGTTGTGTAAGAAAGGCGTAAAAACGTAGGTAACAAACAAACACAATCCCATTCACATTTACAATACCTATTAGTGGTCAACACTCAGGGTACAAAAAGCGAACTTAAGACCATATTGGCAGTGCCAATAGTATCTCTTCTGTAAACCTTAACTATACCTATACCTTAATTATACAAAAAGTGTGCTTGGCAGTGCTTGGAAAGGTTTAGTGGAAAGTTATTCTTATAGGATGTACATAGTGTGATGTACATAATGTATGTGAATATACATAAAGTAAAACTAAAACACACAGTGTTGATATTCAGCCCTGTTTTTGCAGGTGTTCTATTTTAAATCAGGTTCTATTTTTCTATTGGTGTTCTATTTTTAATGAGGAAAAGGTTTTCACAGGAAATAATTCGTGCTGACGAGCTGTAATCTCGTATAAGCTGCTAAAGTACATGCAGTCAGCATTCCAAGTTATGGGAAAATGTAACTATCTGTGTGCGGAACTAGAGGTGGGCAATTTGGGTGGTTTAATCGCCCCCCTCGTGACTCACGACCAAATGATTATTAATTTTTTTATTATTAATTTCAGAATCTTGGAAATCGTCGTAAGGACACAGGGTAAAACTGACAAACTGAGCATGATTCAAATGCATATTGTAATATATTTCATGTTTTATTATCTACATGGCTATAAGGTAAGTCTAAGAATCTATTTTTTCATTGAAACAATTATTTTTGTTAACACATTAAAAAAGGAATAAGCGCAAAATATTAGGTAGCTTTATGCAATAAGTAATAGTGGAAACGTTTTCATGATCGGTGAGTAAAATAAGTGTAACCTTTTGTTTTTCCGAAAAAAACAATAAATAAATTCATCAATCATGTTCAGTGATTTATGTACAATGCGTTATAAACTTAACCCTTCGTGGTCATATGGGGTACCTCTAACTAATCCAATGGATTTCTTTTTTGTCAAGATATAGAAATGGTTAAAAAACAATAAAAAGCAAACTCGCAAATTTAGATTTTTTAATTTAAAACAAAACATATAAATTGTACCATTTGGAGGTGTAACCACGAAGGGTTAAAGACAGACTCAGACTCAGACAGACAGAGAGACATCAACATTTCTAAATATCATTGTTTCCGGTGCTGCTATTGATGTTTTTTTTAATATTTTTCCTGTTTCAAGAGTTGCAGTTTGGGTGCCGCTGCCTGATGCGGTGGTTGAATCACGTCCGCAGTGTTTAAAGATAATTCATTTACATCTCCCGCGCCCCCGCCCCGCCCCACCCTTCGGGCCTCACCCCCGCTACACTTACCACTATTTTCAGCTGGAATGACCCTCGGATCAGCTAATGTTTATTGCTGCAAGCTGGCTGTGTTTTGTTTTGCATCAAGGGTGGATATATACACACCGGCAGAATTAGCGGAACATAAAAAGGTAGAGTATAGAAATAATTACGTATATATATTAAAACAAATTATTATCAGGCATGAAGTAATAAACTAATATACATCTTTTAACATCGACTTTAAGAAGTTTTTAGTTAAATTTTATTAAAAGTAATCAAAATTAAAAAAAAAGAAAAAAGTCTCTAGTTTGTGAGAACTCAGACAATGTTGCAAATAAAAGTTGAATCACGAAGGGGAAACACACGTTATTAATCGTTCATTTATTTAGTGTTAAAATCACAGTAATCTTTAATTTGCAACATTATTTGTGTACCCACAAATTAGAGATAAAGTGTTTTTTTTTATTATTATTTTAAATAAAATTTAATAATTTAATTACAAACTTTTAAAGTGTTAAAAGATGTATATTAATTTATTACTTCACGTCTAATTATTATTTGTTTTAATATAGATACGTAACTATTTCTATACTCTGCCTTTTTATGTTCCGCTAATTCTGCCGGTGTGTATATTTTTGTTTCGAGTGTGGGCCATC
The DNA here is from genome assembly GCA_907165275.2 of Zygaena filipendulae. Taxonomy (NCBI): domain Eukaryota; kingdom Metazoa; phylum Arthropoda; class Insecta; order Lepidoptera; family Zygaenidae; genus Zygaena; species Zygaena filipendulae. The sequence goes on from OU015671.1 coordinate 6,456,975, forward strand.
TGTCCTCTATGGTCCTATAAGAGTGCCAAAGGTTCAATGTTCAATCGCTGATTCGCCTCGATATTTTTCTAGAGTTCGGTCTTAGTCTAGGTGATGTCTGTGCATGCCGAAATATTATATTTGAGTTGTGAACATGACATGACATCTCTTTTCCAAAGGCAGATTATTGTTATGAACAAAGCGTGGGATGCTCTTTTCTTATGTTTTCTCGAATAATTTAACAAAAAGCTAGCAACAAATTCAAGACAATCGATAATCCTGTACCCCCACGTTTTTTTAGGATTCCGAATCTGAAAGTGGCAAACCGTCTTTCACAAAGCTGTTTCTTGTAAAATAAGTGATGCATTAACTAGAAAGGTGGAATGATTGATCACAATAACGAGCGCTAAAACATTACATACCTAAATAAAAAATTATCCTGCACTTTTAATTTTTCTGTTCATATAACACAAAAAAATATGTTTTAGGTGCTTTTTCTAAGTATATGTTCACGGAACGCGTGGCAGCCGGACGTGGCCTGTTGGATGGAGTTAGATTTACCTCAAGGTACCCGTTCGTCGTTTAATTTCGCAAAGCATTGAAATTTGTTTTGGACCTTAACATCTATAATAAAATTAAGCTTAGAAAGAAGTTTCCTTACCTTAAAACTACCCTGGCCAGATTTTTTTCTTTCAATAACGCTCTCTTGCAACATATTACACTAAGAAACGGTTTTTGGTAGTTCAACTAGTAAAGGTGTGAAAAGAGGATGAAAATTTTATTTTATTTATTCAAAAGAACGACCAACAAAGCATACACCGTAACATTGGTAGTGATACAATATGGGATATTTGATAAAACTTTTGATAAAAGTACCGTCAATTTATTATTTAGAGTTATAAAAATCAGTATTTGGACTGTCCATTCAATATAAAAACAGGTATTTCAGGGTTTTTGCTAATCAAACCCGTAAGGGTAAAAAGGTTTCCACGGGAAATAATAGGCTGGTTTCCTCAATTTTTTTTTTAGTCCGTTTTGTAGATTATTAAAAAATATTGGACACGTATTTTTTTATTTTTTATGTAACCAAAAAATAACGGAGATATATCAAGTCGAAATTTCACATGACGTCACGCCTCGCTACAGTTTGTTCGCACGTTATAGCGAGCTGTGACATCACGAGTCCCCCACCCTAAACTTTAATGCGCTTTATCTATGCATATTTCCATTATTTAAAAAAAGCAAAAAATACGTGTCTTTTATTTTTTTATTATCTAACTGACGGACTAAATAGAATTTCGATTTTTTTTACCCAGGAAACTAGCCTATTCGTGCTGACGAGCTGTAATCTCGTATAAGCTCTTAAGTACATGCAAATGATTTTTAGGTTCATAGCATTTTTAGGTACCTACTGTACCTATAAATCCTATCCTATGAATCGCATATCGTCAACCAAACTTGAGGTTTCAACAGCCATTACCACGATCACAGATAGCGTGAAAGGGAACAGTTTGTTAGAAAGGGATAGCGCGATACGAATGTCCTATTAAGTGACTCTTGCATCAGTCCAATCTATCAGGTCGTATAGGTTTCAGGGCGGAAACTGAATTAGTACCAATTTCCTCCGATGCGTACCGTACCTACTGAATTACCCCTTGGCCACAGTCTCGGCGGCGGCGGTGGCGCCGGCGGCAGCGGTATAAACAAATGGTAAACAACATAAGAAGTTGGCCACAGCTCGTGCCGCTGATAGCTGTGGTCAACTTTGCCGAAAACAAATGGTACACAACATACGAAGTTGGCCACAGCTATCAGCGGCACGAGCTGTGGCCCACTTCTTATGTTGTCTACCATTTGTTTTTGCCGCTGCCGCCGCCGCCACCGCCGCCGCCGAGACTGTGGCGCCGCCCTTACTGAGCCGATCGGCTTTTAGTCTAACTTAGTTTAAAATGTGAACATTGTCACAGGGAAATGATGGTTCCACAGATTTCTTAAAATACCAATTATTACATCACAGTCGATAATGCTTGCCTGGACATAATAAAAATTTGGACTGTATCATATATCTCTACCTGGTCCCAAAGTAAGCAGAGCTTGTACTATGGGTACCTGACAACTAATTTAATATGGATGTGGACTACTTTTGAAAATCAAAATTCTAATTAGTCCGTCAGTTGGAAAATAAAAAAAAAATAGACACGTATTTTTTGCTTTTTCAAATAAATTAAAATATACAGAGATAAAGCGCATTAAAGTTCAGGGTGAGGGGGCCGTGACGTCACTAACCCCAAAAACCGCCATACAAACTGTCAGAATAGTGACGTCACGCGAAATTTCAACTCAATATATCGCCGTAATTTATTGATTACGTAAAAAAAGAAAAAATACGTGTCCAATATTTTTTAATAATCTACAAGACGGACTAAAAAATAAAAATTTGTCCACATGCCCATTAATACATGATATTTATATGCTTTTTTGTAAATATATACTTATGATACATACCAAGCAGAAGCACCCAGACTCAGAGTAACCATCAATGTTTCTCACAAAAATGTTTGCCCTGGTGCAGGGTTTGAACCTGGCATCGCAGTCATTTATCTTAACACTACATCGACGGTGCTGTAAGGTGCAATTTGGTGTTAGTTGCGTCTTTAACACGCTCATTCGTCTCTGATTATACAAAATGAATAATCAACAGAAAATACATAACTTTTGTGCAATTCCTTCGTACTCCTTTGTTCAACAGCTATTTCAAAATCATTTACTATTTCGTGAACTTTAGAATGTTCATAAAATAAATGTAATCAACATTTTCCTGTAACATAACATGTAAGTAGTAAGTATATTGTGATACAATAACAACTTAATAAACATGCCTTTGTAGGATCGAGTAAAGTTATCGGTTTTATTTCTTTGCTGCAATGACTCCAGGCACATTCCAGGTTTGAAATATATTTAAAACCTGAGGGGCTATTACGTAACTTTTGGTTCTATCATTTTTCGGTTGCAATAAAAAATATGGCGGTTTTGCGATTAAAAAATTTACTTTTTGACATCTACAATATCTAGCAATCAACTAAAATAAACATACTTCAAAAGTTGAAGCTGTCTTAACATGATTAATTGATCATAAAATCGCTATTTTTCTGATTGAAACTGAAATATGATAGCAACGAAAGTTACATAATAGCCCTGCAGATTTCAATAGATCACAGCCCTTATTTTTATAAATTATTACAAGCACATAGGTATATATGTACAATCCATTCATCGCTAATTATTTACTTATATTATCTTGACGAAGAGTTGAAAGATATGATAATCTGATATCTATATACCTACTATTCTTTCCATTTGTTACAATAAAGTGTGTATGGATTGAATATTTGTAACATAATGAAATAGGTAGTACATGAAAAAAAGTGGAGATCGCGAGATATTATTTCATACTAATGGGGTCGTGTTATGAAAAAGGTTGAAAACCACTGATCTAAATAATCTGATCTCAATAATTCCAGAAGCTGTATGTGCAAGCACTTTAAGAAAGAACTTTCAAAAGATGCCTCAGAATTTAATTACAATCCAACCATCAGAGTGGTTGATTACGTAGAGCTGGTTTCGTGGACGAATTGGTTACTTATTGAGTGATTTGTTGCTCTGTGAACAAAGAACTAAATAAGCTACTTTTTATTCGTAGAGCCATTTTATAGTTTCAATCACAACTTGACTAGTATTCTAGTATAATTATATATTAGAATAGTAGTCAAGTTGTATATAAGATATAAGTAGATTAAAAAAAGAGAAAGAATAACTTATGCTATACAAATACCATTCATCCATCTCGTTTATTCATTGTTAGACCCTTTGGGAAACTTTCGTGGTGCAAGTGCTGAATTTGTTTTAAGAATAACTAAAATGTATAATTAAATTATGTTTCTAAAATTCAAACCACGTCACTGTACCTAGCTAACCAATCGTTACTAACTTTATTACAATTACTTCTATTACATTTTAGAATAGGTTTACTCAGTTAAAGCTATATAAGTTACGTCACAAGTAATACTGCAGTGTATAAAAACACTATCGAAGACCAAAGATACTTAATATGTAGTTTCTAGAACTGCACACAAGTCCTTCAAAAGTTTCCAACCTTTTGTGAGACTTTTCAAGACACAATAGCAAAAAAAACCGCATATTTGCTCATTGATTTATAATGTTAAAAAAAAATCTGTGATTGATTAAAGATTTTTTACATCTTAGAATAAAATCTCCAGAAGACACTACGCTACAAAAGTCACGGTTAATTGTCTATATCACCAATCAACCCATCAGACACTTTAATATTATAATGTATCTATCTATAGGTAAATTCAATATGCAGGTACTTCTTGTATTAATAGTTTAGCAGAGATCACTTAGATCACCCATTTTTTATTTTACAAATAATTATGTCATTTCATTTTAACAGTAAGTAACAGTAACAGTGGTAAGGTAACTAAGGCGGCATCATACACATCAAAAATTATATACCTATATTAAAATCTCCGGAATACATGAATTATTTAAGCAGATTGTGTCAAAGTAGCAAATTGAGAGTGAGTGCAAACGGTACGTGATTGTAATATTTTATTTCCGTGTATGTAGAATCATAGACGAGCAATACGCATGTAGACTGGTAACTGATAATGCCTAGTTGGAAAAATCATTATTTACGTTAAACACCATCTATTGGTTGCAGTATATCCCCACAAGAAATGCCTGATGGGGCAAAATCCACACATTTTGTTTTCCGTTTACGACTATATCTTGGTGCTTCAGCCCGCAATCACTTTACATCCCTATAATCATAGCCTATCTATCTATCTTCTATCATAAAACGAGCAATTCTTGTATGTATATACATTAATCTTTATATATATATCTCGGAAATAGCTCCAACGATTTTCATGAAATTTTGTATGCATTTGTTTTGGGGGCAATCAAACGAACTAGCTAGGTTTCAGGCATTGAAAAATGAGTGTTTCGTACTGCTTTACTTAACAAAAGATGGCGCTACCAGCGAAGCTCGGTCACTCAGATATTTATTATTATCATTGTAGAAATTCTCAACAAAGCGAACTTCCTTGTTAATTAGTTTTTTTATGAACACGATCGTACAACGAATACGAGAAATGCTGCGTAGAACTAAGTAAAGATATTATATAAAATTTTGGACGCTGCCAGTCTTATTAAAAATAACATATACTTAGTCTATGGTAGAATGTAGGTGGATGGGATTACAAAGCATCACGCAAACATATCTGTGAGTTTGATCTCATATGAATACAAAATGACGAAATCATTTCCTATGACTTTAAGAGACAACTCGATAAATCTCAGTTAGACGAAGTCCAAAATTGAAGGATAGTTAAATTTCATTTCAATTGAACTTTAAAGTTTAAACTTCTCCTAGTCGAAATTTTATAATTAAAGTAGTGGCTTGCATACAAACTTTTTAAGTTTTTTCTTATAGATACAGAATCAAATATCTTAATTTTGTTACCTACACCAAAAGAAGCATACTTCTACTACATATACAATAATAAGGATAAAGGAAAAAGCAGCAACTTTTTCAAAGCAACCATCCTGGCTAAGGCAGTAGTCATGTACTTATAAACGCTAAACTGAGTTTATTTGTTTGTTTTTTTTATTTTTTACGCTTTCCCACCTTCAAGATTCAACCGATCATCAGAAAATTTTGTATACTCGTTGTCAGGGGTACAGAAAAGGACATATTAGGTGTCTCCCAAAATTAACACAAGGGAAACTGGATATAATATTTGTATCGATATATGTATAAATTCTGATAAGTATATCGAAAAACTTTCGCTTTTTAAGATCACGGAGAGCGTAATTTAATTAAGACAGTGATTAGAGCCATTTATAAAGTTACGAGATAGGAAATGCAAATCAGCTTTAATCAATTCGGTGTCCTGTGGAGATTCATAAAGGTATGTAGTACTCGTAAGACACGCGTAATAAAATAACAAACCCAATATCATGCGAAAGTTTAGTGATGTATAAATTAGCATTAACATACATCGGTGCCAATAACTGCTGTAAAGACCAATGCTTATATTAAATAATTGTATTATTTTAATAGTAAAGTAAATTCATCGATGAACCCGCTCTACAATATCGCGTACACCATTTTCAAGGGGTGCTTGATTTTCCCGCTTCTGGATCGATTCGGAAAAAGATGATACATCGGGGTTGCTAGCCAGTTCTGTTAGTTTAAACTTGGCTTGACACGCTACCGCGTGTCTAGATTAGTTACAAATGCTCGCCGCCATATGTATATTTTTACTTTTAAATTTTTCACATACCTACTTAGAACTCTAGAATTCTTTACGAATGACGCCCTCTGGAAATCAATAGCGCCCTCGCGTGAAAATACATTATAGTATTTGTTCTCCCTTCCTCCCAATCTACTGTGCACCTTTCGTGGAATCATATTTAAAAAGGTCATCTTTTTAGAAAAACTGTAATCAACTCTTAACGAGAAGTGCTATATTATGCAATAATAAATAACTGACCTCCTTTGAAAAGCATGCAAACTATTTTAATGTCTAAACCAAGTCGCATCAGCATTTTTCGTTTTCAAATATATCAAATAACGCCATCTATTGGGGGGCGTTGGAATGAGAAATTCGACACCCTCGGCTATATGAATATGAGTTGAAGCTCTTAATATCCTTAATAAGAGATGACTCTAGTAGAGTTTTTTATGGGATTCTATAAATATTTTGAGTACAGGACCTACCTATATATTTGCAGATTTTCCGACACTAAAATAACCCCTTTCAGAAAAACTCAAAAATAATAGGAACATGCTAAGCTTTTTCAGTCAGTACTCATTACAAGGCTGCCTTGATAGTGATTTTTACCATTTTTTTTCTGGTGTATCAATAAAATATATCAGTAACTAACAATAGGGAGGTACTGTTTTGTACGTAACTAGTCAGCAGGCTATTTAAGTAATATGCAAAAGTTTATACCTACTGCTCATTTTTTTACTGAAAAAAGACTTTATTAACCCGTTAACAATTTCATCCCTTACGTCCTAGCTACAAGCCTAGTGTACCAACTAGTACCAACCAACATACACTTAATGTATCTACTTCCACTTACTAAGTAGACCACTCGACATAGGTAGTTGGTCAGTATACATTTCATGTAAATTGTACAAAGTATATTATATTCTACGAAAGATGCACAGATAGCATCTGTGGAGAGAATCGACTGTGTTGAAAGTGTGCAGAGCAGCTTTATCTAACAATCATCTAATGTGGGCAGGTTAAACTAACTAATAAATGTACCTATACAAGATTTGTTGTGCAGTTTAAATTATTTTAACTAGCTATTCCCCTCGATCTCGCACTTTGATTTTTAAGATTTTATCGGGAACTCTTTATACCGGGATAAAAAAAATATTTTCTTTTCAGATTCAGTTTAACTAACACTTTACTGACAATACCTACTATACCTACCTAGTAGGTACATACATTAAGTATAGTTCCAGAAGAAAATACAAAATACGGGCTAGTAAAATCACAGGACAAAGCTAGTATGTACACTCTGGAAGTAACGTAATGTTTATAACAATAACGCTAGTTGGATGCGTGTGCACACGCTGTAGTAAAGTCCGCAGCAGAAATATGTAAATACGTTTGACAAACATTGAATCTTATACAGTATCTACTAGTAATCGCCAGTTCTGTTAGCTTGAATTGCATTTATAAACGTAAATGTAAGTTTATTTGCTTGTTTGTTTGTTACGCTTCCATTCATTGTCAGAGATACAGAAAAGTACATCGGTAATTTTTACTCCGGATTCCGAATTTAACGTGGGTAAAATCGCGGGAAACAACTGGTACTATTATAAATGTAAATGTGAGTTTGTTTGTAACGCTATCACGCCTTTATTACTCAACCAATTATCATGAATTTTACATACATACATTGTCAAGGGTACAACCTCCTTCGGTTGAAGTAGTTTTTATGCCCGAATTCCAGCGGGAACTCCTTGATTATTGCAATCAAAACCGCGGAAAACATCTATTAATAAATAAAGTTCAGCGACTGTTTAAATATTTCAGCTGCTAACTGTACATATGTACTTCCTAGCTGTGCCCCGCGGTTTCACCCACGGTAATTTCGGAGTTTCCGCGGGAATTCCGGGATAAAAAGTACCCTGTACCCCTGACAATGTGCATGCCAAATTTCATTCAAATCCGTTCAGCTGTTTTTGCGTGATTGAGTAAACGTATGCGAGGATAAGAGCTCGAAAGCGCATTTTCATCCGACTTGCTTCAAATTTATCGTCACTGCTCAGCTCCTATGTGTCTTAGTGTTATGTTATATAGCCTATAACCTGTCCAGGAGTATGGACTACAATCGTACCAAGTTTGGTTAAAATCCCTTCAGTAGTATTTGACCCATGCGTGCACATACAGACAGATCTACAGTTTTATTATAAGTATATAGGTAGATAATAAAAACATAACGTTGCGGTTGCATAAAATTAGCATAAAATCGTGTGTACTGTATAGGAAGTCCACCCGGATGACTGCTCCGAGGCGCTAACATGTTCCAACACGCAATACACTCGTGGGATCTAGACAGACAGGTGTTATCTATGGCTGTTATGACAACCATTCTGAACATAATTATTTATTGTACGTCCTACATAGGTACCTGGTGCCGTGGCTTCGCTTGCAATATAGATTTCATCAATCGATTTCCTATTTCATCTGGAATTTTTTCTGTACCCTAGTAAACGTGTACCTCTCAATTTTCATATTAATGATCGTTTAAGCAGTTAAAGCGTGAAAGCGTAACAAAAAATAAACTCACATCCGCATAATTTTGGGATACGGTGAACAATTTCGCGTTTATATAATCCTTATTATTAACTTATTAGTAACAAAAAATATTATAAATGCGAGTATAAATTTGTTCGTTTGTTTATTTGTTTGTTTGTTACGCTTTCACGCCTTGATGGCTCTTGAAATTGCATGTTGTGACCCCCACAGACACAGCTTTGGCTCTGACGACCTCAGTTTATCTTATTTATTTTTTTATTTATTTAACAACTAACTGTGCCCCACGGTTTCACCCGCGGTAATTTCGTAGTTCCCGCGAGAATTCTCAGATAAAAAGTACCCTATGTCCTTCTCTGTACCCCTGACAACGTGCATACCAAATTTCATCCAAATCCATTCAGCCGTTTTTGCGTGATTGAGTAACAAACATCCAAACATCCACACTTTCACATTCATAATATTAGTAGGATTAATGCACACAAGGGCAACATAAAAGAAAGTTTGTAAAAAGGTAAAGAGGTAAGGTTATCTATTAGTTTTACAAATCAGAATCAACTGGACGCTGATAAGCAATAACAGGTTAACCCACAAAATTAAGTTATTGATACAGAACGTTTTATTGAGAGTTATACAATGTGTTTACCTTATCACATTTTTTAAATACCAAACAAATGTTAACCATAAAAAATGTTGACACAAAAAGGCGCTACAATTTTAAAACACGATTTACTCAAAATGTCTCCAGTGTTGGTTGACACACTATTGCTTATCTATTACCTGCGGTTGGAATCCAGTGTGAGAATCCAGTGTGAGTCGTGGGACAACAGTTATAAAGGGTCGTAGCTCGTAGCGACACGTAGCTTTCGGCTACGCCACTCGTAGCTACGAGCTTGTCGATCTTCTATTCTTCTTGTGTACTTTCGCATATTCATATAAGTACATAGTCAGTTAGAAGTAAAATAAAATAAATGTAGGTACAATAAATGTACATATATCTATTAGCATCGTTGATCATCGTACGATTTAAAATTGCAAACTATGGTGCTATAATTTTCAAAATGTTTCTCGGAGCTCTATAATAGGAGGTCACCGAAAAAATCAACTCAAAACGTCATATACCTACTTATTTGGGCACAAAAAACAACTAATATTTTATTGGCCCATACAGCAATCACAAGAAAACTATTTTGACTATACGAAAATAAGAAATAAGACGAAAGCGTCATCTTCGATTTCTACCAATAGCTCCTTATATACGAACTTGTCTATCTTTTTTATACTTGTTTACTTGAAGCTAGAATCGCCAGGGCTAGTTTTCATACGAATTTCCATATAAATATTTTTTTCAATTTTAGCATAGATGATAACGGTTTTTTTTAAGTATTTTCTTAATTTGGGAAAAAGCAGCCATATCGTAAGAAAATATCTGATGAAACTGGAAAGAAAACCAACCTTGATGATCCACCTTCCACAACTGTATCTATCATTCTGTCAGTAAGCCAGTCATGATAGGTACTTATTTTAAAGCTATAGAAGAATAGACATTAACGTACCAAATACCCAAGATACACAAAAATGTTTAAAAAAGAACCATAAAATTGAAATCTTTTAATATATATTTTAGTTTATTCAATTTGAAATTTGCAACAATTGGATTCGAGGTCACTTTTTAAAAATAATATATTAAGGGACTGTATCGTTTCAGGGTTAAATTTTAAAAGAAACTCTAGATAAATATGTATATTCGATTTATTTACATTTACAAGGAACATTGACGCAGTATAATATATGGACTATCGCAGCTAGATAGTCTGCATACGTCAGTCTTGTTAGCATCTCGGCCGCCCCACACAGTAACTGCTCGCTTCGGACTGCGGCGCTTCGTAAGTGCGGAGGCGACTTTGTTTCAAAATAGCGACTATGTAATACGTTATCTATCTATACTATAATTAAAGAGTAGGATCCGTGATTCTGTACATTGAAAGAAGAGTAACCAACCACAAAAAAAGAGTTAAAAAATTATTTTCTGTCTGTCTGTCTGTTCGCGATAATCTCCGAATCTACTGAACGGATTATCATGCGGTTTTCACAGGTAGATTAAGCTTAGCCTAAAGCTAGATATAGGCTTTGTTTCATTTGAACCTAATGTCGGGTAAAACCGCAGGGCACAGCTAGTGTATAATTTGTTGAATAATACGGTTTTTTAATTCAGCTATATCTTCACATCCTATTAATTTATCAACTAAATTCCATGGATAATTTAATCCAAATATAATTTGCACGGGGTCGGAAGGACAGAAATTACTATCGTATAATTTCTATTTCAGTTAGGGTTCCTGGGGGAATCCCGTGTGCAACACAACGAGCTAGTAACATATGTTATTTTAAAATCTACCAATTTTTCATAGGTTACAGTTTCATTATGTAGGCATTATTATGTGGTTGTAGTTTATCCATTTTTGCCTATCTTTCTAATTGTTGACAGATTTTACCAAAATTTCATCGCTATGGTAATGGTATAGAAACGTATATGAACGACGAACAAACATATTATACGGATACTAATTTTGTTTTTTTTTTTAATTTGATGAATACTGTTGATTATTACAGCGCACATTTAAGCTTTTTGGGGTTTGTATTTGTGCAATAGCAGTCATCTAATGTTATTTATAAATACACAATGTTGTATTTGGATGAAATGCATGAAAACACTTTATTGAGCACCACAATCAGTACAATGACTAAAAACTTATAAAGAAAGAAAGTATTAAATGGCTCCGGCGGGTGGCCTTATCACTATAAAGCGATCTCTTCCAGGCTACCAGCGCATTTGGTCGTTGATATAATTTTGTTTATTCTCATTAAATCTATAAAATAAATATAGAGTGAATAAGCTTTCTCCATATTAAAGTTAGCCATAGTAGGTATATCACGCCAAATTGAACATTAAAGAGGCTGTATGTTTAAGCGCGTTTCCTTTTAAAGATTTTGTTCTAGAGATACTTTTGTAAACAGATTTATAGGACATGTAGAGTTCCTAAATTGTTTGTAAAAACATAAGTAAAACTAAATGTCAATCTTTAAGCTCTCATACCTATTTACTTTTGAATTTACAGCATTTTAATGTAAATTTGTGTACTTTTAATGATTTGACTTTTGAATTTTAAGTAGGTATGTAGGTGTAGTTTTTATTTTTGTATCTACATAACTGAAGGAAGAAAAACTTGTAAAATTTTTATATCGTAAACGTTAGATATTATTTTAAAAATATTTAAAAAAGGAAACAAAAGCAATTTCAAATACCGGAGCGCGCGAAACTAAAACCCGTTTGCTATTTGATTGGCTGCAAAAAGCTCACGCTTACGTACCATTGGTCAAAGATAAATGTTTGTGTGACTAACAACTTCATGCGGGGGAGATAAACCAAAATGCGACCGCAAACGTTGACAGGAGCAAAAATAACATAAAAAATGAAACAGATCATATTGCTATGAATATAAAGCGCTTTTTTCTTTATTTTATGTAAATACTACGGCAGAATTTGCGGAGAAACGAGATGGTAAATCGGCTATTGAACCCATTTAGTTAATGAGGGAGTGAGAACACACGTCTGATGAGTAGATTGCAGGACAAAGTTTACCTCCGTGAAAATTTCAATTAGACTTGGTCAATGTTCTATATAATTTTACTAAAAATCGGAAATCCTTATCAACTATTACTTTCTTTACTGTGTCATCGTTATTTTTACGTCCTACTTATTTAATTTTTATTAGAAAAATAAATTTAAAAGCTTCCTACTGCGCAATTATAAGTTACGCAGAATTTCTCAGTCTTATTCTTTATAAAAACTTAAATTGAAAACCAAATGGAGATAAAACTTGTCATTACCACAGCTAACCCTCTATTTAGCGTAATTTTATTATTGTAATAGATAATTTAAAACTGCCCAATACCCCACCACGCGAGGGTTAAATTAGAAATGGGTGGAGCTCATATTAAAACAGAAACACGAATAAAGGTCGTCCCTTTCGCACAAATGAGCAGTCCTAAATGCAGTAAGCTGCTTTACAATAGCAGTCGACGGTCGGGAATATAGCCATCCTGTTCTAATTCAACTAGAAGCCGATGCATCTATCGCATTTTAACAGAACAGCCCTTCACAACTATAAAGATATCTATGGAGTGCGAGTATGGCTCCACGTGAGATTGTGTTTTGTAATCAGTGGAGTGACGCCTTTATCCAGATCCACAGGCACAATGCACGCGTGTTTGACAGTTTGACGTTTCGTTTGGCGGGAATATTGTTCACGTGTTTTCCAAACACGCAATACACCGTACTGCCAGTTTGTTGTGTGGACAATTTTAATTCATTAAAATATATATTAATAAGTTGAAAGTGATGTTCGAAGCGGCTAGTTGAAGGTTGTTTCAGTTATTGCTTTTGCAATAACTTGGATTTTTTTTTTAAAGAAATCAAAAGTAAGTAAATAATGTTATTTCTTAATTAGTTAAATTTATTTTTTAGCAACTGAACGGCATTAGGTTATAGATATAATTCTACAGACATAGCGGTAAAAGAAAGAAAAGAAAAAAAAGAAAGCGGTTGCAATAATATTTTGTCTAACAAATTAACTGGCTACTGAGGCTACATTTAATTAGGTACATTATAATTTAACTAGTTACCCATCAACTCATTTAGTTTAGTATCCTCCCATGAAAACGAGTGGTCTCTGAAAAACAAGTAAAACTAATTAATTTTTCTATTAAATAACGTCATGTCGCTTTGGTAGAGATAAACAAATAATTATTAATCAAACTGGCTATTTAAGTATACGTAAGTATAGCTAATTTACACTTTTATCACGGCTAAAAAAGTTCCACCCCTTATGGCAAAATAAGAAAAACGCAGATGAAACTGTGTGGTGGTCTCACTGGGGTTCAAAGACAAACGTTACAAAAGACATAAACGACACACCAACTTTTGATTAAACGAAGTAGGTTGGTACTAATAAAATTTAATAACACAAAACACTGGTTGTTTACAAACCAAACCAAATAATAAGACGAAATTCACTAAAAAAAAAATGTGAAAAAATTACCCCTAGTGTACTCCTTTTCAATTTCGTTGTACTTTTTCTCGTACTTTTTGTGACTAAACTTAATAATGACACTTCATTACGTTTATTAGTCGTGATTTCCACTTCATTTTTCGTGGTGACTTTATCTTTTGCCATATTTGTACTGATTTGTGTGACATTTTCCGTAGTTATATCTACTTCAACTACCCGAGGAGTAGTTTCAATAATAATTGGGATTGTTTTATTGCTCATTGTTTCAAGTGCTTGTATAGTTTCAATTTGCTCAACTACCACAGCATTATTATCCTTTATAGATTCAATTGTAGGAGTAATTTCTTTAGTACTACATGTATTTATGTTTACATTTTTTGCTTTTTCTGTGCTTTTCACCTTTATTACACCTTTATTTTTCCCGTCGGACTTTACAAAAGTGGTCATAGTAAATCTATGCTTAGTTTTCTTTTGAAATCTATGTTTTCTAACTGTAGTCTGTTTTAAGTCTTGATTGAGTGTATTTCTTTGTTTGATTACTCTATTTTCTAATGATTTTTTGAATTCCTCCAATGTTAGATAAGCATTAGGAAATTTGGATTCAACTGGATTATTTATGTATATGATTGGATTTTGGTTATTCGCATCTTGAACACGCAGATTGTGCCGTTTGTAACCGTTGACTTCTTTCAATTTTTCCACGTGTATTTCATATTCTCCATTATCAATAAACTTTCGGCGTAATATAGATTTTTCATCTAAAACCGTATTAAAAATAAACTGTAATTAAAGGTAAGGGTATTCGAAGACACATATTTGTCAATCATCGTCTCTTGATTAAAATATTTCAGGGTAATTTTAGTAATAATGTCCACATTTATTTTAATTTACCACAGCTAACGCCGAGGAACAGTATCGTGTACATTTTGTTTTCGTAAATAAATAAAAATAAATCTTACCATCACCTGGCCCTTCACTATGACCATAACAAATCTGACATCGCGGCAGCAGAACGCGCCGCAATTTTTTTTTTTCCTAGTGCTCAAAGAAGTTTACAACGTGTCTTATATGCCGTACAGAATATAAATCCAGCTACTAATATTATAAATGCGAAAGTAACTCTGTCTGTCTGTTACGCTTTCACACCTTAACGGCTCGACCGATCATCATGAAATTTTGTACACACGCTGTCAGAGATAAAGAGAAGGACTTAGAGTACATTTTATCCCGGAATTCCTGCGGGAACTCCGAAATTTCCGCGGGTGAAACCGCGCGGCACAGCTAGTTTCTAATGTTTTGACATTTAGAGCATTTGGGATTGTGTTTTTGGGACGCGCGTTATAGGCAAGGAATCATCTGGTCATCCTGACTTACCTCTATCAACAGCATCCTTGTACGTGCGATACAGGAACGGTACCAAATCACGCGGTATTTCGTCCAGCGTTTCCAAAGACACGTTGAAAACGCTCTTGGGTGGGGTCGTCAAAAACACAGCGAATATTTGATCGAACATCGTGACCAGTGTTATCGAGTATAAAATAATCGAATACTCTCGTTTTTGCGACAGTTGTAACATGTTCACAACGGTACCATGTTCGTAAGCAAATGTGCGTAACACAATAATGTTATGTGACGGATGAATGCGTCGGTGAAATTTAATTTTTGATGATTACTGCCCTCACTTTGAGTGCTCGATAAAAATTAAGTATATACGCCAATAATAAAACAAAAACCAAAACAATGATAATTTGAATAAATCTCATATAATATAACTGTAAAGGAAAATAATCATATAACCTTAGGATCGTCTCATTATTTTACTGATACTGATATATAGCAAAAAAAATCTCTTTTATTAGCTTTATCTATCTATAACTTTATGTAAGGAAATCTCTCAAATTCTCAAATTAAATTTGACTCCCTTTTTGCGAAAATTCCGAGATAAAAGTATCTTATCCTACACTCTAAAATAAATATTATTACATATATATAATTTTTAAAACCTGTTCAGTCAAAACAGTTCAAAAACTTTACCTTTTTATAATTTGATAGTTAAATTAGCTTATATAAACACAAAATCTCTGAGATTTTGGTCAAGTTTTCAATATTTGAAATAGGTATGTATGTGTGAAAAATTAAAAATAATGAATAATGTATGAAAATTAAAAATTACACATATTATAGCATAAATATTACTACACAATATCATACCTAATTTGTCTCCGCCTTAAAAAGTTTCCTGATTCAAATACTATAAAAAACCTAAATTATTAAAAATAATAATCGGAGCTTTTCTCGAGGACTTTCAATCAGAAAGCTTCATTGACACGACTAACAATGTATTTAACTAATTAGTATCTAATGTTTAATCAGGAAAGGACTAATAACTATTACTGTTTTAGTCAGTGGCTCGTATAGAACAATACCGTAAAACGTGCAGGATATTAATTGTATGTGCGTGTGTGTGTTTGTGTGTGTGTGCAAACAGTTTTACTTTCATCAAGATAGGCCTGCGCCCAACAGGTGGGTCGCTGGGATAGCAAAAGGGCTGATTGCTACGGTCCACTTTTTGAAAGATTTGACGTTTGGGCCTTGGGGTTCAGGTGCCCGCTAATTCGCTAATTATTATCAAAGTTAAAGTTAAACAATTTTGTTTAAAGTTGACCCTTAGCTATACGCACATATAAATGACGACTTCTTATATAAAACACAACTTCCTAGTGCTATATGTCTGCCAGAGAATAAGCTGCGCAACAAACTCCCCTGTAGCACACTGTCATTTAAAAGTTAATGCTAGTCTTACTCGTACTCCAAGTAAATAAGGGAGAAGAAAGAGCCGCAACTTCCAGGCTGGTCCTTTTTAAGCATAAGTCTCTTACTATGTGCTTTTCTGTACCCTTGACGTATTTGCATTTCATGATGATCATTTATGGCGTGAAAGCGTGACAAACAAAAAACAATTAAAGTCAACTTTGGCATTTATAAATAATAATAGCTGTGCCCCGCTTTAATTCGAGGAAAAATACCACTATTGCAAAATATATCCCATTACTACATTATTTGCTACATAGCGTACGCAACGGAAGTCCTCAAAACGAATAATTTTTGCTCGTTTTTTGCAATATTTTACATTACTGTTCCGCTCCTATTCAAATTTGGTCGTAGCATGATGTTATATCTTATCTTATCATAGTCTATGGGGTAGGCAGATAAGGCCTGGGCACTTCGATCCTTGGGATCTTTTGTACCATCCCCATCCTGTGATTATCCCTCTACTCCCTGAAGACCTCGGCGGCGAAGGCTAGCGTGCAGTGGAGTGTTAGGAACCTAAAATCCTCTGGTTCTGGGTAAGCCGTCCATACGCTTGCGAGCCAGGGCATCGCCCTCGCACATGAAATGTGCCATTGTTTCCACCTCTATACCGCACTTTCTGCAGGATGGGTCGTTGTGATGTTATACTTCCTCGAATTTTCCGATTGGAACCAGTGGTTTCGAAGATGTTAGCGCGTTCTACCAAACAAACAAACAAAAAAGTCTTTAGCTTTATAATATTACTAGCTGTGCCTCGCGGTTTTACCCGCGTGAGTTTTGGCATTCCCGCAGGAATTACTCCATATAACAGTATGCCAGTGAGAGTCCCGTTAAAATCGGTCCAGCTGTTTCAGAGATTAGCCGGAACAAACAGACAGATAGACAGACACACCAAAAATTTAAAAAATTACTTTAGAAAATACTTTCATATGCATTTGGTGAAAAGCTGTTAATTTGGAATTACAAACAGGCATTTTTATTTTATTTATATCTATGTATGTAGGTAGGTTTGTATAGAATAGATGTATAGATTAATACATATGTAGAAATTAGTGGGGATAAACATAATATACACGCACGCACTTTTGTCTACATACAAGTAACTAACTTAGATTAATGTGTGATTGTGTATTTATAATGGTAGTGTTTGTCCAGGGCGTCACCATAGAAGAGTACGGGGTGTACACGATGCTGCCGGCGCAGCAGCTCGCTCCCATCAGCCCGTGGCCACCCGACGCCAATCTCCTGGACCGGATGGACGATCTCGCACACAAAGGTAAAGGTAATGGTGACCACCATACTTTCTTTATTCACCAGTAATAGATAAAAGGCAAGAGAAGTATGACCGAGTACAAATAAAGTAAATGCTTGTCAATTCATCTGACTTTTATATTTAAACAAAGTCAAAAAATATCATCTCGGTCAATTATCAAATGATTTTTCTTATCTTTATTTTAATTTAAACGAATTTGCCTTCATTTTGAGGAATTTGATTAAGAACTGATGAAAAAATTAGAAGTCGATTTTTAGTTTTCATTTCTGTTGAGTTAACTGCTCAGTATTCTTCTGAGGTTAACTGAAATACGACCTGACAGTCTCCAAAAGTTATAAGCAAACCATCTGCCAAAACCAAAATTCTTTTTTCGAAAGTTTGGTTGCAGATTTCTTTTAATTTTTTTAGCAGCATTTATAATTTTCGGATCATTGAAAACAAATTAATGTAGCTAGGTACCTAAACTTTACCTGCATAAATCAAAACAACAAGTAAGAGTTTTTTTAATTTTAATTTTTCGAGGACTTTATGTTATATTTTGTTCATAGAAGTGACTAGTCAACTACTGTCTACTACTCAACAACTACTTTTTTAACAAAGATATTGACCCCTCATCAAACAAATAGGAGCAAATTTCAAAAGTTTAGACCAAAAAGAAAGATTCATAATGCCAAACAGTTTCAGACTTGAGTTGGTGAACTGATTGAAATGTCTTGTTTACATTGTTATACTCAACCCAGCAAACTCAGCTAGGTATTCATATTTTCCTTCGTAGTACTGGTTATTTGTAACTTAGTGTCCAAATAAATATGGTAAATATGTAAAACTAGCTGTTCCCCGCGGTTTCACCCGCGTTAATTTCGGAGATCCCGCGGGAATTCCCTCACAAAGGTACCCTGTGTCCTTCTTTGTACCCCTGACAACGTATATGCAAAATTTCATGATGATCGGTTGAGCCGTCTAGGCTTGAAAGCGTAACAGACAGACAGACAGACAGAGTTACTTTCGCATTAATAAATAATATTAGTAGGGATTATACAACTTCAGTATTTATTTTTTCGTTTAAACAAGTCGGTGGAATCATATTCCTATTACGTTATACAAAATTTATCAAATTATTTAATAGGTACTATACAACATCGGAATTGCAACATCAATTGACCAATTTATGTCTTGACATTGTTTTTACTACCTCTTTGGATTGCAGATGTGGGGCTCTCTATATTTTATAAAATTAATATAATATTATACAGTATATAAATCTTTATGTGAAAGTTAACTACGACTGTGTTTCAATGTATTATGTAGAAAATAGTAAGTTTTTTTTGTATTAACGTAGTACCTAATTGATTCGTTATACCAAATCGATCGCTATACAAATTTGCGAGATTAATTAAATACATAAAATTATTTACAATTCTACAAAATTCAATTTACAAATCTATATATATAATAATGAGGTGAAATTTGTGAGTTTGGAAATTGTGAGTTTGTGACGTTGTAGGCGGTAATCTCTGGATCTACTGAACCGATGTTGAAAATTCTTTTACTTATAGGAAGCTACGGTAGTTCTGAGTTACATAGGGTACTTTTATCCCGAAATTAACACGGGAACTCCGAAATTACCGCGTGTGGAACCGCGGGGGACAACTATACCAAGTAAATAGCTATATATAGCGTTGCTTAAGTTTTTGTATTTTGATATAAAACGTTCAGTGAATTAAAAATGATACATAACTTGTATTACAGTCACTATATTCTTTATAAAGAAATCTTCCCAACTTGAAAAGAAAAAAATAATCTTTTAACCGCATCTTTGTGAAGCCTGCCGTGTACGTAATATTAACTTAGAACTGTTACCAAAATAATCACACCTGTTGCATTACATTAGGTAGTCACCAACAGAAGTGTTGACGTGGGATTAATTGGAGTAAGCAGGCTTATGGTGCGACAGGTCACAGCGGTGTTAACCAGCTCGGCGGCGTGTTTGTAGGAGGCAGACCCTTGCCCGACTCCACGCGGCAGAAGATAGTGGAGCTGGCGCACAGCGGGGCGCGCCCCTGCGACATCAGCCGCATCCTGCAAGTCTCCAACGGGTGCGTCTCCAAGATACTCGGCAGGTCAGTTCATGGTGGGCTCATGCGCCATTGGGTACAATAGGGGACAATGGCCGTCGGCTCTTATGACTCGCAAAACTAACTGACAGCAGTTAGGCTATAGGAGTTTTTAAGAAACAAATACTCTGGATCTCAGAAAAAACAAAAAATTATCTATGCAGGCGAAATAGGGGCGCCATGTATATGAGAAAATGCTCATAACATACCAAAAGTTTCTTTGTTGCCCAAATATAGGTGTTTTTTTTTTTTAAATATTCCACGCATAGTCAATTGCGTCACTAGTTTTAATCTGTTTTCACCAAAAACTAAGTTGATGCCCTTTTTAATGTCTTTGGATACCAGAAAACCTTTGACATTTTACTTCAAAGACCTGCTAAACAGATGGGATTATTGAGAGGATTTCTAAAACTCCATTTAAGTTCATATAATATCGTAACAAAACCTCCCATTTGAAATAAAAATGAAAATACATTTTTTTTTTTAATATTGCAGCAATAATTAATAATTCAAACTCAATTTCGACCTCGACAAAAGATAATTCGATTGGATTAAATGACATTGAAATCAAATATCTACCATCAAACGACACAGAAATAGCGAAAACAAACCGCAAGCGAGGCTGTGCGGAGGAAAAAAACTAACAGCCCTAGTAACCCAACTCCTAACTATCCGAAAAATGTTGTTTGTAACATAAACGCCGCTAGTAACTGGTCGACCACACCGTCATAGGTGCTAACCGCACACCACTAGTAGGTAACTACAGTTCAGGTAACTACCACTTCGTAGTTTCAAACCACTTTTAAACCACAGTATGATAACTATTTTCTATTTTGGTCCATTACGGGGTTTTGTCTATTAAAAATAAATTAACAGAACCGTTGCTATATAGCATTTTACATAATTAAATAGTAAATATTTAATTATTTAATTATGTAAAATTCTAACTTTGTTCATATTATATTTAATTATGAATTAAATTTTTATTCAAGTGTTTTTATTCAAAACATCGTTCAAAACAAAAACCGATAGAAGTTTGGGGAGAACGGCGCAAAATTACATTCGTGCCAAAAGACGTAGTAAATTCGTTCCACCCCCCGTGAAATTGCATCACTGCGTGCCCTGAATGCAGTTCCGTACCTATAAATTCTGTGATTAAGTAAAAAAAACTACCTCATTGACTCATGAACACCTTGCCGAAAACGATAAAGCTAGAAACATGAAGTTTGGCACTATGTTTTCTTAGAAATACCAATACCTACCGTTAGTTTTGTGTTTAAATGAAGGAATTTTAATTTCAAACGCATTTTAGGGGCTAGTCTTCATCTGTAACTGAAATGACACAGTAGCCTTTTTGCCTTTGTTATCACCCAACGTCCACGACCAGGCTCCAACTATGGATACATGGAGGTTTTACATAATCATGAAGTTTTTTAAGCTCTATGTATTATATCTAGAAAAATTATGTTGGTAATCGTATAAACAAATATATGTACATAAATAAATCCTACTAATATTATAAATGTGAAAGTGTGGATGTTTGGATGTTTAGATGTTTGGATGTTTGTTACTCAATCACGCAAAAACGGCAAACTGATTTGGATGAAATTTGGCATGCACGTTGTCAGGGCTACAGAGAAGAACATAGGGTGCTTCTTATCCCGGAATTCCCGCGGGAACTCCGAAATTACCGCGGGTGAAACTGCGGGGCACAGCTAGTAAATAAATAAATAAACAATGTAATTCTTGATAATCTGTCAAAAGTACGAGTACCTAAGTACTTATGTTATCTGAGAACCAACGAGTTTAAAGTGCGCGCACGAAATGACATTGGAAGTTTTCATGTGAGTTGGTTTGCGGTTTTCGAAAAATTTATCTTATTTTAAAATAAGTAGTACTTATCACAATAATATACCCTTGTCTTGTCTATATATTTTTACCGGTAGCTATGTCATTAAATTTGAAATTCCCGCCTATTACAAAGGTTTCACTAATAGCTGGTATTTATTTATTTATTTATTCTTCTTGCACAAAAAAGTACAAAGTTGCGGCATTCTCTGACAGTTAACCATTGGGTTGACAGAGAGATAATATGAGGGACGGGGTGTGTAACCTACGGAAAAATCCAAAAAAATAATAGTATTAAAATAAACTAAAAAACCAAAAACTGTTATAAAATAAGACTTAAGGACTGAACACAGAGATAATTAATATATAAATATTACACAACATAAAATACTCACATAAATATACGGTATGATATGGAGTGGTATGCAATGTTTTTGGTTTACATCGGTAACACTTCACGGAAAAAAAAATCTGGTTACTGAGACGAAAATTTTGTACACTCTACCATTTTTGAGTTTTAAATGTGACAACTCTACAGATAGTAAACTCTATAATTGAATATTGCCAGTTACAATATGAATATTGCCCGTTTCAATAGATTATTGCCCGTTACAATAAAATTTAAAAAAAAAGTAATCATTAACAAATAAAATAGCTGACTGTACGACAAATAGTACGATCAACTATTTTATATTGTAAGGACAGCAAATTTCTATTAACTACACGTTCTGGTAGTATCGTAAAAAATATTTATTGAATACCTTAAAGTTTTTTAAGCTATTCAATAAGGTAGATATCATGTAAAAGATAAAAAGAATCCGGAATTGATTGGAACTTTAGTACCCCTACAATCTACATACAATTAAAACTTATTAACTTAAAATTTTCACAATATTATTATTATAGATCATGAAAACCCCCTTTTCAATTAACTTTGCATTCGCAAAAGACGTCAGCTGGCAAACATAGCGTACACGCGAACAAGTCGACATTTTTACCAGGCTTCGAATCTGATACCCTACGCCCGGCAACCCGACACTGCCTGCGACCACCCTTGTCAGAATCCGAAACGCCTTCGGACAGTCTGCTTCGTGACATATTGCAGGATATTGTTCTTCACCTCTATAACTACTTATAGCTATACCACTACTTCTTACAAATGTAGTAAGTAAAACAAATGGAAACACTAATGACTGAAGGCCTTATATACATGCCTACAGGTGGCATACCAGATCCCTTAGCCAAATTGACAATCTATAATACTACTACTACTAGCTGTCCACCGCGATTTCGTCCGCGGTAATTTCGGAGTTCCCACGGAGGTTGAGGGAAAAAATACTCTATATTATGTCCTTCTTAGTGCCCCAACAGTAGTTTACGGTGATTAGCTGTTTCCCGCATTAGTGCCGGACTTCCCGGGGGAATTCCGGGATAAAAACTATCCTATCTTTTAAGTTGGACCATATTATAAATGGTTACAAAATTTTAGCAAAATCGGTTCTGTAGTTTAGGAGTCCATCGCGGACAAACAACGTGACACGTGATTTATACATAAGATAAGATAAGATAAGATTATGATCGTCAACGCATAGAAAATTTTGGGAACGAATCGTCATGTCTCGGGATCACAAAAACTGCAGGACTTTTGATTCACGTGACCACGAGAACTGCCGATTCGTTCCTTAGTTTTATATGCGTTAAAGATTGTACCTCGATTGTCAACTTGGCTAAGGAGGCAGTTAACCATTGGCCTATCTAGGGTTATTTTTCAGGGGGGGTCTGGTCCCTGACATGTTATGGCCGATGTGAAATTCTGTAGGTGGTACTAACAACACAAACTTTGTTGAAAAATAAATAATACCTAATACTCGGGGGGTCGCGGGTGCAAACTTTTAAATATTAAGTCTATTTTGAAGAGCCTTCTGAAGTTAGTTATCAGTATTATAGAATTTCGAATCAGTAGCCCAACATCCTGGGGTGGGCACTAGACCATCCTGGGGTGGGCACGGCCCACCCGGCTCCCCCCTATATACGCCTATGCAGTTAGCTCATCAGCCACTCAATCATTTACTAACTTGCTTGAAATACTGTAGATAAAAAAAAAACTGTTGATGCGCCAATTTCAATGACCTTCCAAATCTGGATTGTTAATCACGTTATTATGAGTTCATTAACTCACCCAGTTCCCATTTTTCTATAGTGTTAAATATATGGATTAGGTACTAGCTGTTTCCCGAGATTTCACCCACGTTAATTCCGGAGTTCTCGGGGGAACTATGTCATAATAAGTACCCTATGTCCTTCTCTGTACTCCTGAAAACGTGTATGCAAAATTTCATGATGATCAGTGGAGCCGTTAAGGCGTAAAAACGTAACAGACACAGACAGAGTCACTTTCGCATTTATAATATTAGTAGAGATAATATTAAACAGTAAGTTTATGTCCACTCAATCTGTAAAATACTGTCTTTCATCTACAACCGAATTAAGTCGGTTGTAGATCTATAGATCTCAAATCAGAACAACGATTGAGCTTATAGATAATAATATTAGAGCTCTAGTATCTCCTGAGATTCTGCGATTCTACTACTATGAGTTTGTAAGATATCGCCTTGTCGCTTAGAGCGAGTATTTTGCAAGTCACTCCCTAGCGGCGATCAGGAAGTTATTGGTTGGAAGATGGCTATAGGTAATAAGACGAACTGCAAAATAATGATGACTTGAAAATGTTCTGTAATTAATTAATTAAATATGTTATTGTCTAACGTGTAACGATACGTAATCATAAAGTTTCATTTCTTGAGACCTGACCTGACCTGAAATCAAAATGCTTCTCCCCTCATCATTGTTTTGATATTTTTTTAATTTTCATTCAGTCTAGACGAATATCAGGCATTAGATCGATACAAAAAAAGATAACTATGTATTATATCACTTTAATGATGGTCGTTTTCGATGCGCTGTTGTTTTCGTGCGTAAATTCCATGTAAAAAGGGTTGAATCTATACAAATCTACTTAGGAGTATGGTAAAACTGTGTCTAAATTAACCCGTCGATTGTGCAGGTATTACGAGACGGGGTCTATCAGGCCCCGCGCGATCGGCGGCTCCAAGCCCCGGGTGGCCACTGCCGAAGTGGTCAGCAAGATCGCGCAGTTCAAGCGGGAGTGCCCGTCGATCTTCGCGTGGGAGATCAGAGACCGCCTGCTGAGTGAAGGTGTCTGCACGTCGGATAACATACCTAGTGTGAGTACATAGGGACTTACTATCATTTGATAAAATCCACAATTATTACTTACTGTTTCCCGCGGTTTCTCCCGCGTTAACTTCGGAGTTCCCGCGGAAATTCTGGAACAAAAAGTATAGATCCCCTATGTCCTTCTCTGCATACCTGATAACGTGTATGTAAAAGCGTGAAAGCGAAACAAACAAACCAACAAACAAACCCAAATTCGCAATTAGGGTCATGGCACATTCACATTTTTGTATCGCTTTGGTAGCCCTACGACGCATACTTCGTACCGCTTATCTTGCCCAAAATCGGTCTTGGTCTTGCAGTCTTGGTCTTGTTCTTGCATTTTTGCAGGACCAAGACCAAGACCGCCTAATTTTAGCAAGAACAAGACTAGGACTGACCGTGCAAAATTTGAGCAAGAACAACACTAAGCCTGCGAGACTCTTGCGTCTTGCGGTTAGGACTGAGTTTAAGGGAGTATAGGCACAGTAAATATCTTAGGCTATATATTTACTGTGGCATAGGAGTTCGGGTATACGATTAGGGACTCTATGAGATGCAAAAAAATATATAAAAAATTTGGAAATTTGGAGTTACCTATGTGCAAAAAATTAATGTGAAATTTGTACTCAACATCCCAAAATAAAAACGATCTTGGATAGCTAAAATAATGTCTAATTCATACTAAGCATCTCAAAATTACTTAAAAATGATGCCCATATCAATAATTTACTTTTGCGATGCAAGCGCCATCTTGGATGGCTAAAATAATGTCAAATTCACACTCAGCATCTCAAAATTACTCAAGATCTAAAATAACGTTTAATAAATAGCAATAGGCAAGGTAATTGCGACACTTGCGAGACTCTTGCTGCAAGACTAAGACTAAGACCAAGACTGGGAGCGTAATACCAAGACCAAGACCAAAACCAGGTGTACTGGCGCGAGACCTAGATCAAGACTGGCTAAGTCTCGTCTTGATCTTGCACTTCGGCAACACTACTTATAACGATCGGTCAAGACGAGAAAAAATAACTAGTATGCTGTTTATACCATCTAACACCATAAGAACACAATAATATGATTCGTTAATTTCTTCAATAGCTTATTCAATGATTTTGTCTTCATCATAATAATATGATATAAAGCTTGATCATCCAAAAATATTAAAAACAGTAAACAGTACCTCCTCTTTCCCGGAGACGCCTGCTATAAGCATGAATAAAGAAGGGCCAAGTCGTAAAACACAATGGTACTTCCATAGCGTAGCTATAGTGGTGCATATACATGGTGCTATAACGCCTTATCTTGCCCCAGCACTATACAGGACTCCCCTTTTTATCTCCCGTCCCCCTCTCCCCACCACTTCGTGGCAAAACAATATGACGTTATAACTTTTTTCTTCATTTTTTTTTTCCTTTTTTGAATACGGGGACGCTCCCTTCCGTGACATCCTTTAGCGGCGTCGTCGATACGTCTTCGGATATAGACATTATATAGGTTGATGTTTTTATAATAGCCCATGAATTGAGATAGGCACTTTTATGTTCTCCTTTAAGCGAACTTAATAGAGATTTATTTCTCATATCACGTTTGTTCTAGTGACTTCAAATTTCATTATAAAGAAGAGGTATTTTTCTTTACCATAAGTCAGACGTTTGTCCATGACCTCTGCGGATGATAAATAATTGTATTAATTAAATTCCTGTTTTAAAAAGTAAAACAAAGTACTTACAACTCTACGAAGTTTTCCATCATGTACTTCAAATTAAAATAAAATATTGTATGTGTTTCTTTTTTGTGGAAACTACCGGAAATGCCTATCTGGAAATATACCATTATCAACTCTTCTGTTGAAAAGTGAGTGCCTAAATGTGATCAGTTGATGATATACCCAAACTAAAAGCATATATCTAATAAAAAAACGCTATAAAAATTAACGTCACGAAAAAATAATAAAGTAGAAGAGCTTTTTACGACTGGAATTGTGAAAGAATACTTAAACACTCCTTTACGAGTGACGTCACCCCGGCAAATACTTAACATAAATTAATTACCGAATACGCGCCATCACCCTGTTGGTGACAGTCTTTAAGAAAAAATAAAGACGTAGCTATACTCCTCTGCCCGAATATCGCGGAAAAACACAAAAACGGAAACAAAGAGAAAATAAGCAGAGCAAGATAGAGAGAATACAGATTTTAATGAGTGCGAAAGAGTTAGACGTCTATCTATATTTTTGCCGCTCGTGAAGGGGAAGTGCGGGCGATTTTGACACGGTATGAATAAAGAAAATATGAAAGCTTTTGTTGCCGTAAAAATTCCTGTACAGGGGATAAAGTCTTTAAGTTATCAGCGGGGGAAAACCGTTAAGGGCTTTTATATACATATTTTATGTATAAACAGGTAGTCGCTGATTTAGAAGTACAGACAGCAAAACTATTTTAATTTTACTCTACTATTATATAGTGTGAAATTTTGGATTTTTTAATGTTTGAATAATTAGATGTTTGAAGGTTTAGATATTTAAATGTTATTTTTCAGTCAATTGTTCTCATTTTCATTTTAAATCCAACGAAGTTGAATAGGTAAACAGAATATGTTCTAGATTCATATTGTTTTATCCTTTTTCCGAATTTACACGACCAATTAATATTTACAGTAATATAATAGTACCTACCGGTTTTACATTTATAGTTAACTGGTATAAATGTGCTGTAAAGTTAGTTTGCAATAAATATACATAAGAACCGCAGAGAACTGTATTATGTCTTTGTTCAAATAAATTTTTTTGGGTTAAATTTATTTACGGTTTTTTGGAAGAAAGAATTAAAACTTTTATTCCAACACAACACATAAGATAAAACATACAATTATAAATACAAAAATCTGAGCATAGGCAAAATCTCTTGCATATATTCTAGACAGCCAGCTTATGACTGTTTTACTGATCGTACTAATAGATGGGTAGGGTACAGAGGCACAGCGGCAGCGTTTGATGTCTACCAACGTATTTATCGAATATCGAATCCAGTTACACACATCAAAAGTGTCTAGGGATCAACATATATTTTTGCAGAGAACCTGATTGATATTAATTAAAATTTTCTTTAAGGATTCATCAAATAAAGTGTTTTCGTTTGTCACAGTAACGATAAACCAAGTCACCTTTGCATTAATAAAGAAATTTGCCATTTTCCTAATAAAGGGATTTTTGACATTTGAACCACTAACATTAAAGTTCGAAAAAAAGACTGAAATAACAGTTTTCTTTAAAATTTTATTGGGTAACTTAAACAATTAATAATCCGTGTTTCTACCGCGAACACTAACAACACAAGAACATCGGTTTGGCATACTCAAAATGAGTTCATCCAAATCACGCTGTGGAATGGCCGCCCATGTTCGTTGCAACAACAAAAAAAAGTCTTCTTGCGACTGGATACCCTCCATATTCGGCAGAGCTCTTCTCTGTAGCATATCCCATGCATGCTCAATCGGGTTCAAGTCTGGCGACTGAGCAGGCCAGGGCAGGACATTGATGTTAGCTGCGGCGAGAGTCTGTCTTACAACTCTTGCGGTGTGCGGTCGTGCATTATCATGCATTAACTGAAATAAGGGACCGATTTGCACTTGTAGAGGAACGATGACGTCTGATACAATCGTCTCAGCATAAATTTGAGCGTTGAGGTTGCCTCTGATCCAAATCAACTCAGTTCTTCCGCCGATCCAAATACCCGCCCATACCATGATGGTTCCACCACTATAAGGATGGACTTCCTGGCAGGATTTTAATCGCTGTTGGCGTCCAGGGGTTCTCCAGTGTCGTATACGTCTTGTATCCGGTCTCATACCAAAACGAGACTCATCAGAAAAGCACACGAAACGCCATTGTTCTTCTGCCCAATTTCTGTGTTCAAGAGCCCATTGATATCGAATCCTACGATTGTGCATTGCTATAGGTGGTACCCGTAGCGGTCTTCGGTAATGAAGGTTCACTTCATGCAAGCGGTTTCTGACTGTTTGGTCGCTAATTAAGTTCCCTGAAGAGTGATGAAGCCTCACGGCTAACATCATGGCGGTTATTGTTGGAGCTCTTCGAGTTAAGATTTGAATGTATCGGTCTTGTCTTCGTGTGGTGCAGCGATACCGTCCTCCATGGCGCTCAGCCACGGTACCAGTGCTTCGGTAACGTGTCCAAAGTCGACTGATAACACTCTGACTTGTATTCAGAGCTAAAGCCACAGTACGTTGCCGGGAACCAGCTTCTATTATTCCCACGGCTCTGAGCATTTCTTCCCTGCTTAAGTGACGTCGCCGCTCCATAATAACGTTGGTTTTAATCAGTAGTAGGGAAACAGTGGCACTAATAATGTCTTCAATGCGTTGTATGTTTTTATAGGGAAAATATTGACAGCTGATTTTCATCTTTTACTCGAATTTGATTGACAGTTCCTGATTCAAATTATGTAATGCACCAAAAAGGATCCAATAAATTTATAAAATCATAAATTTATTACAAAGCCACATCTCAATCTCAAGAAATCCGCATAAAAATGCTTGATCCCTAGACACTTTTGATGTGTGTATATTGTGGGCTAAAGACGAATACGTGTATTGTATATATGGGAGCGATTACGTCAATGTCAAGAAATGTACTTTGATTTTATACGTAGCTCCATAGTTATATAAAGTACATACGTACCTCGAACATAAACAGGTGCAAAATATGGTGATTAAATTTAAAAAAGTTGATATACAACTAATGTTAGGTACTTGAAATATAACACTCATCTGCAGGGCAATTATGTAACTTTTGTTGCAATCATATTTCAGTTTCAGTCAGAAAAATAGCATTTTGTGATCATGCTTAGACAGTTTCGACTTTTGAAGTATGTTTATTTTGGTCGATCGCTAGATATTGTAGGTGTCAAAACGTGCATATTGTGATCGCAAAATCACAATATTTTTGAAACAAAAGTTACATAATATCCCCTCGTTGCATGATTTGATGATTTGTAAATACATAATATGTACCTAAACAAAGAAATTTAAACGGCTTTTGCAATATGCATATATGGACAGCCGAAAGTTCCTCTTAAAATTCTAACAATCAAATCCGTATGTTTATTAGATATATTTTATCAGTTGGAGCTTAGCGACAAACAAAAGTGTGTAAACTGTCGTTAAGCCTTCACATTAACGACCCTTCGCTAAAAAATTTAGTAACGATACTTAGCCCTGTTAACTATTCATATTCGAACAAATCCAATCGAATTTGTGTTATAGCCGAAAGGGTTTAGAGTTCAGTTTGAATTGTGTCAATAGTCACTGTGGTAAGAGGGTCAATTGTTGTCATAGGGTCATATCGCATTGTAACATGCGTTCCCGTAGCAAATCACTTCCGGACCACTAAATCCAGGCCAAATTAATGCATTTAGCACGCTCCCCGTCCCGTCGACTGGAGATGACAACTTTATTTCATTGTCGCGATATATTTTCTTGTCACTTTAACGTCAACGGCTGGAGGACTTTTTTTTTGGGGAACAATTCGCGATTCTGTAACTTCGTGTAAAATGTGAATAATTTACGAATAGAATTATTTAAATATGTTATCGTTTCTGTCAGGATTTAAGGTTTGATTCGTATAGCCTGGATTGTAGAGCGTCTTTGTGAACGTAATGTCTGAGTTGCAAAAGGGTGGTAATATGACTAAACTTAATTGTAAAAATTTTAAACATTTACTATTGAACTGTGAAAATATTATTATTTACCTGCATCTTATATACAATTTTCAGGCTGAGGACACATGGATTTATGACTATTTCTATGAATAGTTATACCTATCTATAACTGTTCCCCTCAGAAACTACACAGTTTTCCTAAACCAAACTGTATATAACTTTCATCGAAAAACGATCACCTATTACGGAGCTGAGTGGTAAAAAACAAACAATATTAATTACAGTATTGGGATATAATATTTACATTTAGCCACAACAAACCTACCTACCTACTAAACAGCTCTTTCTGAAACACTGATTTAAAATATCATTACGGCTCATATCTGAGATGCCGATCTCACGGGGGGCTGGCAGCGACGATATATCGTTACAACAAATTGTAACAAAGGAGTCCGGCAAAGAAGATTATCGGAGATGACGCGTGGCGCGCACGTGACACGCATGCGGTCGATCATTGGACCATCCACCCTACAACTACATCTCTCTACACAAAACACACCCTAACGCATTGGAGTATAGTTCATTTTCAATCGTCCGAATGCATTATCTACAGTAACCATGACGACAAGCGAGATTAAATCTTAAACAAAAAGTTATAAAGTTGACTTTTGTGTACAATAAGAGACGAGTTAACGTTGCTTAAAAGTAAGAAGTGTTGGAGGGAAATTAATACCACAATTTGAGGGATTTAAAGCTTACATTTACTTTAAATGTAATCAGTAATACAAATACTGTCTATATTAAAAATGCAGTGCTCTTGACTGTTGTGTATTCATAATATTTGTGTCACTTGCAACTATGCATCTAGGGTTAGTAAAAAAACACACACACGCACATTGGTATCTACAAAAATTTATAAAATTTACCGTAATAGTATTCATCTCAATGTTAATTTACCGTACATAAGTAGATACATAACAATTCTTAACCCTTTCACCACTACGTTTTTGTATATAGTCTTAATAAGTTAAGCCTCCAATGACCATTACCTCCAGACCACACGCTTTAGGCATGATTTCTCTATCATAATAGGCACATAGAAGAGTCAGTGCAGTGGTTTGTTATAGTAACGTAATACCTATTATTCGGTCTTTCGTAGATTACCTACGGGGATGGCGGTGAAAGTGTTAAGTAATAGGTATTAGTGCTTGGTGTATTTTTTATAAAAATACTGACTGTGCCACGCGGTTTCACCCGTGAGAGAGAAAATTTCGTCCAAAAAAAAAATTCTGGGTAGCCCTTATCACCTATAGGGGTATAAAAATAGCCTATACGACCTATTCTCCGACCTAGATACCAAATATACATAGAAAATTTCATAATAATCGGTCAAGGCGTTTCGGAGTAGTTCGATAACAAACACTGTGACACGCGATTTTTATATTGTATTAGATATTTAAATTATTGATTATGTAATATGTGTATTATATAGCTGTACTTGTAATTTTAAATAAGTTGGATGTAAAATAGTAAATATCATAAACATAGATATTAAGTATACGTTGGTACCAAAGCATTTGCACACAGGATTAAGGAGTTTTCTAATAGTTTTCATGGTACACATGTTACGGAACAGTTATAGATAGGTATAACTATTCATAGGAATAGTTATAAATCCATGTGTCCTCAGCCTGAAAATTGTATATAAGATGCAGCCAGAAAAAGATTTTTATATAAATAATTTTGTAGTCCGAACTGACTTACTGGCTTACACTTGCATTTCAATGCCAATACTACGTACCACTGCATGGGTCATTACAAACAGACACTTTAATTTTGTTCATTTTGTATCTTGATACATGTGAGTAATCATCACATAATTCAACTTTTGGACACTTAAAACATTATATCTACTTAAAACTTCCTATATCACGTGACTTCTACCACTACACACACACATTACATAAAATTACATCCACTCACTCACACACACTCAGCCTCAGTACACATATAGGACGCACCCTTCTCGTATTTAATTCACAACTAGTTAATTACATTGCTTAGAGTGGCTTACATCCAATAGAATATAGCACTTGAGATTTTATTACAAGTATCTACTTTGAGACGAGATCGGATCGTAACCTCATCGGTTCAATTACTTGGGTGTAGACATTATCAAAAACAAAAATCTAAATTATTAATTTTCAGATCATTACGTGTATAAAATTTTATCACTAGACGTTCCCCGCGTCTTGGTCCACGTAAATTTCGCTATCTCATTGTGAATTTTGGCATGAAAGTGTCCTTATATATTTTAATCTTAAACAGATTGTATCTATGTTCATCCGAATCCGTTACGCTGTTTATGCGTGATGGAATAACAAACATCCAAACATCTATATACATCTATCTACATCTATATATAAAGCTGAAGAGTTTGTTTGGTAGAAC
This sequence comes from Zygaena filipendulae, assembly GCA_907165275.2. NCBI lineage: Eukaryota > Metazoa > Arthropoda > Insecta > Lepidoptera > Zygaenidae > Zygaena > Zygaena filipendulae. Next base: position 6,490,305 of record OU015671.1, read on the forward strand.
GCACTAATCTCAGGAACTACTGGTTCGAATTGAAAAATTCTATTTTTGTGTTGGATAGTCCATTTATCGAGGAAGACTATTATAATTTATATTTATAGGCTATCCTCAAGCTACGACCGATAGGAGCGGAACGTCAAATTAACGCGGGTGAAACCGCGTTGCACAGCTAGTCTTGTATAGGTATGTATCTAATTATCTGAAATTTCAAACCGTGCTGCTATAGTTTACAAAATCTTTTCGGAACTCTTGGAGGACAAGGAAGAAAACATAAGCTCGAAACATCATACCTAGGTATATCTTCTTGCATACATAAAAAACCAATACTGCGAAAATTATTATTGTGTCATAGGTACGTACAGCATCATAAAACACATCAAAATCCACTTTTAACAATTTTTATCGACACAAAAATAAATCTTCGATTCCCGCTGAAGATTCTCAGCGCAACAGTTACGTACTGAAAATAAACAAAATTTACGCGGCTAAGCTTCCTCGAGTACAGTCAGTGCGGATAAACCTCGGCCGGCGCACTCCATCGCGTTTCGTCGGCGATCATCGCACGCGTGACGTGGGGTGCGAAGCGAAGCGAGATAAGTATCGGGCCGCCACGTGCGACGCGCGCGGGACATGCAATTTTTTTATTATACCCATGTTATTATTACATTGCAACATTGAATATTGCTGTTGAATGTACTGTAATTATAGTTTGAAATATAATTTAAAAAAGTTCGTTCGATATTAAATAAAACTCATGGGTCAGCTTTGAAACTTTTTTCAAATTATATTCTATACTATACCTATTGTTCTAAAAATACGTACAAAAAGAAAGGACAAATATTTTTGAAACAACTTTAGGATTAGGAGAGTTCTCTAATTACTACCCCTAACGACGTGTAGGTATGCTAAATTTCATACAACCGTGAGAAGTTAAGAAGGACATCAACTTAATTTTGTATGAAAACAGACGAAAACCAGTGTCGCCGGGTGGTTTTCGCACACAAAACTATTCATCACGTACTAAAACATTCATTAACGTAAAGAAATGTATTAAACGCGTTATGTTTTTACTTAGTCACGGTTTTCAAAATTCACAGGTTGGGAATATTGTAGTAACTATACTTGGGATGACAGCAAAAGAAGTTTTGGGCAAGTTAGAGCATTTGCTCTAAGTACCTTTGTAACGTTAGCGCGCCTTCCCCCGCCTACATGTCCTCTCTAGTTAATTTATTTTCTCTGTGGTGAAAACGTAACAAACAAACTCACATTTGCGTTTCTGATATATATTAGGATGTCGTGATATAATAATATTAAAACCTATTTCGTTACTTTAGATTTCTCTGGCAGTGTCAGAGATGAATTGAACTAATGTTTTGTATTTATCATAATAATACAGAATAATAGAATCTTTTTAAAACATTGTCGAGCATTAACTTATTGAAATCAATGGCATGGCAACACTAAATGAAATCACTTTTATATCCCGCACTATAAACTACTTGAGTGTCCACTAATCTTCCACTTTAGACGAATCCAGGGGAAAGTAGCGATAGAAAATAAATGCTATTTTCGCTAAACAAAACCAACTACTATCTTTTAACGATCATAAAAGCAATAGGTATCTATATTATTTGCTAGACTAAGCTTTACGTAGATCTAAATATATTTATCTTATTATCTAAATATATTTATTTTTGTCTTATTATTATTATCTTGATAGTTGTAACACTTTTTTTAGCTATTTTACTGTTTGACTGCCATGAATATTTCCATACTCTATCTAGTAGCTTGGAAGTGATCGTTTTATAAGGCTACCCTTTGTAGTCACTAAATAGTCTCTGGTTTTCGCTAGTTGTTAGCCGTTTTAGTGATTGTGGTTTTCATTCATTTATTCATAGTCTAACACTAGCTTTTCAAGAAATTAGTTGACAAGTTTAGATTAGTCCTATATAATTATTTTGTATAATAGCAATGACCGTGAGGTTTCTCTACAAATAAAAACAATTAAAATTAATATTGAAAGGTGATAATGAGTTTGATTGCTATTTTTTTCCACCCGAGCAAGGAAATTGGCCCTCCCAACTCACGAGAGTAAAAGTTTTTAGACTCGGGTAAGCAAACCCACAACACTACACCGATTTAAATTTTTAGCCGACTTCAAAAAGGAGTTTAAAGTTCTATGTTCGGCTGTATGTATGATTTTTTTTTAACCGAGTTCCGTCAATCCAAATTTTTTTTATGACATGAATACCTATTGTTAGTAACGAAAAAGCAACCTGAGAGTTTCTCGCTCTTCACTTAGGAAATCTGCCTTCAGAGCTAGTCGTAAGTGTAAAAAATATGTACCTACCTACCTAATTTTATGGTATATTTCTAATGTAATATTTACTTCGACTATTGGTGAATTTAGTGATCTGCTATTCGATAGAACCACCACAGATAAAAAAATGTTATAATGCAAATGTATACATTTTATGTCTTCTGCTCAAAGTAAAGACAGACAAAGTACCAATACTTTGTCTGTCTGTACTTTGAGCACTAACCCTCACTGAACGGGGGTAGGTATACAAGTAGTTTGTCTTGTGATACCATCATCGATATGCGAAATTGAATCAGGCAGGACACTTGATCAAAAACCAACACGTTTACAATTATTTCGGGTTATTTGAGATGCTTTGCACAATATTTAATCTCTTTAAATTAAACGTTAAAAATCCAATACAGTAGTTAATTTCTTTTTTTTTTCGAAAGTCAATATAAATCTTTTAATTTCGAAATTTAGTTTTTACAATCGGTATAATTTAAATATAAGGCTATAAAAGTAGGTAATATAAGCCTTAATATGTTACTATGGAGATTACAAATCTGCCGAAAACTAAAAATAACAATCAATGATGATACTGCGTTTTAGAATACACATCTATACTACATATAATAAAAGAATAGAATCCGCGATTCTGTACATTGAATATTTTTACCTAAAATTGAGAGGGGTGATAAAAGAAGAGTAACCGAGCACGAAAAAGAGTCTTTAAAATTCTTTTCAGTCTGTCTGTCTGTCTGTTCGCGATAATCTCCGAATCAACTGAACAGATTGTCATGCGGTTTTCACAGGTAGATTAAGCTTAGTCTGGAGCTACATATAGGCTTTGTTTCATTGAAATCGGATGTCGGGAAAAAAGTTGTTGTATAAAAACCTATAGCGCGGGTGAAACCGCGGGGCACAGCTAGTCAAAAATATGCGTCAATTTCATTCTCCGTACACGACCAACTTACATAATCAGCTATTGACCTATAAAACATAATGTTAACAAGCACATGCTTGACGTGATTAAATAAATAAGAACTCGTTTTAAAAAACTACAAAAATGTCATTTATACATATACTAGCTGTCCCCCGCGATTTCATCCGCAGTAATTCGGAGTTCCCGAGGGAATTCCGGGATAAAAACTATCCTATCTCTTAAGTTGGACCAAATACAACATAGTGACCAAATTTCATCATGATCGGTTCAGTAGTTTCGGAGTCCATCGCGGACAAACAACGTGACACGTGAAGTCCATCGCGGACAAACAACGTGACACGTGATTTATTAAGATTATGTAATGTTCAAACACCGAACGTTGTGCTCGTTGCCAACTTGCCCGTCCCTGCCATAGACTTCTTACGCGCCACTTCCGTTACCTGCAAAAATGTTACTCCGTTTCTATGCAAAAAGAAATATGAATTCAAAACGTGTTAAAAAAGACCTCCATAGTTTAGAACAAACTTTGTCTTAAATATAGATGTAACATATTTCTAAGACAAGTTAGAGAGAGTAGGGGGCGCGGTGGGCCGGTCCGTCCGCAAAGCATTCTTAGGGCGATCTCGGCTGAGTGCACATCAAACAAGCGGGCCCGGATCGCAACACAACATTCATAATCAGGCGTCTAAGTCTTCTTTGATAAACAACATTAGCGGGGCGTCTTTTGAGGAATTTAATTTGCGTATACATTCGTACCGTTTGTGTGTTTCAAACTATTGAGCTGTATTATTATCATCTTAACATAAAGTTTTGTTAAGGTGGATCGTCAGGTATAACTATTTATTAATTTCAATAGATATTTCCTCGCACTACGGCTCCCTTATGGCTTTTAGCCTGAAAACACAAAAATTTAATAAACTGATTTAAAAATGTTTTTTTTTTCTACGTAGATTTTGGTATTGGTGATTTTAACCGCTATAGATGTTGGTGTTTTAACTACAAATTAGACATACCTAGACAATTTCTTTAAATAATGTACACTACGTATATATTATGTACCGCATTATTTGCTTGACTTTCACATTAAAAGCTTATAGTACGTAGACATGTACGTGGTGAAAAGTTTATGTAATATTTTTTGTAAATTGTGATAATTTATATTTTAAATAAATAATTATAATAATGTATGTAATTTGTACTCGGTGTTTTACGAGCGTTTTTCTAAACATGTTCAAAACAGCAGTCTAACTAAGCAAGTGGCAGGGTAGTGTCAGCTCAAAGCTCGTTTGTGCTCCTACCCTGGAGGGGTGGGCCCCTCAGCGCTCGCGAGCGCACGATCAAAACGCTCGCATATGTTGTGCGTTTTACGCAGTTTTAATTTTAATCCCACTCACGCTCGTTTGCATATTGTCTATACTCGTGTGTACACACACACAGATAGATGGAGGAACACTGATTTGATGTGGATTTAGATAAGGCAGGTGATGATAAAGTTGTGTTAGAAAGTTTGCAAAGTTAATAAGAATTTGAATCATTTATCCATTAACCAATGCACTTATCAATAGACAATTATGCAAGTGTCCATATCACGGGATAGACATTTTAGACAAAGATGACATCAAAGATATCCAACAGCATGTTACTATAAGAATAAGAATCTTAAGTTAAATCTTAATCTTAATATTTAAAAATAATAAGAATCTTTCTTCTACTATTATTAATAGCAGAACTATCATTTGACAGAAACATTACGTATAATTGTAACTTAAAAAAGTTTTGTAACTTAAAAAGTTAGTTGTTATCTACAAGCCCTATTTATTCTTCAAAATATTTTATTTTTCCAATGTCTTTTTTTTTAAATAACGAAACCACATTGATTGACCCCACACGGTGAGCTAAACAGCAAACACAGCCACATCGCTGAGAGAAAAATCAATTTATTTATTTTACATTAGAAAAGATATCTCAAAAACCTGTCGACTTTCGAAAATCGGTTCAAGGAAATCTTATTTAACACCAGCATCATTTGAGATTGGTGCCCCTTTCTTTTAACAACCTATAGTTGTATTGTTTTTAACCGACTTTTTCATACAATGTACTCTATATACAGTGTAATAAAGCTGTATTAGATAAGCTTCTGTAATTCAACACAAAAGGCAACTTTATAGCGGTACCTAGTGTTGCTAGTTAGTTGTTGCTAATAGTGGCTATTAAAACCGCTACCAACAATTGATATTGATTGCCAGCTATTGTGAACCAATGCCAGCCATTTGTGGCCATGGACGGTTGCCGCGCAAACCATTCATTACGCAATGCGGATTAGCATTCCACACTCAATGTTATATAACAGACCTGTATGTAGGTGTTATATACTTGCATAGCCATCGTAATTGCTGACAAACATTTTGTTTTAAAACACTGATCTAAGTAGTTAAATTACTGATCTATAAAACTAAATTCAGAAATAATTATATTTTATATTAGCTGTGCTCGCAATTTCACCCGCGTTAACTGAAGAATTTCCTCAGAAACTCTCCTATTTCAGAATCTAAACTAGGTACTCGTAACTCTCGTAAACTATTTATTACAAGTAACATTTTAAAAATGCGGAAAAATATTGTAAAGTATTCAGCGCTACGCCGTAGCTAATAGCTACGATTCGTAGCATCTAGAATAAAGCTTTCAATTAAAATAATGTTAAAATCAAACGAGCAAGCAGATGTGATTCCAATAACATACAAGTTTAAACGTAGAAATTTTAAAATTATTGATGTGAACTTAAAGGGCATTTTATTATAATTTCACAGTCACGGCTATCAGTTATCACCCCTAGACATGCGTGAACGTTGACATCCCGAATCGCCAGCCGACTGATCATAATACGTTCCGAAACTAAATCAGACACGATAGTACAGTAGGTACCCTCCTCTAGTAAACATGAGTTATGACTTATTAGACACAATACAACGCATAAAGCTCCCCACACACCGCGCGCGACATCTAATAGCCCCTGTTGAGTCCAAATGACATGTCAATGCATTGTCACCTTTACGATTTACGAATGTGGCGACACCACAGTGATGACCGCTGTGTCTGTCCTCGTCGCGCGCGCTTGCGACTAGTGCCATCCCTCTCTATTTGATATTTATTATAATTTTATGCGGCGTCCACACTGTGCAGTGTCGCTTTTGTGCATTAAACGATGTGCTTGTCGGGTTTTTGTTGTTCGAGGGTGGGTATTAAATGTAATAACGGCACTATCGCTGTATCTGTGCGGTGTTTATGAATATAAATGAGGTTTTTTTCTCGTCCAACCGAACCCGATGCTAGATTTAATTCGGTGATTACGAAGTGTCAGTTGTCTGTAATTATGGTAGCGATTTCGATACCACAAGTGGGTCGTGGTTTTGAATGGATGATAGAGTCAGGTTACTTTAAAAAAAATTGATTGGTGTTGATATAGTTAAAGTTTTGTTGATTTATCTTTATACAGTACTTTAGTAGGTATTGCATCGTTAACTGTAAAACATAACATCCACATTTGCAATAGTAACATTGAATAAACGCGCCAAACCGTGCATTCTTTCAATAACAATAGTAATGTATAATCACAAAAAAATGTACAAAATTAAAAAAAGTCGTTGAAACGTTGTCATTCTGATCCATTCGAGCGTTCATCTCTATTGTAATAATACACTACTATTATGGCATTTTTAATAATAATAATGCAATGTATTATTGTCATTAAAATAAAATCATTATTATCGACGGCCGGGAGAGCCGTTCACAAAGTAAACACAATTGACTTTTGCCATTTGGTTGGCTCTCCAAAGATTAAGGCATTTAATTATATTGACCCTTCGAATGTTTTCACCACTTCATTGTACAGTACACTGTGCTATATTTCATGACAATTGGCAAGTAAACAATATGAATAAGTAATTTATGAATGGTATTAATAAACTATTTAAAATGAAGAATATACTTACTATGTTTTGCTCTACATTTTGCAAATACAATCTAAAATTCAACTTGAATCATATATAAGTACCCTATAAACAAATTCTGGTAATTGTAGCGTGATTTTCAATTTTTAGTATCGTTTTCTTACTGAAATCTATTTTCTACTTTTGAAAAACTAAGAACTACCGTAGATCTTTTGGTATCCTCTCCATTGCTATACCAATGAAATAAATTTTCGTGTAGATCGTCATTATTACTGTATTACTTTTTATATCAAAATCATCCGTAATAAAATAGAGTTGGTATATAAGCTCCATATTGTTGCATATAGGTCAACTGCAGTACATACATACAAGCCGTATCGAAGAATAACTGTTTAGAGACATTTAAAAATAAAATCATATCATGTATAGACAATAAATAAATCAATAATCAATTTTCCGCCACCTCTTTCGGCTCTGGGTATTTTGGTCCGGATTTTTATTATTCTGGCAACACGTCTAGCGGAAAATCACGTCCTGCCGCCGTGCCGCGCGCCGGCTCAAACGACGCAAGCCGGGAAAATCACACTTATTTATTATTGACGAATATAACAAGGCGTTTAGTACGCACCAGAGGAGGCGAGGGGTATATTTTTCATATTTTCGAACACACTTGACCGATGTCCTCATCCCTATTTACCGCTCAAGTACACAAACGGATAGATAACATGTTTGGTGTTGCTAGTTTTTGCGTCCAAGGATACGTTTTGATTTATGAATGAACTAGCTGTTCTCCGCGGTTTCACCCGAGTTAATTTTGGAGATCCCGCGGGAATTCCTACCCGGAAAAACCTATTTTCTTCTAATCGTGGCTATTAAATTCTAATCAGGATAAAGATAATAATATGTAAGTCCAAATTGAGAGTTAGTCTATAAACTCATATACCCCGTATAAAGATTAGTACACGAATTAAACTAACTTTCAAATTGAGATGTATAATTCCGTAATCTTGCCCATGTATTGAAATAAGTATTGTATTTCTTTATACAGTGAGTTTGACTGTTGAATATGTAAAAATAATTGAAATGCATATATCGAAATTCTAAATTAACCTCAAAGGTGAAAGTGGTGTTGAAAGCTTCTAATAAATCATCGCATATCATTACATTCTCATGCCATGCCTATTACACAACTGCTTGTCGACTCACCCATTATAACGTACCTATGAGGAATACCTCAGTCTAGAGTTAATAAAGCACATTGTAGAGCCCCAAACACACCGCCCCCCGTGTCGCGCCACAAAACGCGGACGTATTGACAAACTGCCTATAAGTCTCAATCAAACAATAGAATTTATGAGGTCCTTAAGTTATTGACCCATTTCTTGGATTGTACCGAGCAACAATAGTCTATCGACAATTAAATTTGAATCACGTATCGTGGGAATCGCTTGAATTAAGTGCAGTTTTGACTTCTGCTGTCATCTTAAGTATGGGCGGTGGTTTCTTTTTTGCTGGAGGCGTAAATATTCGCTCCGAAGGGGCGGTGTGTGGTTAGCCTTGTATTATGTTGATTGTGAGAAAGTTCTTGATTCTTTTGTTGTGCCTACTTAATAAAATTATTCTCTTTAATTGTTGGATAATTTACTGATCGTAGTTTAATCACGATGTGCGAAAGATACTACTATATTTATGGTCTCGTTAATTAGATGTTTCAATTTTAATCCAATAATGTTGTATAATATGTATATGGTACCTAATTAATTTCACTAGAGAAATATTTAACAACTACCCATGTATTTTGGTTATTTCTATATAGGTACAACAACAGAATAAAGTGAAAGACAAATAATTAATCATAAGTAGTTAAATTAAGTTGTATAATATCATAACAAAAGATTTTACTAGGTGGTTAGTGCAATAGAGTACGTTAGGTACATCTATGAATTTTTCTTACTGAGTAATTAATATCTGACACCAGGAAAAAAACAATAGATAAAAAAGCACAAAACAATGGATGCTATAAATATCTATATTCATTCCTAACTTCATAAATAGCGGCAAACTACACCTACCTATACAATAATTTTAGTCAAGAAATATTAAAAACAAAAGAATAATCAATCAACTCAAAAGGTGCACAACTGAACAGTTGTTCGCTTGGCGCTGCAAAAATGTAGATCAGAATAAACTCTTGTAAAATAAATGCGTTTCGGAAAAAAATCTCTCTCTCGAGTCACACAAAATATTGACTCGCAAAGTGCCGACAGCGACGCACAATAGCCTCAGCAGGTTGCCTTTTGTGAACACCCTTCTTATACTCAACAATGGCCGGCGAGCGTACCCGGTGCATTGCGTTTTTATTTCGGCACACATTAATATCGCGATCGTAGAAAGTAGCGATGTAAATGATAGTGGATTTCCATGGTAGTGATTAATTGCAAGTGATTTTAAAGATCTATTGTTTAAGTTTAAAAATCACGCTAAAGTGATGACTCTACATTTTCCTTTAATATTAAGATTGTATTATTTAAATTTAAAATTCAATGTGATAATATTTTTACATATTCATAGACATTGTATTCTGCTATTACAGTTTACAATTTTCTCCACAGTCAGAGTGGTTTTTTTTATACTTGTTTATACCACCCAACCTGCATTCTTATTGTAAGCATCTAAAAGCAAAAAAATACACTTAACATTTTAAAATGCCGTATACAACGCAACAAAAACTGCAACGCAACAATAAGCAAATTAATATTTTATGAAAAATGTAAACAATAAACTGTTAGCGCAATCAAAGAATCGATACGATCAATAGAGGGGACACCCTCTATTTACCACGTTCTGTTTCGCACAGCGCTCCCAACGTTTCGCAAGATGGGTGCCATGAAATAAAATATAAAAAAAAATCGCTCTCTAAGCTTATTGAAAAGTATGCTCGCCCTACGTTCACGGAGTCTGAGCAAATATAAGATAATTTTCGCGCTTCACCTAACTCGGTATTTAGGGGGCACCTTTCATACTTTTTACGTCGATGCCGTTTGACGGTAGCTAGGTGCGGCGCGGTGCGAGCACAGTGCGCGCCGACCGTTTTAATGTAATTTATTTTGTATTCAAATCGTGCCGCTGCGACGTCGCTAACGGTGAATCGGAACGTTGCCGTCTCGATTGGTGCGCGATTCCTCTGCCTTATGCCTGCACTACATTATCGCCGATGATCGTTGATCGTGTGATCATGTGATCGGCGATCATGTGGATACCTCAACGCGATCACAGGCGATTCCCTTTGATGCGTGCCCGAAAACCGACGATTCACGGGTCGCAGGCGATCATAGACGATGATCAGCTAGTACAGCTGAGTATGCCCTCTACACTATCGTGCTCGCGTATAATCGTCTGTACTCGGCGATAATATAGTGCAGCCATTAGAGACACAGTTATAAACAACTAGCTGTACTCCGCGTTAATTTTGGAGTTCCCGTGGAAATTCCGGGATAATTAAGGACCCTATGTCCTGCTTTACGTAGGTGTACCCGTGACAACGTGTATGCAAAATTCCATGTGGGTTCGCCCGCGTTATTAGAGTTTCAGAGTTCCCGCAGAAATACCAAAATAAAAAATACCCTGTACCTCTTTTAACGTGTATGCAGAATTTCATGATGATCGGTTTAGTAGTTAAAGCGTGACAAACAGGCAGTTAATTTTACATAGAGATATGTATTACACTACCTATAAACAGTTACTTTCATTACCTCCATTCGAAATTGAAGCACGTAATAAGTCGTGTATTAAAAAAGGTAAATAGAAACATACAAAATATATACTAGAGACGCATGTAATAGGGCCTTAATTTATTGAAGTTGGTTAAAAAAGGAAAAAATCTTTTACAAAAATGCCTCTACCTACGAGACTCTACAAAAAACATAATCTTTTCGATAGCTTTTAATCCTTTCGTAAGACGGTAGGCGAAGTACAACAACTTTTTCATATGTTCAAGCACATAAACTGCAATGAGAATTATTCCTCTGTAATGTGGTTACGTGCACCACAAAAAGAATGATTCGAAGTCATTCACATGAGAGATTGCACCAATTGTTGAACGGACATTGTCTAAATGCATGCTTGTAAATAAAATTAATTTCTCAAACACACAAATATAAACAAAATAAAACATAAAAGGGGTTATATAGGTACGTATTGAAGTATTAGTGGAGTGCATTCGTGGAAACAAGTCAATTGGTGTGTATAATTCGTATTAAGGGTCTGTTTTCAATTCTTTTACTTGGTAAATACTTAGGTATGGCTTATTTTTTACTTAACCCGAGCAGGACAGTCAGAAGAAACTTTTTTTATTAGTAGTTAAGTTAGTTAGTAAGTTTAGTTAGTAGTTAGGGTCTATTATTAATTTTTCACCCTTAACCCTTTCACCGCCATCCCTGTAGGTAATATCACGATCTACGAAAGACGTGTTCCCGGGGCCAGACACGTAATATTACGTTACTAACAAACCACAGCACTGACTTTTATTCTAGAGAAATTATGCGTGTGATCTGGAGGTAATGGCCATGCTTTTGTAGCCTTACCTTGTTAATGCTAATACAAAAAAATGGTGGTGAAAAATGTGTTCATTCATACTTTTCATGTAAAACTTGTTAGAAAACCAGCACTGGTATAATAACTTTTGTATAACAAAGAGATACTTTTGTTAATTTACACTTTTCAGTTAAAATACCTAGTGATAAAAACAAATAAACCATTCGCTCCATTAATTGCTTCTATAATATAATTAATGTTTGCTTCTGCTGTTAAAAGAATAATTGCTTTAAGCAATTAATATTGCCTGCAACAAAATGAATTGTGACTCATTGGTTCGCATCACGGCCATTTTGTCAAATAAATAAATAGCTTGTTAAAAATTTCCATTTCGTTTGTATTTTAAACTTCTCGCAAATCAACCCCTTCGAGAATCCTCTCCTTTCATACTTGAACGGAGCAAACGAGACTTCCCGGACATTTGGCGACTTTTAATTTTTTTACTGTTGCTTGCTTGTTATAAAGTTATCGGACGAATCTATCGCTGGACAAAACTTTAATTGGGGGTCGGACTCTATTTGAAAAACTTACTGTGACTTGTTGAAAATAATTTCAGAAGTAAAGAAAATTTCGTTTTTAAATATGCTTTGATCATTTTCTTATCTAGAATAAGTCGGTGAGCTTTGATTGTACAGAAATGCGCAGAACTAACTCTTCCAAAAATATTAGAGTTGATAATGTTATTTAGATGTGATAATAATAATAATTGATCAAATTAAAAAAAGTCAATCATTTATTGTAATTTAATTGAAGTGGAGGTACAAAAATAAATAGCAAAAACTCTACGTCCATGTTATCGAAAAAATAAATAGACGAACAGTTCTTGTTCTTTTTTTTTTTGTTTAAAAAAATGCGCGTTCGAATATCGATCGCGGCGCACTTTCTCGGTCCACCGGCCATCGCGTCAGCTGCCAGTCACCGCGCGCCGTAGACCACCGCGCGGCCGCGTATCGTGTTACCATCTATCGTCTTACGGCCTCGCCTTGCCTTCCTGCCTGCGTCTAAGTTACCCTCTACGTCCGTTTGGCGCGCTGTCACATGTCTGCCGTGACAGTTGGTAGGCCCGCCGGTGCGCCGGACAGCCGCGGTGGTGAAGAATGAAGATATTCAGAAAGTCTGTAAAGGAGACGAAGTACCTAGACTGCGTTCAACAACTATACCTATTTACCCCCGCCGCACCGGCCACCCAAAAAATCGATTTAAAAAGACAGAACTGAATCGAAATCTAATATTAATCTGTCGCCAATCTCTGTTCTTCTTTCGAACGTATCCCATAAAAAAATAAACTATCTAAAAAGTATCTAGGTACATAATATATTATATAAAGATCTTACCCACTTGTAAAAATAACCTATTAAACTAGGCTGTAGTTAATGAATACTATATTACTAAATAAATAGTCTTTTTCTACACAAAGTCCCACTTGTATATAACATTCTAGCAGAGTCGCTTTTACTCGTGTCGAATCGGTTTTATAATGATAAGGTTTTCAATTACACATTTATTGTAAATTAATTTGTATTTCTGTCCTCAGAACCTATTTCTGATTTTTATTTTATTTAAAAATATTTGCGTTGAACTTTTACTTTTTTTGCAAGAGTTCACTTACCTACAATCTAGACATGCAAAGAATCAAACGATGAACTAAATACCCCGAACTTTTTGTTCGTTACTGTATGTACAGTCGAGCACATAAATCAGGCACGTCTCGAATGACAGTCGTGAGTCGACACACCACACACAATAACTAGATATTATAAACAATTTCAATAATCAATTTCTATCACGCCCGTCCGATCCCATGTCGTCGCTGTCTCGGTGCCCTTTATCGTCAATATATGGTTAATATCGTCACAATATCGTATCTCAATATCGAGCTCCGAGATAACTAATACGAGATGATTTTTTTTATTATTAATAATATCACAGTATACGTGTATTTTCCCTATCTATTTCGGAAGACATGTCGTTAATTGAATTTGAATTGTCAATAATACCGAGCGCGATCTCATAAAAAATATGGTAATTGTTGGTATGGCAAAAAGAGATATGATATTAGATAAGTAATTATTTAACTTGGACTTCCTACCCTCAAATAGGAGTCGTGATATCTACTCTTAAGCAGCTGAATGTCCAGATTTGATGTGAATTTGAGACAATAGCCTAAAACTTAAACCACATCGTGTACCTATGGTATAACTTGATTCTCACTTGCATTCAGATTTCCAGTTTATTTTCAACTTCATAAACCCTAAACGAAACCATGAAAGCAATTTTATTCTAAATACAGATACTTAAAAAAAATTATTTATTATTTAGGATTAGTAGCACAATCACTTATAATCGTCAGCTGATTTTTAGAACTAATTTGGAATGACTGTTAGTTCGGGACGCTCACCAGAATACTATAGCTACAGCAAAATACTATAATTACAAAAAAAAATCTTCACCAGGTATCGTCCATAAACCGGGTGCTTCGCAACCTGGCAGCCCAAAAGGAGAAGACCAGCAGCCAGCAGCCCTCATCAGACTGTTCCACTCCCGTGTACGAGAGGCTGAGGCTACTTGGGACCCCAGGAGGCGCCCCCGGCTGGCCCCGGGCGCCGTGGCCTGCCCAGATCGATGCTAGGACTCCCCCCTATCAGCTGCACAGTCTCAGCCCTGGACCTCAAGCGATGGCGTGCAACGGCGGCGATTTGGGGATGAAGAAAAGTGAGTCTTTGCCTGCCTTTGATTAATACGAACCGGCCGTATGTGACTTACTTTTTTTTAGTTCATTAATGAAAATAATTGCCCTCCATTATTTTTGTGCTAAATTTGACATCAATATAAATAAAAGTACTTACCTAATGTGTTTTCTTTCTACAAGTATTAGAAATATGAGTTCATTTCTTGTGGGAAAAAAACGCAAACTTTTTCTCTCTAAACATGAAGTTAATCTAGTTAAACATGTTTAGTATAAAATCTTAAAAGTATTCATTTTACGTATAATTATTTATGTACATTTCTCAGTGGGTTTTAAAGTTTGAAAGGAAGTTATTATTTGTCATTCCCGTCTGTCATTGAGGTTGTACAGTTTATTTTCGTAGGTGCTAGCCGCAGACAGTATTAAATTAAAAACAGAAAAAAAAACGAATGAAAAAACGGTCCAAGCAAAAAGCCGACAATACGCAACAGCCTGTCACAGTGTCTGGTAACAACACAACTTTTTCACCAGCATTTTGATAGTCGATTTGCGGTTCCCCCTTGACGGAAGGGGGGACCGAGGTGTGGCGGGGGGAGATGGTTGGGGGGGCCGGTAGAATCCCGCCTACACGGTACCGTCAAAAACATTACTCTGCCCATCCGGTTGGAAGATTTAATTTTCATTTTTATCTCAAACATCCCCCTTTGTAGTGGTCTGTACTCTGTATCCAATTAGGTCGCTTTGAGAATTTTTCTGAAACATCCTATGTATAGCTACGCAAAATTATATCTGATAGGTAGTAGATATCGTATAACAAGATCCAACTCCGCTTTGGAGTTATGGAATTTTTAATTTCGATTATATTCACGATATTTTTCGCTGAACTGTCTAAAACATAAAACTTATTACAAGCGAATTTTTTTTTTTTTTGTAAAAATATTTCAAGCTGCCTTTCATCTTTCTTTTTACTTCAGTGGTTTCAATATACATAGATCGCACAAGTTTCGTAGGGATCTAAGTTTCTAACGCAATTGATATGTTATACCACTAATCAATTTTCCTTAAATTTTTGTTCTTACTTCGTTTTTTTTTTTAAATAGTGCCAAATACCCAAGATGTACAATGTACATACAAGATAAATAGCGCACAAAAAATCAACGAACGGTAGACGAAAAAAATGTCCCAAAAAATCACTAACGCTGATTAGGAAAATGACCTTTCGATCTTTTATTTTTATGTATATTTACATTTATTTACATTTTATTTATTGACATAAGGATAAAGAGATTATTTTTAAACCTATTAAATAAGCGGAGCATACGCAAACACAAATTTTTGTATAAGTTGTAACATATAGATATTTTTAATAAAAATCGAATTAATTTCAATTTTGATTCGTATTTAACGTTTAATTTCTATTTTAGTAACATTCTCTTTTCAATTTTCATTCATGAAATTTTGCATACATGTTATCAGGAGTACAGAAAACGACATAGGGTAATTTGTAGTCAGGAATTCCCGCAGAAACTCCAAAATTAACGCGGGTGAAACCTCGGTAAATAAATTATTTTAATGCGACCACAGTTCTGTAATAGGTAGGTGACTCGAACACACCGAGCATGAAGCGTAAAAGTGCCGGTAAATCGGTGAGTCGATAGCCGGGACCGGTCGCTGCTTACACGCTTCGGCGGCCGGCGTGATGTTATACCCACGTTCTTGTTTGATATGATGAAACACGCGCGACGCATTCCACTTTCCGTGGTTAATATTGAACCAACCTCTTCTTTTCTTCTTATGGATTTTTTAACGACTTCCAAAAAAGGAGGAGGTTCTCGATTCGACTGTATGTTTTTTTTTTATATTTGTAACGCGATTACTCGAAGATGGCTGGACCGATTTGAAAAGTTCTTTTTATGTTTGAAAAGGTATAGTCATGAAGTCATATATTTTCATGAAGTCAGGATCTGATGATGGGATCTTGGCAAAATGGAGGGAACTCTTCAAATATATAGTATTTCACGGTTTGCGATTCGATTGGATAAGTAATTGCATATACTTAATGTTTTTAGCCAGTTTCAAGTGAAATAAGTTGAAAATGTATTTGCTGTAAGTATTTATATTAGCATTTAGCATCGTTGTACGGTTTGATATGACAAACCATGGAACTATAGTATTCAAAATCTTTCTCGAAGCTCTTGGAAGACACCAAAGAAATCAGCTCGAAATATCATGTATGTAAACCGCCACTGCCAACAATATTGTCCCATTACAGCACCATAAAACTCAACTAAATATCTTTTTAATGATAGGTACCTACCTACTTCTATAAGTAACATATAAGAAACTGTAGCATCTTCAATGCCTAAATTTGTTACCTACTTCAAAAACGATTACCTAACTGTTATGAAATCATCTGTTTGTAATATACTTGCACACTTACATTAGTTACATTTGTTTGTGTATAGGGTTGCCTACAGTAGCACTTGCACGGACGGGACGGGACGGGCACTGGTCAAAATGCGGAAATTTGCTAAAAATGGCGGGACTTCTGTTGTCAAAGAAAAGTAAGGCGAGAACTTCGACTTGGAATCAGATATAGTTTTCACATAAAAAATTGTTTTATTAAATACTAGCTGTGTACTGCTGAATGCGTTTGCCTGCAGTTAATTTTTTTTTTCTCTAAAAATAATAATATCCACCAAAGTTTCAGTTCAATCAGAATAGGAGCGCATATAAGACGAAAAAAGATACAAAAAAAAAACACATGAAGTTCGTTTGACACAAGATGCGCTATTTTCACTGGAGCAAAATAAAAACAGGCATTCCCATCTTCTTCTCGAAAGTGTCTAGAAACGGGACATCCTCTTCTCGCGGGACGGTTGGCAACCCTAGCTGTGTGCCAACCATAAGAACAGCAACAGTCAGTCGGCAACAGTGAAATAACAAAGCATAGCCCGCGGCGGTACAATCTGTTTTGACACAAAAGCGCACAGTAAACTGGTATTACAGATTCTAATTACAAGTAACAGACGGATTTACATGATCTGTATATAATAAAGTGAATGAATACATGATCTGTATAGAATAAAGTGAAATTTAATTAAAATGTATTAACACTAAACTATTTTAATAGCCAAAATAGTTACCACATAATTAGTATCTACTTTCATCTTGCCTTTACTTTGAGCTCTAGATTATCCCGTATTTATTTAAAACCAAACGCTACGCTTAAAATTCGCATGAATAAAATCTTATTGAATAGAAATAAGTGGTTGAAACACATAAAAAGAAATGGTTGTAAAATCGATGCGCCAAGGTCAGTTTTCGTTTCACGAAAACCGTTGAGAGAATCTTTAACTGCCGAAAGACAAACAGACAAGGTCATAGAACGGGAGCGTTGGATAAATCCATTAAGGGGCGAAAACTAAATAAAACGCACTGAATAAAGGGAGAATTCTTCTTGATGGATGCTGTTAAAAAGAGATATCATCATGCAATCGGGCATGTGGAGAAACGAGATGCAACACTGTCTGGCCTCTCGAGATAAGGCAAAGAAAAATGTCGCAGTATATTTTGTACGCGGGGTCCGTGGATAAATGGTTATTACGGGGTTCCGTGGTGCTAAATTAGTGAGATGTATGGGATTGGTGCTGAATATTTATTTATTGGTGTCCGTGAGTTATTGTCTCATAGATCGTCTGCGGTCGCGTGGCGTGGGGTGAAACGGACCGACACATTTGTTAGCGGCATACATACCAGGAGTAATCACAGTAAAATCCAGAAGCTGTTGGTTCAATATCATTAACTCGGCCCAAGAGCGCAAGGACTTTAAATCTCTTGTCTGAATACTTTTAGTTTACGTCTTTGCATAGGTAAGAGTTGAAACGTACCTACGTTAAAAATAATAAAATAAATATGTATATATAAAATAATCTATGAACCTGAACTACATAGATACTTTATATACCTAACATTCTTTAAAATATTAAAAACTATAGCTGTGAAACTATATAGTCCCTCGTTTCACCATTAGAGGTTGAATTATCAAAACCCTTAAATAAAACAAGTGTTTATTTATTTGAAAAGAAGAACTGAACTTCAAAAATAAAGATGCCTACTTTCATAACTTTCAGTCACCATTTTAAAAACTACACCCAGCTGTTTGATTTCGACGTTGACGCGATATATTAATCTGTCAGTCACACAGAACTCAGGACATGTGATTTTATATGAATACGTTTTTATAGTAAGCCGCTTCCCGCTGTCTGTCTGTCCCTATGTAGGTATGCTTGGATCTTTAAAACTATACCCAACGAATTTTCATGCGGTTTTCACCAATAGATAGTGATACATCGGGAAGGTTTATATCTATATTTCATCCTGGAATTCTCGCGGGAACTCTACAATTAACGCGGGTGAAACCGCGGGGGATAGCTAGTATTATACGAAATGCGAAAGTTACTCTGTCTGTCTGTTACCTTTCACACCTTAACTATTTAACTGATTATAATGAAATATTGCTTAGACGTTATCAAGAAAGGATTTAGGATACTTTTTATCCCGTATTTCCCTCGGGAACTCCGAAATTAACGCAGGTGTTAACAGCTTGTATAGTTTATACAAACGGCCTATTTAGGACTTGGAAAAAAGTTGATATTCAAACGCAACCCTTTAAATTTTGGTACTCCTATAATGTTGCCGTCCCAGGCCCAGGTCTTACGAGCCTAAGCCTAAATCCGCCATTGGCAACGGAGTGATGATTTTGTGAACTATTTGATGCGATTTTTGTCATTTAATATTTTCATAGGAGCGGAAAGTGCTGTAGTTAGGAGTACTCCATTCGTTTCTGAAGAAATCACAACTTTCACGCGGGTAAAGTGGCGCCCAACAACTAGTTTTTGACAGGCATATACTTCAAAATCCAACCATATTAATATTCAATATTATCGATAGTCGATACATAGAATCGTAAGACGGTTGAATATCAAAATAGAAGGCTCTCAGATAGATACAGACTGTACCTAAACTCCGTATAAGCGTCAGATCAAAGGGTTACGGCCGCGCCCGACGCCGCGCTTTGAACATGCCGACATGCTATATAAGTAGGTATGTACATAACGTACATACCTATATGTCATAACTTCTGTACATACATAATATGTCAATGTTTGACTCGCATTACCTTCCACAGATACCATAATAAGATAATTATGCAATCTCAATCAAGAATCCAAATAATAACGTAATAGTAACATTTAAACTTGGTAAGCGGGTGGGCAAAAATTAAGAAATGATTTCTTCCAAATTCCACAAAATCTAAAAGATGCACATATTTAAATAGTGAAAACGTAAACATACCTATTAATAAATGAAGAATACATTTTGTGAAGCAAATGCTAATAAAAATAAATAATAAGTAGTTTAAGATAATACTGTACTCACAGAATGTCGTATCAAATTCGAACTCACGCACCAAAATCCCGTAGATCATGGGACCTACGAGATTTTCCATTTTCCCTAATCTTCCAATTTTCTGAGAAAATTTTCCATTTTTACAAATCTTATTCGGACTATTATCGAACTTTTAAAAACAAAAATATTCAAAAACAACGAACAGCATTTACTTTTTATTTATATGGGTGTATAATGATCAATTAATTAGTATTGATTTTTCTTTTATCCGTCGGTTATTGGGACTATGTTCCTTATTGTTTGTATGTGTGGACAAATGCAGACCACAAAAAACTACTGGATGACTAGAACTTTTTTGTAGATGGCTTGTCAGTTTTTTATTAAAAAAAAAATCCCGATACAACAATGAGTTCCCGAGGGAGTTCGAGAATTCGTGAAGGTGAGACCCATGGTACTGTTATTATGGAAGCCTCGGATTTTCGATTGTTCCACACTGATTAATCCTAACAAACCGGATGCGTACTAAATCCTCCCGAAACAGGATAAAAGACGCCCAGGGCCCTCACGAACCTCCGGGACTGAATGCTGGGCGCAGCCACACTAGAAACACCAATTATATCCACCTTCATTACATATTATAAACAACCCTTTGCTAAGTATTATACGTTCGAGTGACAAGGGTGAAACGATTCGTTGAAATATTTAGGTAGGTACTTACAAGTACAATTTTTAAAAACTGTAAATACTGTTACAGAATTTAACCAATAAATAAATTAAAGATTCTAAAGTTTTGAACACTTTAGTCGAGTCTAGAGTGAAGCTTTCTTAAACTGATAAATGTTGGTTTTATACCTACGTTTCAATCCATCAAACTCCATTTAGAACTTTTATCGTGTAGAAAATACGAAGATATCGATTCTCGTTGATCATGGGAACATAAGCCTAAATCTATGCGAATTTGTCTAGTGATCCCGCGTGCGTGCAAACACTCATTAAAAATGGTTTCATAGAAAAAAATGGGAAAACACATAACCTCTCTTAATTTTTAAACATATTTTTCATTTTACTAAGACGTAATATAGATTACACATTCTAGTTATCGCTGTGTAGGTGTGTACTTGTACAACAACATACAAGTACCTACAGCAAAGAGAATCGTAGCATACATAGAACATGATAGCTAAAGAGCGCACTGTTTCCGAGTGAATTGCCTCCACAAAGGGCTCACCGAGCCCAATAACGCATGAAACAGGATTATAAAACATGAAAATGTTCGCTAAAGGGCGGTTTTCGGATCGGCCCCTCCGCTTTCATGTGTTTCGTATGTAATTATGGATGTGTTAATTTCGCTAACTGGATGTTTACTTGTGTGAATCGGTTTACAAATTGTGTATGTTAGCGTTCGGTTATAACCTCGCGGATCTGACTATGATTCTACTCTCGCTTCTCACTCTAGATACAGGATGAATTAAAAGCCTATGGATGGATGTTAAGTGTATTAAATATTGGAATACTAAGTGTACTGAATAAAAAGTATGCTAAGGGTACGAAATACTACGTAGATACCTACCTATATAATATGTGTTTCTACTACATATTTTATCGCAATTTTCAAATAAACGTTAACCTAAAACATATTTTTTCGGCAGATGCCCGTGGTTTTACTTGCGTGATTTCTGAAAATCCCTCGGGAACTCATTTTTCCAGGGAAAAAAGGATAACCCACATTCGTAATTTTCTCATAAGCAGTCGGAATATAGGATTCTTGCATGATATCAACTTGGGACATAAGTCACACGCGTAGGTATAATCACAAGCCATCCAGTAGGTATGAGAGATGTGTGCACAGCATATAATCATTTTTTTTAAGTGCAACTTCTGGAATCCCGAAGAGAGTAAAATTTCAAGACTACATTTTTTATCTGAACGATTCTAACGCAATGGGGTTTCACTCTGTCGGTGTGCCTACCGCGCTTTTTGAATACTTAGCTGTTAACGTCTCCTAAACGGTAATATATTATATAATTCGGAAACTGCAATTAATATTTTAAAAAAATATCAGTAGATAGGTAGGTATATCAATAAATCCGTAATAGTTTTTTCATTACTCATACTCGGAAAGTAGGTCTGAAGTTGCCTGAGAAGCGGGTTGAAAGTAACCCTTTTCAGCCCTAGGGAGAATCGCTTTCAACTGACAACTGTCAAATTATTAAAAAAAAACTAGGTCTATTTTCACATTTCTATTGAACCATGTTTCAACTTTCTATACAGCCAGCGCGATGTAAAATTGAAATAACGTAAAGTAAAATTCACTCACTTTTTCTTAAGCTAATTCCTATTTATATTTTTTTATTTTCTTTAATTAATACCTACTTAATAATTAAAGAAAATATTTTTTTTAGGTCGCCACAATGTAAATAAAAAATACTGGCTGAATAGCTAGCCGGCCAAAGAAAAAGAAATAGGTGGGAAAGTGTCAAGCGACTATCCGATCTTCACTCATTTTTTCTTTAGCTAATTCCTATTTTTATTTTGACTTTCCTTGCATTCGTAATGAAAAGCACAGTGTTACCCTCGGGAGAAAGACTTATTTAGTCCCTAGGATAACAATGTACTATTGTAGGATGCGTGTTCAAAGTTCAAACAAACAGATAAACATTTACACACACGTTATATTTAAGTACACATTTTATACCACTAATCAATCTATCTACTATCTTTAAACGAGCAATTCTTGTATATATTGATTCTCGGAAGCGGCTCCAAATATTTTCATGAAATTTGGTATGCAGGGGGTTTCGGGGGCGATTAATCGATCTAGCTAGGTTTCATTTTTAGAAAACGTCGTTTTATCCGTGTTTTCAGGCAATGAATGAATGAATGAGTTTGTTTTTCTACGTAAGAACAGATGGCGCTATACACAACGAGCGAAGCTCGGTGACCCAGATATTATAATATAATGAGACGTCGAACTACTATAACGAATTAGGGAAAATATTATTTTTTTTATTACAATTCTTCTAAGCATTCTAACAAATACATCAATCGAACAACTCTATTCAATAACGCAGAATAACACCAACATACCGATATGTGAAGATACCGACAGACATGATAATAATAAATGAATAAAGAATAAAAAAGGTACGCGGCGGGGCGGCGGTGCGGGCGCGGGCGTAGGCGGGGCCCCCCGCCCGCATTAGTTCCGCCCAAGCGCTCCTCCCACACAGCCGCGGATAAACAACATAACATCACATACCTGCATATATCTGTATGTTTAAGTATGTTCTCGCGCACGTACATAATATGTATAGGTACAGACAATTTGTAGGTATATTAATATGTTGCGTCTACCGTATTAATACTTATTGAAATTCTCTTTTTGTAATCATTCAATCCCTATTAATATTATTAATGCGAAAGTAACACTGTCTGTTACACTTTAGTGCCGTAATGGCTCAACCGATCATCACGAAATTTTGCATACACGTCAATCGAAATTACGTAGGATCGGTACAATCACTCATAATCGTCAGTAAGCGTCAGGGGTACAGAATAAGACATAGGGTACTTTTTACCCCGGATTTTCTGCGGGAACTCCGAAATTACCGCGGGTGAAACTGCATTCAATTTTGAATATCTATACTACACGTTGTCAGAAGTACAGAAAAGGATAAAGGGTAGGTACCTACTTTTATCCCGGAATTCCCGCGGGATCCCCGAAATTAACGCGGGTGAAACCGTGGGTAACAGCTAGTTTTAAATAAACCACATAAATGTCTTTGAGCTTTTAGGACAGTTTATTTTTTTTTTTCAACCATTTATTAGATTGCCATTTTATCTCCAAAACTTTTAGGAAAAATGCAAACGACGTCTTACCTTTCCATTCATAAAACTATCTGTTATATTATAACCTGAACATCTTCATTCATGTGCTATTTTTTCAGACAAAACTAACTTACGTAATATGTACGAAGGGTACTTACTACAAGTATAATCCCTCCAAATTAACCCATCAAATTTAAATTCATATGATTAAAAATATGGGGATCGATCCAACAAGCTCCAAACCACTTTGTAACACATGTACATAGCAACACTCATTAGGTAAGTAACAGCCGGGCCGATGTACCAAGGAAACGGATTTGACATTTTAAAAAAAATTTAACTGTAAAATATAACTAAGTAAATCTTCGTTATAAAAACGTGATGCTACGATGGTTACAAACTTCGTAGATACCTCTACGAACTCTACATTGACCTTTTGCTTTTATACAACGTGTTAATAAATTAAATAAAAACCTGATACACCATTTAAAAATTAAACAAAAATATTATGTTTAGAATATACCTAAATTACGTCGAAAAATTTAATAATTAATAAATAAATAAATAAATTTTAAAAGTTATTTAACATTAAGTAGTTTGGAGGTGTTCTAGCTACGAAATTTCAAGTGCTACGCCCGCACCTACGAGTTAATGATCGATTCGATTTTTTTTGCTACTGGCGGCGTACGGGCCTAATATTGTATTTTATAATTTAGACATGGGCTAGTTATGAATTTAGTAGTGGTCATAATAAATTAAAAAATATAACCTAGGTATATTAAACATGGTGCGATCTTTTCGGAAGTCGATTCTGAACAATCTATTTTCTAGTTTTCAGTTAATTCATTAACAAGCTGTATATCCTACTACTGATAGATAAAGAAAAAATAAAACTAAAAATTTTACTAACACTAATCCCGTTTCACCCTTTTCGGGTTTAAGACTTAAATCACCAAAAATCCTAAAATACATGTTACTTTATTTGAAAAAATGAGCCCAAACTCCATGACTACGAATGATTACTATGAAAACTAACGTTACTACTTCCAAACAAACGAGTATATGCACCCCTTGTAGGGCTTGTTGGTACCTACTTCCAAAAATCGTTTACCTACGTTATAAAAGGAAACTTTATGCCAGATTCCATGTCTTTAGATTCATTACGCATTTATGAGTTGAGAAAAAGATCAAGAAGTATTTCATTTAATAAACATGAAAAACAATTGTTGTTTTTTTTAATCAAAGGTATTATTATATATTGTTAAATAAAATATAGCAATCGCTGTTTTCCCCAAGCAGGTATATATATCTTAGCATTGCTTCGGGACTTCTAGGTATTGATATATGAAGATGAGGTAGCGACTCTATATGTTCCCGCAAAAACTTTTTTTTGGGACAACAAGTACATGATTGCTATTTTACTTATAACGTGATAACGATGGCAAATATAAAATAGAGTTTAATAATGTTAAAATTGAGGAAATTAACCAAATTTTCAAGGCATCCCGTTAAATACTCCCGTTAAATTAGGTATTTAAAAATAACACTGATACAGTTTACTACGCATATCTTTTCGGTGCAGTACCTACCCTGTACCATATCGTATCAAGGCTGGCCGTAAGAAAGGTACCGTTCCGTACCGTATCGCCCACCGACGCCGGTGCGCGCCGGAGCGTCGCGCCAAAACGGCCCTTTTTCCCGCCATTTTCCGACAAAATGGCCGGCGCGTGACTAGACTGGCAATTTATCATAATTCCTGCGCAAACCTGTCGCAATAAATTTCAAGTTTTCAACTTGAGATGATAAATAATAAAAAGGGATTTAAATATGATATATAAAACTGGTTAGACTTAGACGGTATGGAGTAGGTAACTAATAACATCGTAATTATTTAGAAACCTATAAGGTTAACTTTCATACAACTGTCTCCTGAAGGGGTAGGTACGCAGGGACTTTAAAGTTTAAAGCGAGCGAATACGGGATTCATTGTAAAGGAATCTATTTAGAAACATGTACCTATAATAGACATGGTGCTGTCAGTACATGCAGTTGCTATAGAGATTCCTGTGTTGTAGTGACTACGCCGCGTATCTAACGGTGTGGTGGTTACTTGGTTAGTGAAATTGATTACTGCGTCAGGCGTAGTGGGTTCGATCCCCAGGTCAGGTTAAACATGTGAACATTTGTATTTCTCTGAGCAAGAGTACTTTAGTATGTGGGTAGGTAGAATAAGTACAATATGTTGTGTTCACAAAAATTAAATTACTATTAATACAAGCTCTGCTTAATTAAATACCAGGTGACTAAAGTTATTTGTGGACACTTTGTTGATTTTGACTTGGCACATGCTTCCCCACTGGGGTAAGTGGTTAGTTAATTCGGCAGATATAAAAATTATGTAGAGGTCTAAATAACATGATACACTAATAGATTATACGGACAACGTACGTGTTTCATAAATATATAGGGACCAAATACCTACATACCTACCCCAGATAATGCATCGAACAAAACATTACTCCCTAGGCCTCGCGACGGGAAGACACGGGGGAATCGTCGAATGAAATACATGTCATAAGTGATGACATTTTTGCGATAAGGCAACACCGCCGCGCCCGCGCTTTGTTTATGATCCGCCCGCCATCTTGCACGAGTTGAAGGGAAATTATTATGGGACTCTTTTGCATTAATGCGTCTTTAATCAAAACATGTTTAATTATGAAAGTTATTTAATTAAAGGACTTCGTCCACTATGACAATGCCATAGTCAAGTTACACTTTTTACGTACAATAGATTTAAACGCGCTAGACAGACTATCAAAAACGAATCTAAATTATATTATATTGGATTATTATTATTATATCTACCCTACATACTTTTATACTAATATTATAAAGGAAAACGATTACATTTTTTGTATGTTTGTTTGTCATAGATAAACACACCTACTAAACTACCTAACCGTTTTTAAAAATTCTTATTTAAAACCTATCTAGTGAGTAGATTAGTAATCAATAAAGTTTTTTTTTATCTCAAGAAAAATATACCTATATTATAGAACAATACTGTGTGCTGTACCTACTAGCCATAGCTTTTACAAGCAAATACAATATACAGAACTACCGATATTTATTATACATATGGCAATCCCGTCCCGCTGACGGGCGTCACCGCGCCCGACACTGTGTCCCAGTAGACGTAAATAGTGACATGTCTATTAACTGATACGGATCTACACATCACAATTTACAAGCAACCGGAGACAACCTACCTACTACTGGCCTCATGAAACATTAATGTCGCTGGCACCACCACGCCGACGCAACGACAGGTGACGCACAGACAGCGAACGGGCGACATTTTGTCACTTGTCTTGGTGGGGGAATTTGGGAAAAATATCATTGTAAATAGGCAGTGTGTAACAAAGAGATTGAAGATCATGTACTAGCAGGCATTAATAGATAAGTATATATAGTGCAATGATTTGGCTTCTAGTGCCAAAAGCAAAAAAAAAAACTTCAAATTTCATAAAAAATATTTATTTACTATTTTAATAATATCAATTAACATTTTAACAAATAAAAAAAGTAAGAAGTAATTCTAACAAAATTTTGAATATCTAAGTACCTAATGATTTATGCAAAATTTATCTTTTTTTATATATTTATCATATAAATACATATTTTATCTTTAGAAAACTCTGAAAACCGATGGGCAAGTTATTTTCGCTCGCTTTATGAGTCGCTTAAAAACATCGAGTAAAAGTAAATTTTTCCTAACTCGCTAATGAAAGTATTTTTTGTATTTTGAATTTAGAATGTTGTGAATTACTATAGTAGAAACACTTAAATAATAATTAATTAATTATTAATTATTAATTATTTACCTATATCTTCTTGCTAGTGAGATAAAAAGTTGTAAAGTGGGCATTTTGGTTTCATCTGTTCACACCAAGCTCAGAATTTTACCGTAAAATCAGCCTACATCTTAATATGTATTCAGGACAGCCGGTTCTGCCTATTCAGTCTTTTATCTCAATTAAAAATCACAAACCATAACAGCCATTCGATTCCATTTTCTCGTGCCTTATACAACATAGACAACATACCTATGATTTGTTCAAAATCACTATATACGTAGTATAAAACAAAGTCGCTTTCCACTGTCTGTCCCTATGTATGCTTAGATCTTTAAAACTACTCCACAGATTTTCATGCGCTTTTCACCAATAGATAGAGTGATTTATGAGGAAGGTTTATATCTATATTTTATCCTGGAATTCTCGCGGGAACTCCGAAATTACCACATCTGAAGCCGCGGGGAACAGCTAGTGCCTTATAACTAAAAGTTTCAACGTGTCTGACGTCTATATACTAATTCGGGCAAATAATAATTATAAAGATATGTAGAGAACCACCACCTATGTACTTAAATATATAGTTCGGTAAACTCTTCACTCGTTGGTTCGGTCGCAGGCTCCCGAGGGGCTCTGTGATAACACTATGCCGCTGCGCTACGTTCGCTATACTACGTAAATTGTTACGTAAAGTTTATAATGCACTATTTTGAAAATAGACCTCTTTAGGCACAGTAGGAAAAAACATAATTATACGTTAGGTACTTTCATTAAATCCATCGCATTACCTATTTTATACGTAACTGTCCCCCGCGGTTTCACCCGTGGTAGTTCCGGTTAAACTATAAATATAGACATCATTAGTCATTACTTTATTTACCTATTGGTGAAAACCGCATAAAAACCCGTTCAGTAGTTTTTGAGTTTATCGCGAACAGACAGCGGAAGCAACTTCATTTTATACTATCAAAAGAAAGAAGAAGATTTATAAATGACGGAATCACACTTTTTGGTCCTTCGGAACCCAGATAATTTATTTACAGTTTTTGCGAAAACCCAAAACTTTCATTTAAAATTTCACTAACCGCTCTCAGTTTCCAAATTCGAAAATTTATCGTTTGCCCCCCTCGCGCGTTATCGACTCCGGGTACAACGTAACCGGTGCTAAGTGCACCTTGTCATAACTGGCACTCTATTATTGGCCATACATTTTTAAGTCGATGATAAAGCTATCATACTCGGCAGGGTTACGGTTACGTGGTAGGCCGGGCCGCGTTATCGTCAGTTTCCGCATGAACGCGCGCGTTACGCTCCCCCCAGCCCCCCGCCGGCCCCCGGCTGCACCCCAGACACCCCCGCCTGCCCCCCACAGGTCGGACGGCGCGCACAGACAACCACCGCGAAATCTTGACACTTGAACTAAATTTATTCGCATAGCTTCGCGCGTTGTTAATTTTGGCTTTAAGTTTTCGTCGTATCTATCTATTAACTTGTATATTAAGTTTGTCGGAGTCGTGTTTGTTTTTTTTTTTAACTTATAACTGTATTTTTTATGAACCTTGGCAGGTAGGTAACTAGGTAGGTACTTAGTTTTATACAAAACACAGGTAACACTTGATACCCTATTTCGTAGACACCCAGTAGGTAAGGCTGCATTTCCACCAGCGTTATGACGTTCTTTTCTTATCATCGAATGACTGTCGTCTTTGACTGTTCCCATTTCGTGGATCACTTATTTATTCTACGACAATCATCCAGATCTCGAAATCTAACGACAGAACATATTTTGAAAGAACAATTTCGATTAAAAATTCAATATGGAAAAAAATACTAGGTACGTCATGTTTGTTATTTTTGTTTTTATTTTTTACATTTATAATAAGATTTTAAGTTTCTCACATTTTTTTTATTTGACCAACCCGCAAACGGATTAATCAAAGAACTTTTAAACTGAAGGTATTTTGTGCGTTTTGAGCTCATGTCCCGCCGCGAGTCACGACAACCATTGCGTAGTCACGACACTGTGGCGACTCGCTTAAAATATCTACCTACCTACTACGTAGATGGTGCTAAATACTAAATAGCAAACGCTTTCACTAACTTGAACCTAAAATATCCATTTAATAAGTTTAAATCAGATAATATCCCCCACTCTTACCGCAAACAGCGCCACGGCAGAAGCGAAACGATTAAAATGATGACAACTGCAATAAATTCCATTTAACGGCGAACGTTGTTTGCCGAATTAATTATTACTTGGCCTGGGAGGTAGGTCTACTTTGCGATAGGAAACTTTTAGGGATGAGTTAAATATCTAAATATCTATTAATGTGATTTTGGAATTAAATTTAAAAGGTAGTTAAAATAGGTGTAGGTACTTAAGGGAAATCATTTTATATATTTTTCCGTTTTACCGTAATAATAATAATAATAATCCACATCACAACACACAGATCTACTAGATCCCACAGTAAGCTATTATTAGCTTGTGTCGTGGAAACCAAACAAACGTGGTATATACTACATAGAAGTACATAAATGTATATTATACTCTAGATATATATAAACACAGCCAAACTGGAAAGTGGAACCCTGTGTGCATCAGAAAGTTCACCCCCACCGGGAATCCAACCCGGAACCTTTTGACTAGCGGGCAGGCATAGTGACCCACTACGCCAATGGGGTCGTCAAATAATCATAATTAACATTACATTAACAGACAGCGCGAAGCAGAGTGAAGCTATTTCAAGTCAGGCTAAAAGTACCATATCTCTACTTATTATATTATACGTAATCATAGATGAGATAAGTATTCATCATCATATTGTGAGCGTGTCACCGAAGGTACCTATAGATAATTTCGCGTCGTGGATACATATCGATTGGTGATCGTAAAAAAGTGTAGGTACTTTGTGTCAACGAGGCATCTGGAAGAGATTATATTGAACGATAAGACCGCCTGACACTTAGTTCTACTAAAATATTGATTAGCCTAGGTGTTATTTCATTTACGTAGGTAGTAGATACCCTATGTATCACAGCTTCTTACACTATAGTAAAATATAAGAATCTGCTTTGGTTTAAGTTTCGTACACAATATAATTGTTGTTTCTTTGTTCCGAACACCAGGTGACGAGCCGCTCGAAGGCATCGAAGGTCTGCATTCAGACGAGACCGGGTCTGGAGACAACTCGAACGCGGGCTCGAGCGGGGCCGATGACGACGCCGCCAGGCTGCGACTCAAGCGCAAACTGCAGCGAAACCGCACCAGCTTCACTAACGAACAGATTGACAGCTTGGAGAGAGGTGAACACTGAAACTTTTATATTATTACTTACACCTACATAACAAGCTTCAATCGTGGCCGGCGAACAACAATTTAATGAAATTCATACCCAGTTCAATCCGAGCTTCTTCGCGACTCTTAAGGCTTAGAACTTAAATTTTGACATAATGATGTTGATGAAGAATCTTTGTTTCAGTTTTCTTCAAATATGTCTGTGACAAAATATATTTAACAAGGCAATTTTATTTACAACCTATTAATAAAGTAGAAAGTAGAAATAGAAAGCGATTTACAATTCTTCAACTTACCTACTATACCTACGTACCTACCTAATTTATGGTTGGCGAGGACCTAGATACCCGTCTGCCATAATCATAATCTTGTTTATAAATAAAAATGAATGTTCGTATACTGTCCTCTAGGCGTTTCGAAACCATTGGTCCGATTGTGGTGAAACTTTGGCGGCTTGTTCTGCGTCCGCAAAGGTTCCTGATCCCAAAACTCACGCGGGTGAAACCGCGGGGCACAGTTAGTAATACATAATTATAGAGAAAAGATTAAGCACTGATCTCCAAATAGATGTAAGAATCTAACGTTAAGTTAAAAACATTTCAATCACAGCACAACTAAATTACTAAACATATTATTTCTAGAATTCGAACGAACTCATTACCCCGATGTATTCGCCCGGGAACGACTCGCCGCTAAAATAGGCCTTCCCGAAGCAAGAATACAGGTAAGAAACTACTACCAACATTTATTTCATTTCTATGTACCTATTCTTTGCTGTATTTTAAATCTTTGAGGTCGGCACATATAAAATGTTCTTGTTGCTTTTGATTCATAAACAGATAGACCAAACTAATAGGTCTAGAATTAAAATTTTGCACATTGCTGCAATAGTGTAGGAAAGCACAAAGAAAGCCAATGGGTATCTTTGAAAATTGGGAAAGTTGAATCGACAGGTCATGGAAACGGTATTTGGGCTCGTGATGTGACTTGATTTTTTTTTTTCTAATTTGGATTATTTTATACGATACGATAGTGCGTTCGTCTTCCAACGTCACAACGGAGAAATATCTACTTTTTTATAGCATTGGTAATTATGGCAGGGCGAAAAATGTGACCTACACATCAAATGGCAAAGAATGCCAAAGAGGAGGAGGAGGTCATCCAAAACGATTTCATAAGCTAGAGTTGTTATATCTACTAGAATGATGATTTTTATGTAAGATTTGTTATCTACAAACTCAACTAATTGTATGACAGGCACAACTAGTCCTAACAATTAAGTGTATAGTGTAGTAAGCGCGTACCGTCCGCGCGTTGTGTTAACCCAACCCGACGTTAAGGTGTGGTTCTCGAATCGGCGCGCGAAGTGGCGACGCGAGGAGAAGATCCGCTCGCAGCGGCGCAGCCCCGAGTGCGCGTACGCAGCGCCCGCCGCGCACCCCGCGCACCCGCCGCCGCCCGCGCCGCCCGCGCACCCCGCCCACCCCGCGCACGCCGCGCCGCCGCACCCCGCGCATCAGCCCTACCAGCCCCCCCTCAACGTTGACACGTACAGGTGACTATTTCATTCACAATACCATA
The DNA here is from genome assembly GCA_907165275.2 of Zygaena filipendulae. Classification (NCBI taxonomy): domain Eukaryota; kingdom Metazoa; phylum Arthropoda; class Insecta; order Lepidoptera; family Zygaenidae; genus Zygaena; species Zygaena filipendulae. Next base: position 6,522,749 of record OU015671.1, read on the forward strand.
TTATAACCAAAGGAGACTCCATAGCCGCGAGCGCAGTCTTGTAGGCGACTCCTAGCGGGGGATTAGGTAATCGACAACTAACGTCTATGAAAATAAAAACACTAGTAACACAAACTCAATTTATAGTCAAAGTGGCGTCTGGCGACCTATTCATGTCCGACATCGAATTTTAATTGTAACTTATTAAGCCATAGATATCTGAAATTCATAAACACATAAAAACTTGTGGAGGAAAGAAGTGTGGTTGGATGGATATTAGATATATAATAGTTACCTCGAACATGATAGATAGCAATCTTTACCAAAAGGAAACAAACATTCTATATTTCTAAAACAAGTAAAATAACTCTGGAAAAAATACTACCGTCTGTCTTGTTCATGTATCACACGTCACATACGTTGCAGCCCGCTGACCCCGATGGGCTACGGCGGCGGGATGGCCCCGGAGGCGGCAGCGGTGTGCGAGGGCGGTGACCCCGAGCTGTGCAAGGGCGGCTTCCTCGGCTACCCTCGCTACGACCTCGGCTACCGGCAGCCGCACCACTACGTCAACCATCACGGGTACCAGCACGAGCCGGCTTCGCCGCCACCAGGTAAAAATCCTCCGTATATTGACTACTACTGGTAGCACCTTGTATCTCTAGAACTACCAGGAGTATTAGTGAGATATTCAAAAGCAGAGTAAAATTGCATTCTATGCTATTTAGTAAATGTATCTTTGTAGTGGCTATAATACTATCTTCTTGTAGAGTGGCTTTAACCTTTATTACTACACTAGCTGTTCCCCGCGGTTTTCAGAGTTACCTACTTTCGCATTTATACCTGTACCTGTTTATCACTCTATGATGCGATTGAACGCGCGATACTTGGCGCAACAATTCGTTCACAAACCACGTAACACCAAAACCAAACTGCCAATATTTTTCTACTATTTCCCTTTATCACCCTAAAAATGGCGAGATTAAATTCTCTGTTTTCCAATTCCAGAACTGGGTGGTCTGCTGGGCGCTGGAGTGTCGGTCCCGCTAGCAGTTCCAGGACAGGACAGCCAGCAGTACTGGTCCCGGCTGCAGTGACCCTGGTGGAGCTAAGCTCGCCACTCGCCAACTACCCGCATGCCACGCCTGTCTATGACTGTCCAAATAACCCTCTAGAGGCAACCCATCCAGTACGACGGTGACACCCCTACCCTAGATGACATCTTATTGTAACCATAGAGTTAATAGGCATGGAACAGCATTCGGCGCTCGTAGTGATGGAATTTTGAGTGCGGTAAAAACAGCGTACTACGTCTCTCGGTGCGACACTGATCAAGGACATATTATCTCACTGCAAAGAGCTCCCGCGATTTTGCTAATTACTTATTGTATGTAGGTACAGTGGGCCACATAGACAAGTGTAAGTACCACCTGTTTGATAACGTCTGTATTACGTTATAAGTTGCCGTTTTTGCAGCTCCAAGCTCCAAATTCAATACAAGCGAAAAACGAATATTGGATACGTTTTACAAACAGTATACATTTTACAAGGTGGTTTATTTGGCCCACTGTACAGTGAAAGGATGTAACAACTCGTCACCAAAATCACCCAAAAAGTTCAAAGATCACCGTTTCACAAACCTTTGCATTTTGCATTGAACGGATGCAACTAGTGACCGGAAAGAGCCATGCAAATTCTCTTCATGTTAAATATTGATAGAAACTCCTCCGCTTCATTTTGACCCGAATAATTTCGAGTTTTTAAATTCCTAAACTCGTTCGAAAAGCACAATATTCACAACACAATATTATATACCAACGGCACAATTTACGTCGAATTATTTTCTAGCAAAATATGAGAGCTGTGTTTCGTCATTCACCGGTGTAACATTTATGAATTTTCCACAAGTTTCGTATCGAAACAAAGTCTCTAACTCTACTCCTATGTATTTATTAATTTAGCTGATGCCCACGGATTCACCTGCTTGAATTTCGGGATACCCCCGGGAACAACTGTAGCTTCCGTTCAGTGAAATAATGTTAAATCGACTCAAAGTTCCAGATATTGCCCCTACAAACTTTTCCTCTTAATAATATCAGTTAGAAGACGAGCCCAAACACGATATCCATGAATAACTTCAAAAGTAACGTTTTATACTTCATCAACTTTCACTCCTTTTATCACTGTCTCAGTGGTTGTATTTCCAAAAATCATTTCCTAATGCTTGCCTACAGTAAAAAAAAATATACTTTGAAGCTAAATCTTTAATTTTTAAACCTAGTAGTCTTATCGGGGCAAATATGTAATGCCATCCTGGTATTTCAACATTGTCTATGGGAAAAATATTAATCGACACATATACTAGCAGGTCCCCCGCGGTTTCACCGGCGGTAGTTTCGGAGTACCCGCAGGAATTCCGGGATAAGAAGTAGCCTACGACACTCAGGAACACTGTAGCATTCTATTGGTAAAAGAATTTTCAAAATCGGTTTAGTAGATCTAGAGATTACCCCCTACGTCACAAACTCACAAACTTTACCTCTTTATAATATTAGTATAGAATAAAAGGAGGCAATCTCGCGTATTTTATACAGACGGATAAATAGACTCGAGATATTAACGAGCTCATAACCTACTTTAAATAAAAAAAACTGTGCCCACAAATTTATTGAGTTTATTACGAGAGCACTTATAAAAACAAACCATCAGACGAGAACAACTTAAGCCAAAATATTTTATTAGATACCTACGCAAGTCGTTAAAGGAATTAAGGTTTGTGAATATTTTAGTTAAGGTAAAAAGTGTTCATTTCTTAATCAACCCCAAAAATAAAATTAATATTGCACTTTTTTTATTTACAAATGGATAAATTTATTTGGAACAACATTTTACACTTAGGTTTTTTTTATAGACGCACCAAATGTTTCATTGTTACTGTTTTTCTTTTTTGTAGCAGCCAATCTAGATAATATCTACTTTAACATTTAAAAAAATCGACATATCCATTAGTGGCCACAAACAAGAGCACAAAATTATAGGCTCAAATTATAAATAAATAGTTTAATAATAATATGACACAACTGTTTCATTCAAAACTAAACATTTCATATTCTCTTTGTTCTGTATTTTAAGTTAGTTAACTCGGTTCAAGTGAAGATTGTGACATACGTGTGTACAAGCATACAAACTTGGAATTATAAAATATCACTGTTTTGGAATGGTGACAGTAAGAAATTATATTATATACCTAGATGTGAAATTTATATATTATGCAGTGTTAGTACTGAAAAGCTTTTTTGTATTGTACTTTATTTACAGCATGTCAGGAAGCTGATAACTCATGGTGAGGCTTTTCTAACACCATATTGAACCAAAATAGTTTTGAATGAAATATCTTGATGTACTTAATCGTTAAATTAAATATTTTAATATTGTAAACAAAAGTTTTAGCTAGGTAGATAGGTAAGGGAATACTTAGTTGAGTATTTAATAAATGGGCATTGTATATTTTGTTGTCGGTACCTACATTGTACTTTAATTGCAAATCAAAAATTCAACTGGAATTTGATTATTTTTTAAATATATATTTTTCTATATTAAAATGTCAATATAACCTGAATAAGTATTGTTATAATTTTTTCAGACTTGAAATTATATAAATACATACTTATTTAATATTGTGTAAAGTTAGAACATTTTTGTTTAAAAAAAACCAACAGGGCTTTTAAAATGTAAGTTTGTAAATAATTGCTCTAATGTAATGTAACTAAATCAATTGTTAATAAAGAATAATGAATTCTGAATCAATTTCAGTGTAAAATTTGTGATTTTAACGATAATTTACTTTATAATTTCAACACTTGAAACTAAATAATCTATCAAACATGCAATTTGAAGCAGTTTTCACAATTTATGTCAAGTCAGACATCAAAAGTAACTTGATGGATCGCTGTCTCGGTGTTGAGATGTTACTTTCGAATTTATATTAGTTGTAAGCTATACATACATATTTAATTGTATTATTTAATTGTGAATAATTGTGTCATGTCACGAAACGTTTTAATAACAAGAACATTATAATAAAAAGACATTGAACCAATGACCTAGTTTAATTGTTACATTGACCACCTTTATGTCATTGTGAACAACTTATGAAGATATGGTCGATAGCTCAAAGTCTCTGCCGACCCCAGCGGGCACTAACTTAAAATTTTATATTTATCAACAAACCAATTATTATTATAAATTAAGTACACGACTTATTTTTTCTTTTCAATAAAATTTCAAGTTTTCAAAACTTACTAGTAAAGTTAAGACGTTTTAAAACGTATAAAATGCGAACGTGAGCGAAATAACAATCAAAATTAACACGAAATTAAAAGAAATCGGTAGGTAGGTTAGGTATACCGAGTATAATGATGGCCTCATTATCATAATTATGCGGGGATTATTTCCGGTTTTCTTAACCTTTACCTATTACTAGGTAATCGAATTTACCTACAGTGGATAGAAACATATAACAAGCACGCATCCACGCTGTCGCAGAAACCGCCTGACCGCCATTTTGTTTACTTACCGCAAATAACCAACTGGTTACTTTAGAAAGTTAAAATAAAAACTGGAATATGACGGAAATCCTGTATGTATACCGTCAAAACACATGAAATTTAAATCAAATTATGTGCCGAACTTTGAGTCACATGCTCGACTTGCAACTTCAATCTTCACTAATATACACTATTTGTACCACAGAACTTATAGAAGGGGCATCGACTCAGTTTAGTGTGCAAACAGATGAACATCAGTGTCGGCGGATTCCCGAACAGAAACCTTAACAATCAGCTTTTCGTTCCACTTCATTATTTTCATTTAGTGTTTACGTAAGCTGATTAAGAAATTAACTGTGCATGGAACATTGTAGTTTTACACAATTTGAAATGCTAGCATAGGGGTTTTGGGAGCATTTTCTCATAACCGCAACGCAACGCGCATATCTAGTAGTTAATATACTCATATCACTGTGATTTGTACATTATCATCGCTTAAAAACTAGATGTGATACGTAAATCATAATTCTTCATTGATCAATGCATCTATGTTAATTATCAATTGGTCGGTGGGGTCGCTGACCGCATTACTCTTTTGACAGCTGGCCACCACGTCTGGGACGCTTTTGACTATCTCCCTATACACATCCAACTCAGTGACGTCGGTCTCGTCCTCGCTCAGCTCTACAATGTCGTCGACCACTTCACAATCCGACGTTTTTTCCGCATTGATACATTCGTCCGGCACATCTATCGATTCGTCCAGATCAATTATTTCTACTCTGCTCGCACCGTCAGATATGTCCGATGACGCGTCGTTAGTTTTACTACACTCACTATTGTTCCTAATCAGTATAGGTTTGACCGGTTGTTCTGTCAGTTTGATCTTTTTGAATTCGAAACAGTTGTCGACTAACTCCTGGACGTTTTGCTGTTGTATATTGTCACTAAGTTCGGATAACGTTCTTTTTCTGTTGACACTGCCGTTACTTTCGTTCTGTTTGTTGTCCACTTTGCCCTGAACGGACACGACCGACGGGGGATCGACTTGCTTGTAAACGATGGAGTTGCTCCTGACAACTTTGATGATTTTGTTGCCCTCCGTCGACACGGTCTCGTGAGTGGACAGCTTCCGTTTCCTGTTCAAATTCAACGCTATCGGCGCACTGTGCACTACGCTGGTGGTTTCGCACGTCCTCTTCTTGGCTCTGATCTCGTCCAGCGACAGTATCTTGAAGTCCAGCGAGGTGTGGTTGTTGACGACTTGCCTGTGGCCCGCGATCTCGTCGAGCGACACCGTGTCGTACTTGCCGAACAGGCTGCCCCGCGGCGCCTTCCGCTCGGCGGCGGGCTCGGCGGGCGGCAGGCCGTCGTAGCCGTAGAGCGCGGCCGTGGCCGCCTGTATCTGCTCCAGCATCAGGAGCTCCTGGCACTTGGTGGGCGCCCGCAGCGCGTCCTCGCTCGGCTCCTTGGTGGGCGTGGAGGACGGAGCGCTTTCATTGTCCGACTCTGCAAGAACACACAACAAGTCGCCGTTTAGTCGTCCCCCCGCGAAAGGTGGACGTGCGATTTTCGTAATTAGTTTTGCCCGGGCCCCGCGACGTCGGCACTTGGTGTGTGTTCCCGGTGTGGTGACGCGCCCGGACCGCCCGGTGGCGGCTCGGGTGGACGAACAAAAATAATTACAAAAATCGTGTTACGAAACATTTTATTTACTCGTTGGTATATTAAACACAATTTGATTAAACAAAGCCAAAGGATATATACTTCGAGTTCATATCTCAGTTTACAAGTTAATTAGCTTAAAAGGAAGGTCTTACACGTGTTACGGGTATTATACTAATATGAAACATTTTGTTTTTAATTCTTACACAACGTAATACATACTATGATTAACATAACAACCCGGTTTTAATACAAACAAAAAGCGCACGCAACCAGCACTGACGTAACACTACGCCGAAATTATTATTATTAATAATTATTTATTAATTTCGTTAAAACTAAATAATATGTACGCGTGCTAGTTCCGTTAAATAAAAACCAAACCATAGAGTCGCCGTTGCGTAGTGTTTACGGCGCTTAACTATTATGCAGTCCGATACATGGGGACAGAGAATGAAATATTAAAACATGCCAGCTGATCGGCTCACAATATTCTCATTCCCACCGAAATCACAAACCTTATTACAGTTTTATAAGCCAAATAAAAATGGCCACCGATCTATTAATAAATATTTTTAGTTTCAAATGGCAAAAAAAAAACTGTTTTCTTATCGATATCAATAGATCGGCTTTTTTAATAATAATTAACACATAAATATTAGTGTAATGGCTCATTTTCATCAGTCGATAAGTGCCTACGCTATTCGATAAAAAGACACAGGACTCCGCCAACGACCAAACTGCTTTACGTTTCTCCGTCTCTTTCTTCGATCCGGTTCGATCGTGGGTGTGAAGGGGACGCCAAATGAAAATGAGCCAGTGTAATGTAAAACTATAAACTATAGAGGCAAATCAATACAACGGCCGGTGCGCAACACCGCCCAACAGAAAACTATTTAACATCCCAACAATTGAAACTAAATACCTATAGTAAATAATGCAACAATAAGAGAATACAAATTATTGTTTGGCGAACACACTTTCACTAGACTAAATGTTGATGTTTTATTCAAAATTCACATTCTTCGCAAATTTTACGGCATTTTTCATTATGCAGAGGACATTTCAATTTTTAAGAATTTTATGGTCGTTCGATTGCCGAGTAAAAAAAAAACAACCACATTTTGTACTAAAACTGTTTCATGATGAATAGTTTACAATGAAACAAAAACTATTTGACCATAATCATCGTTGGATAAGTTTCGAGCTATTAAAATTTACGTATACTTTATACAAAACAAATAGAAGTATTTAAATTTTTTTTTTTTTTTCAGGGGAGGGAAGTTGGTATTTGAATAATCTTTCCCACAGCTTATGGTTAATCTATTCTCAACGAAGGTTTTTTTATTAAGTTATATTACTTCATATTTAATTAATGACTAGGCGTGCCATGGATCATGGACAAATTGGTTTTCTTTCTTTTTTTTTTTAATCGTTGGTTTGTCAGTAAATGTTCCACAATAATTTGTTTTAATAAATATAGGAACTTTACTCTCTGTGCAAATACATAATAAAAACAAAAACAAGCTAAATAATAATAAAAAAAATCTCTCGTTTAGCTGACAATCGAAACAAATTAAAACTAGATGAGTTTCATTATGACCCAAAAACCGAAACGATTATAAAATACTATTATTATAATCTTTAATAGTAATAATTAGTAAAGTTCTAGGCAGTATTACTACTATATGCCTGCCTGGTGACAGTTTAAAAATTATTATTATAGTTTAAATTCATCCTAAACTCGTTAATACGGTCATAAGAGTAACAAAATAATACGAGAAACAGAAGAGAAATCGCCAAACACGTTCAAGGTTGCGATCTGTTAGGGTTGCCACTTGACTGCATTCGCTCAAAACTGTTCACTTTCATACCTTCGCAGCCACTTGCAAAGAATCTTCGTGTAGAAATGTATGGCTACGAAAAAGGCTGGGCCACAGCAACAGATGCAAGGTGCGATATTGCTGCACACTCTACAGATCTTTAGGCGAAGCAGTCAAATAAACTTCAACAAGAGTAACACAACACCACGCTAAACGTTCCGCTGTCACGTGTTTTAGCCAACTCTAGTGAACTGTGTGGAACAAAATCCCTCCTTCCCTCCCAACGCTCTGCATCCGTTGTTGTGGCCCAACCTATTTTATCAGTTAACATTTTTACAAACAAAAAAAAAATCATAATAAACAGCATGAATTTTAAAAGTAGCAACCCTTATGGCATCAACAGGCGCGTAACGGACTGGAGGGATGGGGGGGAGGAGGGGAGGAAAATAGGTATTTTTAATGTTACGTGCTCAGTTTCGCTTCTGTACTTGTATTTTTTATTACTATGACGGTCAGATTACGATATTTCTCTTTAATTTCAATAGAGAGCACAGCAGTATATCTACTGCGGTAAGTAAATTAATTTTAATCATGTGCAGCCAAAAAATTCGTTCTAGCTATAAAACTGTGCTAACTATGTTACATACAAGGTAAGATATACATTTTTTTTTAATTTTATTAGCTCTATCTAATATTTATTGTGAGAGTTCGGAATACAAAGGGGGCGCTAGCAGTGGTTACTTTTATAAACTGCGAAGCCCCATCGAACTACCTACTATAACTAACATACAAACGATTCAAAGGCATAAAGCTTTTTTTTCTTTTTTTTCACTTATATTAATTAATGAGTTACAATCGTGTATATATATTTTTATTTTTGTATTATTTTTTTTTTATCCTATTATAATGTACTTTTCTATCATAGACAAAGATTATATCAACATCTACGATGTAATACTACTGCAATGTCATTTCGATTCTGGCCCCGGTCAGCATCGAAACCTAAGTGCATTGTCATGTGACATAATATTAATCATAGTTTCTATATCTTCAAGTTGAACGAAAAGCGAGAAATATTTATCATTACATGAATCTAATTAGCTAAGATATGAAAGAGAATAATATATTTTTCCACTAATTTATTTATTGCACATATAAAAAATACCAAATCCACTTTAGTTTAATATTATTCACGCCATTTTTTTTTTCAAATTCAAGTCTGCGAGAGAGCTAATTTTCATTTTTTTTTTCTTTCTCTAACACAATTCCTATAAGTCTAACAAACAACATTTCCGCTACACTCTGTATATATAATTAATACAACCAACTTAAAGGCTGCCTCTTCCGGCAAAATAAAAATAGGTATTATTATTCTAAATATAAAACATCAAATACAGTTTTTTTTTATATGTAAAATAAATGTTTTGGATCCAGTTTCAACGAAAAGAGATCTCCCAGGACCAGGGTGATCTTAATTTTCTATATAAAAAAACACACAACTCTTCCTTCATGTTACACATTAGTTTCGAAACTGAATCCAACGATTAAGTTAGTAGGTACTCAATTTATATTCGTAATACGATAATTGACTACAGGCAAAAAAAAAATAGCATACAAATGAACTAAAGTCACAATCTGAGGGCAAAAATCTAACAAAAAGTATTTTCTTTCTAAAAATTATTTTTATTATCTGCTAATACTAATAAAAACAAACATCAATTGTAAATAAAAGGTCCTAGTTTGTGAGAAACAAAACAATAAAAAATAGAAACATCCTTAAAATTATGTATAATTTTTAATATATTTACTTTTTAATGTTTTATGCAAAGCAAAGACTCGCACGAATATTGGCCATTGGGGTGTTGATAGAAATAAATGAGTTTCATTGTATCGCAAGTTCGTAACTTAAAAAATTACCACAACTTATAAATGTGAGCAACTGCGTTTACAAAATATAGGCACTAGATACGTGTTAAGAAAACGGATTTCCGTAAGCAATTTGTTTACACTAATTTTAATCCGCACATTTAGTACAGCTCCGTGCGAGCTAGCTTTAAACCATCTTAAACGTTAATCAAACAATACTAAGTCCACAAGACACAATACTCGGACTGAAAAACAATGATCGTCCGACCAACTAACTTCCATCACTGCATCAACAGTGACTCGCACAACCTCCTCCTGTTTCGCAAGTTGATTGGGAATACTTTAATGGTTGGCACTTCTCGTTTGAAGTCAGCGGAACGGTCATAATAAACAAATAATAAACACCAATATGGGCACGCGCTGACATCCTGTCAATGTCGTCAATTCATTTTAAAAGTTATAAAAAAGTGATATAAAGTAAAAATGATATTTTTAAATTTTATGAATTATCACCTTCGAGCCGACTTCGAGTGCCTTTAATACAATACTCAATGAAGCAGTGATTGTTTACAAATTCATAAATAATGAGCATTCGTGATGTGTAAAACATCCCTTAATCTAGTGAAACCTACCGACCCTCGCTATGGCTAATCAAGAGATTTCATTCATTTACTTAGTGATATAATTCATTTAGGTAGTTGTTGAGACTCTTTCTCACATTAAAACATTAATGTTACAGAATCGTATTACAAGAAAGAGTGTTAAAATATTCATAATTAGGTACACATTACACATGAAATCTTCATCATTCCATAGCAATTCACAGTATATCTCAACTATTACATCCCCCGACTTCAGTATAACTTATTAGTTAATTCATAACTCGCTAAGAATACCAACAAAAATAAATAATTCCACACAGTTTTTCAGTGCATTTATTATGACGTTTACGAAACTTTTTCATACAGAGGTAACGGTTATAAGAAGAATATAAATATTCTCGTCGAGTTAGGAAATATTTTGTATAATGGCAATATTATGAGCCTTAAGCTTCGAACATACGATCTGAGAGATAACACATTGTAAAGTTTGACTGACATTTGAACAATATGACAGCAGGTTTTACTTTACATTAGTCTGTTCTCACCACAAGTCCATGGTTCTCACTAATTTAGACTGACATAAGGGCACAAGCGCTTAAAGTAATCCACACTGTTATTAACTTTTTCTTGAGAAATATTCTTAGTGTTAAGGAATCAATACCCGATATAGCTGTGATGCAACTGCATTCCATATAATATCTACACACGACGAATATGACAATTACGATGTTAGGACGAAAATGATAACATTATGGCAGCAGTGGCATTAACATTCAATAGTCTCAATAGATATCGAGATCCCAACACAAAAACAGCTCTGCCCGTCAGTGCAAATTGCCATCTCGCAAAAATGTTTAAATCTCAGATCGTTCATTCGGCGCTTAATACATGTAATTTCAGTAGAGTCGCATACCTTCCTCGAAGTTGACGACGAGCGGATCGACCGGCATCGTGGCGTACGGGTTGGGCGGCGCGTCGTGCGCATGGGCGTGGGCGTGGGCGTGAGCGTGGGCGTGGGCGTGGGCGTGCGCCGGCATCACGCGCCGCGCGCCCAGCAGCTCCGACGAGGCGGGCAGCACGTTTAAGATGCTGGAGTCTAGCACCACTACACAAACACATAATACACTAATTAAATACGAGGGATGTATTGAAGGAGAGCTCACTGCTGAGTATTAACATCTTCAATTATGAAGAAATCCCTCTCAATAAAGATTTATTAATTGATTGACATTAAAACATAAGCATGACAGCATTTTTACGCCCTAACGCTTAATTACTAGAATAACTAAAATAAAAAAAATTTACAAATTAACAATCTTCACAAAAAACTAAACTATTTATTTATTTATTTATTTCCTGTCTTGTTGTTGGGTGGAACTGTTGGGTGTTGATTAGTCAGTGAGGACGCGTATTTATTATACACAGATTATTTATTTTCTGAAACGGGTTTCATAGATCACTTGTGGCTATTATATATTATAATGAACATGTGTATGGAGTTTCTGGAGGGATGATTGGAAGGAAGATGGCTGCTTCGTCATAATCTTGTGTTGATATAAAATTGTTTAATAAAAGTGAATTTTGTGTTTTGTTTAGTGTTGTATGGGAAAATAAGTTTCGTATTAACGATTTTTTATGTATGCATAATGAATATAAATGTATACTATAACATTTGTAACATTTGGAGCTGATTTCTTTGGTGTGAGCCAAGTGCTGTAATTTTTTGATAACTATAGCACCTTAAATACAACGCAATAAAAGTTACTGTAAACCACCGGACAACAATGCTTATAAAAAAATATTTCAAAAAGTCATTATAGATGAAAATCCACAAGAAAAAGTAAGAAGAACATGTGAATACCCTGTCGCTGCTGCTGTTGCTGCCACAACTGCAGCGGCACGGGCGCCGGCGCCGGAGCCGCGACCGTGGGCAGCGCGCCCGACAGCGGCGGCTGCTCGGTGGGCACAGGATCACTGCCTGTCACCACTGGCTGGGCCTGTGACACAAACACATTTTAACATATTTTAATCATAACTTTAATATTTTAAACCAGCACTGGGCCGGACTGCATGCCAGTTCTACTAAGTTCACTTGATGCAGTATCTGGTCCAGTGGTGGTCACACCTACAAATTTTATTTTTCTTATTTTATACTAACACTAGGTTTTAAGTTAAATTTTTTGTACTACTAACCTGATTATGGAGGATATTTGAAATAAAAACTTTTTTTTTATTTTTTATTCCTACGATTTCATGCGCGTTAATTTCGGAGTGGATGCATAGATTAACGGTCCAATGAAACATTTTCTTAAACCCATGAGCCAACTTTTACAGCTACAATGCCTAGTATATATTATTATCAATTAACACCCTCTAAAGACAACTGAAGTGACAGGAGTGCATATCATTTTAGAAGAAGAACTTACAGCAGTAGGGGGTGCAGGCTGGCTCGGTGCGATGCCATCAGTGCGAGCATCGGGGTTCTTGTGCATGAAAGGACAGTGTTTTTTGCGACAACCACCAGGTTGGTTTTCCCAGTAGCAAGGTATCTGCTTTCGATTTTTCTGTAATAAATAACATCACAGTTACTGCAATTACAAATTAAAATTAACATAAAATTATATTACAATTACAAGTGATTAATTATAATTTAAGTAGGTACTTTTATTTTATCCATTCCAAAAAGAGAAGTATTTTGTTTTTTATCAGTTTTAAAATAAAATACTTCTCTTTTAAGCAGATTAATGCATTGAAATGCACACCAAATAATTAAATTTATAAACATACCCTTAGTTCCATATGACGTAGTTTGCAGCGCTTGTCAATGCATTTGCCTTGCTGCCAAGCTGCACACATTGTCTCACAGCCTAGTGCCGAGGGCTCATGACGAAATACACAATTGTCCCCCTAAGTACAAGAAAAATAGAGTTCATTAAAACTAACCTCAGTTACTTATGTTACTGTATGCTTAGTTTTTACTAAATATAGCACATCCTGGAACATTTCACTCAAATCTTTATATCAAGACTTTATCTCCTATTCCAAGACCTAAATTACTGATACCTAAGTGAATAGCTGTTCTTCACGATATCACTTACATGGAGTTTCATATTCCGATATTTATTCTGATGAAAAGTATCCTATATCGGCGAACTGTATCTTATTATCAGTCAAACAATTTTTGAAGTCTTTTTAATAGTTCCAGAGATTATTTCCCTACATCCAAACTTACAAATTTTACCTCTTTGTATTATTAGTATAAATACTGAACTCAGGATTATGTCATAGTTGTAGTACAATTATTATAAAAGTACCCACAGTTAGAATCTTGTACATACCTATGTTTCTTAAAAATGATTTTAATAGACATGGTTTTTATCTAAAGAACTATAGGTATACTAATAATACTATGAATTTGTTAGAACATTTTAGAATCTGAAAATAACATTACGATGGATAATAATAAATAAATTAACATGTAGGTACACTACACATCACAAAATAGTCGTAAAATGTACATTTGTGTGGCCAGTAGTACGAAGCAACATGTTATCTCACCTTGGTGCATGTAGAGTAATAATAAAAGTAGCAATCGTTGAATTTTCTAGGGGACTCCATGGTGTATTCGCCGCTAACGGGCTGCAAATCACGCAAATCTTATAAGTAAAATTGTACCAGCTTGCAAGCTATATAAACACTGCACAAATTTCTTATGGAACACAACACAAGCAGGTGACACTTAAACAAATATATTAGTGATTTTTCGTTATTTGTACTCTAACACGTGGTAAGTGAACTAGAAAACAAGAAAACTAAGATTTTTCCATTATGACATTTCCTGAAGTACCCAAACAAGTTCCAAATTAAAAACTATCTGTCAAATATTTTGTTCTTAGTTCTTACCGTTTTGTGGTTAAACGAAAGAATATATAAATTTAATAAATTAAACAACAAATAACTACACAACAGATCTATCTAACACTAAAATAATACGAACGTCACTAACGGAAAGAAGATGTAGAATTAGTTATGGCGGACTTTGCTTCCTTTCATTTCATGCTTTTTTTGTAAAAACTCATTTCGTGGAAAGCAAAGAAAACTACATACATACAGCCAAGTCATGTTATTCTTTTCTGTGGGTACTTACGTGAAAAATGAAAATAATAAAAAATTGGGTAAATATTTCAAAAATAGGGCCAGAGAAAAGTATAATCATGAAAGATTTATTAAAAAATTATCAAAATTTCCCAGGGTTCCACCTTTAATTTTCTGAAACGGAACGTCGGAACCAACGATCCTCGAATAACAAGTGATATCACTTAAGAATTTACCTCGTTCATGGAAGGCAAAAGAAACTAAATGCATAACACATATTTTACTTTTTTGAAATTTTTACCTTACAATGCGTTGGTGAGATGCATTTCGATTCTTTACTAGAACTTTTGAAGTAACTTGACACAGCTCAACCTTAATGTTGCTCTTGGATATTATTTTTGGATATATTTTTTTATTTTACTTGCTTTGTTTATGTAGGCCATATTTCTTCTAAATAGACTGGAAAAAAATTCATGCAAGTACCCTAAAGGTGAAACTCCAATGACAATGTTAGAATCTAACTCCTCGTTCTCTCGAAAACTAATTTCCTGCTAGGCTCAGACCACGTAGTGATTACCTTCTCTCTGGCTCAGACGAAAAAAAAGTCAAGAGCGCTGTCAACATGATTTAGTAAATCAATGGCTGTCAACAAAAAAATGAGGCCGGTTTCGTAATCATGTGTGAGCATGGAATTAATAGGTACTTCGTACAAGTACCTATTAATTCCATGTGTGTGAGTGAGTTTGAGTTAGGTTGAGTACTGCCTTGCAGTGAAAATTTATTACCCATAATTGTCTAAGTGCTGCAAGGATGAATGGATAAGTAAATAGATAAGTTAGTATTTTTTTTAAGTTGTATACCTCGGTTGTATATTCTGGAACCTAGAAAATATTGGTTTTGAAGTTATGATAATACATGGAAAATAATAATTAAAGCCTATTTACACTTACATTAATTTTATGAATATTCACAGCAAAAATAGAAATAGGTAAATGAACGTGTTACATTACGTTCCACGTTACATTAACTTACCCAATTAACGGGGACTATTGTGATGCTTACTAGTGGGAACACTTGTGGAAGTTGTGAAGGTTTTGTGTTCCAAGTTGTCATCTATCTATCTATACTATACTTACTATCTTATCTTAATAGGGTACTTGCATGAAATTTATAATAAGAAATTGTGTCAATATTTAATAAATAGAGCCTCAGAAAAGCGTTATCGTGATTTACTAAAAAAATTCCAATAGTTTCCAAAATATTCAACTTTTAATTTTGTGAAACGGAACGTTGCAACGAAACACCAATCACAGCCAAGCTTGACACATGACGTCACTTTTATTTTTTTAGGAAACATTTACCTTTTTCAGAGAAGGCAAAAGAAACTAAGTGCATACAGTCAACGCATATTTTCCATTTTCTGAAGTTTTTTACTTTAAAATGCATCAGTAAGATGCATTTAGATTCTTTACTGGAACTTTTGGAAGTAAATCGACACAGTTCAACCTTAATTTCGCTTTTGAAAATTGAAGATATCTGTCTGTCAGTGTCACATGACCCTGATGTCAATACGACAGTGACATTTCTATCACAGATTAATAAGGCGTAATTTTGAACTAGTGACGTCATTCCGCGTTTCGGCAGTAAAGTCTATAGTAGGAACTTTGAAACGCTCTATTTAATTAATTTATGCATTTATTTTTTTCTTTTTCTTGCTTTGTGTAAGTAGGCCATATATCTTCAAAATAGACTGAAAAAAAAATTCATGCAAGTACCCTATTCTAATCTTAATAATATATATAAAACACGTATCACGTTGTTTGTCCGCGATGGACTCCTAAACAACGGATTTTGATAAAATTTTGTAACCATCTATAATATGGTCCAACTTAAAAGATAGGATAGTTTTTATCCCGGAATTCTCGCGGGAACTCCGGAGTTAATGCGGGGAACTGCTTATAACCGTAAACTACAACACTTTTTTCCCGGAATTACCGCGGGAACTCCGAAATTACCGCGGATGAAATCGCGGGGGACAGCTAGTAATATAATAAAAGAGTAGAATCCGCGATTCTGTACATTGAATATTTTTAACTAAAATTAAGAGAGGTGATAAAAGAAGAGTAACCAAGCACAAAAAAAAAGTTTTTTTTAATTATTTTCGGTCTGTCTGTCTGTCTGTTCGCGATAATCTCCGAATCTACGGAACAGATTAATGCGGTTTTCACAGGTAGATTAAGCTTAGCCTGGAGCTACATATAGGCTTTGTTTCATTGAAACCGGATGTCGGGAAAAAAAGTTGTTGTATAAAAACCTTTCGCGCGGGTGAAACCGCGGGGCACAGCTAGTAAATTAATAAAATTGGTATTTTATTAAAAATGTGGTTCTATCCTGCTTTTTATTTTTCGAAGATTGGTTTTTTTACACCCTTTCACTACACATGCAATTCGGCATTTTTTTCTTTAAAAATTACTAATTATTACAGCGTGACACTCCGCACGCCGGAATAGCTCGACTGAGAAGGTAAGGCCACGGTAAAAATAAGTAAGGTAAGGCGTAGCTTCGTTATAAATTATGTGTGTACGTGCGTGTAACTGTGCATGTCATTGTATTGCAGGTACACGCCGAGGCGTAGTTTTATCGGCTGCACTTTTTTGTTCACAGGCCACAGCGCTCCGTCTTGACTTCTTATTTCGTCTGAGCTGCTAGGATTCAAAATAGATGCTGAAAGGTGACTGAAATAACGAAAATGCGTGTGTCATCTCTGCTTATTGTAAATAACAACTACTTGTTGCTATAGCAACATTTCGACTGCGCATGATTGTCTCATATTTTCGTAGACGTGCGCAAGTAGAGTCGACGATGCTAAAATATAACTCTACTAGCTGTCCCGCGCGATTTCATCCGCGGTAATTTAGGAGTTCCCGCGGTAATTCCGGTAAAAAAGTGCTGTAGTTTACGGTGATAAGCAGTTCCCCGCATTAATTCCGGAGTTCCCGCGGGAATTCTGGGATAAAAACTATCCTATCTTTTAAGTTGGACCATATTATAAATGATTACAAAATTTTATAAAAATCCGTTCAGTAGTTTCGGAGTCCATCGCGGACAAACAACGTGACTCATGATTTATATATATATATTAGAAGATTAGATAAGATTACTCGAGTCGAGCGTCGTTGGGACCTACTGAGTTTTGAAGATTAGGGGGTAGAAAGAAAATAAGATAATATTTTCTCTTTCACCGGTGGGTTGACCTTCACCAGATTGAAATAACATCAACCGCGTTCGAGAATGTCGTGGTGGCGGTTTTTTGTTTTTTGCTAGTTGTGATCCTAACGCCCTTATACCTACGTCACGTTCAAATTGTCAGATTATTCACATGCACACCTTTTGGTATGTAATTAACTAAATATTATCTTGATCTGACGTGCTTAAGTATTTCTAGCTATCAATTTTTTTACTATTCTGATTGACTATCCTAGACGGCTCGACGTTATGTAGAAATCTGTGTAGATCGTTCAAAAAAAAAATCTTAAGACAATTTCGACTTGTTCGACACCCCATCAAATCGACATCTTTTTCACCGGCCTAGGTAGGTACTTCATTAGGTAGCTACCCGTTTCGATAATTTTCAGAAGGCGTCTCGTCGAACTTAACCTAGGTCACGAAGATTCAGCCTGTTCTAATATTAGTCACTGAAAAAACAAAAGACACGCTTGCAGACTATAACGCCGTTTGATTTTACTCCCCATAAATTTTCATACCCTGGGCATAATTAATATGAAAATCAATTTTTACTTTCTCGAAACTCCAAAAATTCATGTAAGTAAGTACCTACCTACCCCATTATTATCAAATTTTCTTGGTGAAATGCATTTTGATGCTTTACCAGAAATTTTGGCAGCAACTTATCATAACTGATCCTTAATAGCATAAAACAACTCTTTCCTTTAAATTCTTGGCTGGCGAATCGGTGAAAAGTTAGTCGCGACTCGCGAGGGAGACCCCGCGACCTTTCGCGCGGGAACGTGACAGGCTTTTGGAAAAGTGACAGGATGCAACTCGCCACCACAAATTAACTGGACATTTATCCCGCCACGTCGAGCCAGTGATTATTATATATCTTTGCCTGCGAGCATTGATATATTAATTATGTTTAATATATCAATGCCTGCGAGCCTTCTCGTAGTGGCTACTCGCCTAGAGGCATGGCAAATGTTTTAGCCAAAAGTCAAAAATATGATTTCCGATCATTACAGCCGACAGCCATTGCTTTTATATGGACAACACTACAAACCACTTTACCCACCGCTAACTAGATTAGGAAAAAAATAAAAATTATATTACCTCTCGTGTGGGTACTTTCATATAAAAGCTTTATTGCCCAATCAATTCAAATAAAGTAAGTCATATCTACATTCATTACATAAAACAATATAAAACAATAAAAGTATACTTAAATACCTACTTATTGTTAGTAATTACTTATCATATTAACAATACAACATATATTATCACGTATTGATGTCAATTAATGTAAAATAGAATACTTACGTATAAAACATTTAATTAATTATTGATTAAAACTAATAAATTTATTGAAAAATACCATATCTAAACACAAAATTGTTAAAAAAATATATCAATAACTTGAGCATAAAAATCACAGTTTTTGCAATGATAAAAACGGCGTGATAAATTGCGAAATTTGAGCGCTTTATCATCTTTATGAGAACTAGCTGTACCCCGCGGTTTCACCCGCGTGAGTTTTGGAATCAGGAATCTTTGCAGTCACAGGCAGAACAACCCGCCCAAGTCTCATCACAATCGGACCAATGATTTCGAAACGCGTAGAGGACAGACATACAAACATTCATTTATATTTATAAAAAAGATTAACTAAAGTAACTAATTGTATGCCAAAAAATAGATGGCAATACCGATGGAAAACTCGTGGACTCGATAAAATATGTTCTCCACGCATTTATGAATAGACTAGACAAAACGGCGACTTGTGCAACAGCCAAGCTAGGGTTTTCTAGGAGAACGGTGCCGTAATTTAGCGGCCGTAATATTTAATACGATTAGTGAAACGTGACTTGGACGAGCGGAAATGAAGAGCAATTAATTGATTTTGTCGAGAATCATGAAGCATTATACAATATTAGAGCAAAAGAATATAGACAAGCCCGGACCACGTTTTAGTGACATCATCTACCGCAATTACGGCCGCTAGATTACGGCACCGCTCTCCTAGGAAACCCTAGCTTTATTGATCTTAGTCCGTCGACCGCAATCAGTGAACGAAGAGAACATAGAAACAATATTTTCAAAGAAACTACCCGCGTCATTTTGATCCAGAAACTTAAAAGAAAATCACATAGTTATATATACGTAGAATAAGGTCCAGTTTTGATTGTATGTACTCAAGGTAGGTTATACGCGCAACTAAAACTAGACTTTCTAAACTTTGAGTTCGATGGACTAAACTCGTTCGCGTGTACGGGTTTACGTTTGGTCATTAATTTACTGACGCGAAGTGTGTTACCTTCGTTCACCGACCGCGATGAGTTGAAACCAAAGACATTCTATAATATAATAAAGAATATCATTGGTTGAAACAATAATAAATTAGGCTACATACGTGCAATATTGAGCAATTCCAATACACAAACAGTGTGCTTTGTGTAAAACCTTAACTAAACTATTTCAAAGTGCCATGAATACATTAACTTAACTTGGTAGGTATCCATTTTAAATGTCCAACACATACTTGATATGTCAAAAGCTACCGTAGCTAGTAGTGAATGTTTTTTTTTAAATAAAATATCTGTGATGCATGTTCGATAACGTGGCTTTTTGTCACCTCGTAGAATTAATGTTCAACTGTTTTTTTAAATTTTTTAACGCTCATGACAGGTCCTCTCAGGTACCTCTTAACTGCACCTCACAATATTATCCCTACCGTCATAATATTCGAGCTGGTTCATCTCATATCTGTCATTGCTAGGTCCTCTGTCAGGCAGGAAAAGCGTTCGACGGCGGTTTGAGCGTGTTCCTCTAAGGGTAAGACCGGTCATCCATTTGAGTATAGTATTATATTATCTGTGATATGGGTAAGTGTAAGGGTAAGGCACTCCAGCATAATTTCTCCGTGAGTCCACAAAGTAGCCGCCCGTGTTCGCATAGGGCGAGAAGTACACGTTGGGTCGGACGGGCGCGCGAAGTAACATATCTGGACAAACACACAATATTATTACCAAAATATACAACAAAATTGTACATAGTAGTGTGCAGCAGTGAACCCAACACATGTAGGTAAGAAGTGAAACTTTTATGTTATTTGAAATAGGTATCTGTTGACAACCAAACGCGATCAAGGAGAAAATTCTAAGCTTTAATAACAAAACGAATAAAACAAGCGAGCGGGCTGTAACTGTAACGGACAGATTATTTTCGTGCCCATTTTGTAATACTGACCACATCCTCGATTTGTCAACCAATTACTCACGTGGTGTGAACTTTTGTTATCGGGATAAAAGGTATCCTATTTTTAGAATCGGTTCAGCAGTTCCGGAGATTATCCCCTACACACAAACTATCTCTCTATAATATTAGTGTTGGGAAATATGTAAGTATATACGCACTTTGCGACCACGGGCCGACGTAATACGAGTATTGCGCGGTCTGCCAACTGGCCGCCATTGCATTCTGCTGTAAGCCCCAGGACCATTGCGCATTGATCTGCTGTGGCGGCTGCTGCGGATTGAACTGCTGTGCCGGCTGTTGCAGGTAGATCGGCTGGGGCAACCATCCTGACGACTGTTGCATGTATACTGATGACCATTGCGCGTTGACTGCCCCTGCCGGCAATTGCGGATTGATCGGCTGCGGCGAACTTTGCGGATTGAACTGCTGCGGCGGCCATTGCGGATTGATCTGTTGCGGTGGCCTTTGCAGGTAAATATTCTGCGGTGGCATTTGCGGGTAGAACTGCTGTGGCGGCCTTTGCGGATAGAACTGCTGCGGTGGCCTTTGCGGATAGAACTGTTGTGGCGGCCTTTGCGGATATAACTCTTGTGGAGTCCTTTGCGGGTGGAACTGCTGTGGTGGCCTTTGTGGGTGGATCTGCTGTGGTGATCTTTGCGGGTAGATCTCCTGTGGGGGCCTTTGTAGGTAGATCTGCTGTGGTGGCCTTTGCGGGTAGGTCTGGTGTGGTGGCCTTTGTGGGTAGATCTGTTGTGGTGGCCTTTGCGGGTAGATCTGTTGTGGTAGCCTTTGCGGGTAGATCTGTTGTGGTAGCCTTTGCGGGTAGATCTGCTGTTGCGGCCTTTGCAGGTAGATCTGATGTGGGGGCCTTTGCGGGAAGATCTGCTGTGGGGGCCTTTGCCGGTAGATCTGCTGTGGGGGCCTTTGCAGGTAGATCTGCTGAGGCGATATTTGCGGGTGGAACTGCTGTGGCCGCAACCGTGACGCCTGCACGGATGCTGTTGTCCAGATAACCGATGTCGACCACTCTGGGTTGATCTCCATCGGCGGCCACCGTAACGACTCCAATTGCGGGTTGATCTGTCGCGGCGGCGACTGCTGGTCGGATGCGGATTCCCATTGCTCGTCGCCTGCAGCTGATTCCCATTCCGGGTCGATCTGTTGCCTGAATTCCGGTGTCCAGTGCGCCGCGGCTGCTCCCACTACCCATTCCCATTTTATGTAATGCGGTGGCCAGTTTAACGGCGGATGCTCGAATATGGAACTCGGGCAATACGATACCCACGTCGTCATCGTGTCCGAGCTGGGGAACCCCACCATCCTGCCGATGTAGTGTCCGGCTGACACATTCATCACCCACTGCTCGACGGAATAGATGTGCGACAACGAGTTGTGCCACATCTGCACTGTCGAATCGTAGGCTGGTTGTCGCCAGTTCCGTGGGACAATCTGCAACTTGATTGAAAAAAAGAAAAAAATGAGCGATTTCGTTTTGCCGTCGCTTTTGTGATTTTGAGTTCTGGTGATTGAATTTTTTTTTATCTTTTACAAAATTTCATGTTTTTTTTTTCATTTATTTATGACAACAAACGGTTATATACATTGTAATGGAACATCAAAAACAAATATTTACATTTACAATTAACCAAGCAGTGTCACTTAAATAGGTAAATCTAGAAATCGCAAAACTTTGAGCAAGCAAACATGACAAGACTCGAGACAATACAATCACAAATTAACTAGACTTATGTCTTACAAAACTACTGACAAAAAAGTGATATTTTAATACAATAGCGAGGGTAGGAACGAACTAGTTACGGTTACATTTCATAATTTTTCATTTTAATTGTAGTTTTAATTTATTTAAAGTTGTATTAAATAGGTGAAGGTCTAAAAATTCAGCGTTGTAGGTGTTGGTGGAACGGAAAATAAAAGAATTATGTGTATATTTCTTACGTAAACGTGGGGGATGAAATAGCTTTAGTGTTCGTGAGGAGCGCACAGGAAGACGAGCCTGTTACCTAGTATCGTACAGCGATAAACAAGGTCATATTCTAGGATTCATTATTTGCTGTTATTAGTCGTCCACTAAACGGACGAATAATAGTTAATCGTCCGCTAAACGCAGAATGTTTTGATCTTTCCTAATTTTTTTTGTTACGAGATTTGCACGCCGATTGAAAAACAATTTTATATGATATACAATTTAAGTTTAAAAATAAATATGTCAATGTTAAATTGTATTGTTTGTAAATTGTCAAAATGTCAAAAGATCGTGAACCGTAACACTGTCTGGGGCGCATCGCCGGCCGCTAGACTTGGTCAGTACAAACTACAAACCTAACCTTTTTTTGTACAATAAAGATTTATCTATCTAGCTATCTATCTAACCATAATTTTGATCTACCGAAAAATAATGCGTTAAATGCATTAAATTGTGAGCAGTAGGTATGTTAGGGTTCATAAACAATCTCGCGAGATAGATGGATAATGGTATTTACAATTTTATGATATATTTACAATAATATTTGACCTCGTTTATGAATTTATGTAGTTTAGTGGATGACTAATAATAATCCGCTTAGTGGACGACTAGACACTTCGTATTATAAACATAAACATTTATTCTTTATTTTAGTAGGTAGGTAAATTGTGTATTTTTGCTCTGTAATTTAAGTAGGTAACTTTCATTTGTACTTTTAAGAGTTGGAACTATATAAGTATTTTAATTATTTATCTATGACTATTTTTATCATTGACGTAGGTACGTACCAGGTACGTACCTCTCTATATTATGCATTGTACCTCAGTTTCGAAGGTAGGATGGGAATTTAAATGCCACGATAAATCGTGGCCGGTGGCAATATCACGACAATAAAAAAATTGCTTGTCTGCCAAGAAGTAGTGTTTATTTTGATTGTTTTTACTAAATAAGCCAAATTTTAACAAAAAAAATTGAACCGACTAACAGCCGCACTCAGAGTCGACTTTAATGATAACTTAGTTAAGTATAGATTTTTAAAACAAAACTGCCGCAATCAGAGACGTTCAGTAAATTAATGTTAATTGGCATTTAATAAGATGTAACTTAATTAGTTAAATGCCAATTAACATTAATTTATTAAACTTGTCGGATTGCGGCAGTTTTGTTTTAAAAATCTATACTTAACTAAGTAATCATTAAAGTCGACTCTGAGTACGGCGGTTAGAGTTCCTTTGTCTACCTCTGGAACTCTCATCATCGGATCTTTATGAAATTTAAATGTGAAAGTTAAATGGGACCATTTCGGAATAAACCCCTTTCTAACAAAAAAAGAATTTAGCAAATCCGTCTATATAGGTAATAACGAAGTTATGCCCAAACATACATAAAATATACATATATGTATATTATAAACATACGACTTTATAACCTCCTCCTTTTTGAAAAACCTATTATGTTTCAGTTTTAATAAATAGTTATCTACTGTAAACTCTGTGACGATTCTTTAATTAACTAGTAGGATGTAAATAACTACTTTATGATGAACGGTTGAATACAAAAAATAAATACTAGAAATTATGCTTACGATAAACCTACCAAAAGATAACGTCTCATATTGAGCGAGAAAGGCCCGTTTTCGTGAATGAACGTGCAGTTCTCCCTGCGACAACCGCCGGGGATGTGCTCCCAGAAGCAACTTCCGCGATACTATAGGTAAATAAATAAATGCAAGACATTTAACGAATATCAAATCAAATGCAAAGCGAATGTTCATAAATAAATCCTTAATTCTACTTTACCCTTAAATGCGAAAGTGAGTTTGCGAAAGTGAGTTAGTTTGTTTGTTACTTTGTTACGTTTGTTTGCTTTTACGCGCTAAAGACAACCGATCACCACGAAATTTTGCATACACGTTGTCCGGAGTACAAAGAAGGACATAGGGTAAGTACTTTTTATCCCAGAATTCCCGCGGAAAACCGTGGGGAACAACTAGTTATGTATATTAAATTAAGGCGATTAGCCTTTGCCGCGTTGTGAAACAAGGTTAGGTATTGAAAAGAACATACCGCATCATGTGGGAATTGTTGTAAAGGCGGACCGTCCACTTCGACAGTTAGTGGATGTCTAATGAAGAAAAGTGCTTTGGCTTGGTTCGCGAACGAGTTGAGATCCCGGTGGTAAAACGGGCATCCTACTTTACTACAACTACCTATGTTGTCTTTTTCAATTTTGCATAGAATTTCCCCGAGGTTTTTCTGCAACACATTATTTAGAGTACAATTACATACACTAAATATAATTAGTTACTTGCGGGTACTTGTAAGTACTTGTAGAGTTGGGCGTACCGAGATGGGTGGGGGCATCTTTTTTTATTAATCCCTCACCTCCCTTTCTTAGATCAGAAGCTACATAGGTGCAGTCAGTAGCAGAAATATCTAAAAACTCCTGATAGTAAAAATTGAATCTTATTGCAATAGTAATAGAGGAGTACCTACCTAGAGGTGGCTGTACGGCCATGCACGTGGAGAATGTATAACTTATAAAGTTATAAAGAATAAATAAATAAATAAACATAGGTATAGATATTGGTACAGTTCATTCTCAGTTATTTTATGTGTAGCGAGTATTTATCCTATTTTTTGCATCCAACCATCGATCAATTTTGATAATAATATGATTAACTAGCTGTGCTCCGCGGTTTCACCCAGGGTAAAATCGGAGTTCCCGCGGAAATTCCGCGATAAAAAGTACCCTATGTGTTAATCTGATGTATAAGCTATATTATTGTAAAGTTTCATTTAAATCCATTCAGTAGTTTTTGCATGAAAGAGTAACAAACATCCATCCATCCATCCATCCATCCATCCATACATACTTACAAACTTTCGCATTTATAATATTAGTAGGATAATCTGATGTATAAGCTATATTATTGTAAAGTTTCATTTAAATCCATTCAATAGTTTTTGCATGAAAGAGTAACAAACATCCATCCATCCATCCATCCATCCATCCATACATACTTACAAACTTTCGCATTTATAATATTAGTAGGATATACACCATGTTTCAGACGTTAGGTACACATTAACTGCAGCATACCTACTATTCAAACTAAAATGGCCGTTTTCATGGACACTTATGAATTTTATTGTATTTTAATTTCTTTTATCATTTTCATACAAACTATTCGTTTCGCATTATTCTTTATGCGAACTGGAAACGTCGCAATTTGATTCAGAAAAATGAAATGCGAATAGCACTATGCGCGGTAGTAACACTCTACGCCACAAGTCACGAACTACAACGAAGCGAAGAGTACTGGCTATATGGAAGTCCTGAATCGCGTTAACGAAGTTTTCACACTGCGCTTATACGACCTCATTTATTTATGAGTGTGATCGGTAACGTAGCCCGTATAAAGGCTATTTCATAGTATATATAGGTACCTTTATTAAATTCATTAAAATAAAGTCTCAAATAACTTTATAACGAAGTTTTTGAGTACCTATTCAGGGCCGTCTTTACCAGGGAGTGCAAGGGGTGCGGTGCACCCGGGCGCGGAGCGCTCGGGGGCGCCTGTCGAGCGCTGAATTTTTGGATATTTCATTGAACTTAACGCCATTGCACAGTTTTATATACTTGTTACTTATGACAAATATGTATGCGCAAGCAAAAAAAAATACTTAGTCATCAACAATAATATTTTTTTTTACTTTTAACCTAAAAAAGGAAAAAAACGAGGGCGCAGGTTGAGTCCCGCACCCCGGCGCAGAATAGACTTAAGACGGCCCTGTACCTACCCATTAGTTCCATTACAAAATATTTTTAGTAAAGAAGCCCCTTTAAAGTTAATATATATAAATAATGTATAATACAAGTGAGACAAATACTTAGTTAATTTAGAAGTTCCCGCGGAACTCCGTAAATAACGCGGGTGAAACCGCGGGGGAATAACTAGTTTTAAAATATAAATAACCTGCACAGGTATTTAAGATTCATTTTAGTAACCACAATTAAATTTAACTTACGTCATTTTCATCATGGCGCAGACGGCATCGTACATCCAAACATCGGCGTTGGATAAAATCTTGGCATATTTCTTGAGTCTCGCGAGATGCAGGCTGATGCCTAAATCGGCAATAATTACCCTAAAAACAAATTTTAAATAAATTAATTTAGCTTCTTTGACGCACTATCTACTAGCAATATCAGTTAGATTTTTGGTCCAAATTATTAGTTTTAAATAAGTAAGTAGGTGGCTTAGAGAAATTATTTAAAAAAACGTTAGTTTAATTCAAAACCGATCCATAGTTTTATCAACAAACTACACGTAACTACTTGCCTAAATATTTTTCTACGTCAGTACAAATTCCATTCGCAATCGAAACACAAAAATTGCGGATGTGTGCATGGAACAGCGTGAAATTCTACATTCGCGCTCAGAACCGTAAATTATTATCTGTGGTAAGGTGGATCCACCACTCGTGAATTTGCCTCACTCTGCGTGCGCTGAATACAATTGTATACCTACCTATTTAATCTATAGATCGTAGGGAGTAACTATGTCCTAAGTAATATACGTATCTCTAAATGCGAAGTCTTTTAAAAAAATTTGGTGCTTACCCTGTTGCATTTATTTTCACGGTAATAGCGACAATCGATAAGGTTAGTTGGCACCGCCGGGTATCTTTCTGTTGTCTAAAACGAAAAAAATAATGATAAGAAGAAACTAATAACATAAAAAGACGAAAATAATCTTTGACACCAGATAAACCACGGGAAATATGAACTAAATGATGAAAAACTTACCCTTCTACCACGACTTGGTACATAAGCAGCGGCCTGGTTTTGAAATTGAGCAGAGCTCATTGCTGTCCTAACACCTGATGGCCCAGGCTGGTCGCATGATTGTGATATTTGTATAATCTCTGTTTCATTCATATCCATTGATCGTAGAGTAGAAGGAGTTGAGGCGGTGCTTTGGTTTGGAGAGGCAGAAGCGCCCGCATTTCTCCTAACACCTGATGGCCCAGGCTGTTCGTAAGATTGTGATATTTGTATATCTCCTCTTTGAACTCTATTTATGTTTGGTCGTGGTGTTGAAGACGTTGAGGTGGCACCTTGGTTTGGAGAGGTAAAAGAGTCAACATTTCTCCTAACACCTGATGGCCCAGGCTGATCACGTGATTGCGATATTGGTAAATTCTCTTTTTTAACTCTGCTTAGGTTTGGTCGTGGAGTTGAAGAAGTTGAGGTGGCACCTTGATTTGAAGAGGCAGAAGCGCCTGCATTTCTCCTAACACCTGATGGCCCAGGCTGATCGCGTAGTTGTGATGTGGTTTGTGTATATTTTGTATCATCTTGATTTGGAGAAGCAGAAGCGCCCGCATTTCTCCTAACACCTGATGGCCCAGGCTGTTCGTATGATTGTGATATTCGTACATCGTCTCTTTCAACTCTATTTATGTTTGGTCGTGGTGCTGAAGAAGTTGAGGTGGCGCCTTGGTTTGGAGAGGCAGAAGAGCCCGCCTTTCTCCTAACACCTGATGGCCCAGACTGATCGCGTAGTTGTGATGTGGTTTGTGTATATTTTGTATCACTGGCAGATGTGGCTGGACTGCGTAAAACATGAGTGGCGCCTTCGTTTGGAGATGCAGAAGACGTGGACTGCTCATCCTCTCCCTGGTTATTTGGTCTTGTCATTATGTAGAAAACCTAAAATTAATTTACAGTAGTTTTATTGTCCGCATTTGTATCAGCGAGGTACTTACCTACATACGTTGACTATTACGCCGGAGTCAGTAGGTTCGATCACGCACTGGTGGAGTCAAACAATTTGAAGTTTATCCTATTTTAAGGTAAACAAATCTGTTTTTGTAGAATAAAAAATATTATAAAAAATTACAATGAGTAAAATAAAACAGTTATGAAGTACCTACCTACCTAATAATTAAAAAGATTTTTGTTTTACATGAAAATTAAAATCTTTTAAATCTTTAATTTTCATGAATCTCAGTACTTCATTGAAAGTATATAATTGGTACACATGTAATGTAAATAGCCACTATAATTCCCACTAGAACAAACGAAGAAAGATTTTTCAGGATTTTATAGCATTACAACTTGAAGCCACTGTATATTTTTATTTACTTTCTTTCAATGGTTACTTATTTAACTCTTTACTTATTTTATCTAATCACATTCAACTATTCTTCAGAGTTGACATTGTGATTTATTAGTTGTGAATTTATTTCAAACGACCACACTTAACTGCTTTGTACCATACTACTACTAATATGAAAACTTGGTCAATATTTTAAACTACCCTCAGAAATGGTTCTTTCAATTTACCTTGCGATTTATTTGTCGACCGGACGCTCGACTGCTGGTAAAGGGATATGTGAATTTCACAGTCCACTTGGCAGTGACAATAGCAAAATGTATTATTTGATACATTCGTAAATATTACAAACTAAAACCAGCATACCTACTCATAACTCAAATGAAAAAAATTACCATAACACACATAACTAGCAATATGCTGGGATATGTGATAACTACCACCCAGTGGACGGATACTTCGCGTTTGTTGCTGTCTCAAACGTCATAGTTATGCAAATACCATCAGGCGAGATTATTTATGGACAAATGTCTGACCAATCGGTTAAAAAAAAGTTTTACGTTACATAAATGTGTTGTGTTAACATTAAATTACATACATACAACATAACATTAAATGGACATAGATAAGCAGTAGTGTGTTAACCCACACTGGAGAAATTTTGAGTAAATTAGTTTTAAAATTATAGCGCCATTTTGTTTCAACATTTTTATGTTCAATATTTAGTTACATATTTAAACAATGTAATAAGGTAAACACATAATTAAAAAACGTTCTCTAACTCTCAATAAATCGTTCTGAATCAATAACTTTGTTTTGTGGGTTAACATGTTATTGCTTATCTGCGTCCAAATAAATAATGAAATAAATAAATCGAATATAGAAAATAGTGTCCTCTACACATGTTTCTTTTGTTTCCGGGCTATAATACATAATGTATACAAATATGCTACCAAGCGAAGTGGCGGTTTAAAAAAACGTAGTTTGAAATCGCTATTTATTTGAGAAACTTATTTAGGGGCCAACTTTGAATTGAAGAAGGTACTCCGGTGCGCGTATTTTAGTTCAATCTTAAGAGGAAACGGAAACGAGCAAGGATTTGTATCCATGTTCAACAAACTCATGTCGGTTGTAAGTCACTGAGATTCGAAAATAAAATATGGCCTACCTAGTGATCAATCGCGATTCGCGTATATTTAATACATACAAGAAAAACCAATAATTTTCGTTTATTTATAGGGATAAATATGTCAAAAATAATAAAGAGGTAAATGACTGCATACAAGAGATTTTAACAGCGATGATAGCTCAGTGGTTAGTGCGTTCGGATTAAACGCCGCAAGGTGTAGGTTCAAACCCTAACAATGAGCTTGAGCTGTCGGTGAAGGAAAACATCGTGAGGAAACCATAGCATGGTGGTAGGGCGCTCTCTAGTGTCCGGCTGGCTAGCTACCACCTTCAAGTTGCAAATCTGTCGCCAAGCACCTAACGGTGTGTTTCGGCAGCCCCACTTGAAAGCCAGTTCCCATCCCCATTCCAGATCGGCAACGCACCTGCATGCCTTCTGGTGTTGCAGATGTCTATCACTTACCATCAGGTGTACCACCACTTGCCCGTTTGCCCCCTATGATATAAAAAAAAGAGAAAAAGATAGCTGCTTGCTCTCGTGTCGATGAAAAACTCAAAAATATTGTGATTATACTTATTTAACAAACAATAAGTGCAATAATTGTAGCTTTGTCATTATCATGGATCAATAAAACTAGACTAGACCAATAAACTTGTTTAATTGGTCCATGGTCATTATTAATTAAATAACTTTTTACTAAACAGAAGCTACTTTGGATTATTTTCTTATACGGAAAATGTATCGTACCATTCATCATTCGTACCAAACCTTGTTCTGACTCTAAGAAAGAATTTAAGTTATACAGCTGTTATTTACATGCTCAACTAACGTATAACCAAAAATCAAACTTACCTATTGATAAGTACTTACTTATTAGTACTTTGTAATAATTTGTAAGGCTTAAATGTTTTTTTAAAGAGCCCCTTAATACAATAGGAAGTGAGCTCGCAACCGGTGTCGCTATTATTTTACAACCATGTAAATTTTTCTAACTATTGTTTCAATAAAAACAAGATCTTTTCTAGTAGGTATGAACTTTATTAACGTTATTTATTATCATGATGTTAATATAATAAATAAATAAATGCTCGAGATAACTAATCCAAGTCAATTTATGTAAAAAAAAGCAAGAAATATTATTATACACTAACAAAAATAATATAACTAACACGTAATTAAAAGGCACAAAGTAATTGGATGTACAGAAAAATATTATAGAGTTGATAATCGTATCCATCAAATAATTACAATAATTATAGTTTATTATAGTTTAAATTCTGGCAAATTTCAAATTGAATTGACACATGAACCGACCCGATTTCTTTGATACTTTTTATCCATAGACATTAAATATAATAAATTATTATATTTTATTATATGTCGTAAGACTCTTAAGTGTTAAGGTAACAATTACAAAATTATTTTTAATTTTTATAATCATCCAAAGTGTTGCTTAAAATACAACAAATTCTTCTCTGTGATATTACAATACCAAACAAAAAATTTAAAATGAGGTCGGCCCATGTGCCATATTACACTTGTTTAATTATTATTATCAACATAAAGACAGATTACTATAATAATTATTGAATAGTTAAAGAGCATCGTCTAATCAGTCTAACCTATTGATAGTATACATTTTAACATTTTCCTCCATACCTATGTACGTTGTTTAAACTTATTCTTTGGTTATCTCTAGATCTATCTCTTACCATTGAACAAACTTAGTAAGGGACAGAGCTAAAGAAAACCAATGATTAAATTTAGCTAGCGTTATGTAAGGGGGTTCATTATTACAGTGTATCTCTGTTAGACAGCATATTAACCAGACTACATAACTATGTTACAAGGAAAGGAATAGTTCTGAGACCCTACCATTATATCTTTAACAGAGTTATTTTTTACATCGCATTCATGGAAATTTTAACTTTACACATCGACTGTAAAGTCGAAAATACAATGGAAAAACTGCGATGTAAGGTAATAAATAAGACTGTTACTGAGATGGTGGTATTGGGCCTGTTATATTGTAGTTCATCTACATGGAATATAAATAGTATTAAACATGGACGACAAATTTTACAATATCGAGAACCAATACTGAAGGGAATGTGCGGATTGCATGTTTTAGTAGGTTGTTTTTTATTTTACTTTTTAGTACATAATAATAATTAATATAAACATTAGTATCAATAATAAATAACATGAATTCTATCTAAACATAATAATTATGGCCTCATCTCAGCTCACGAAGTTTTATAACAAACCTACTGGATGGCCGCTAGTGACATCGACAACTTAGCAAAACAACAAACACGACCGCATGCTCTTTCTACACCGAATAGTGCAAATATAAAAAAAAACAACAAACATAGAGAGTATTGCTTTACACAAAACTTAATGCAAACATTGGAACAGTCTTTAAATTCAAATCGTACACACAAATAAGATAAGATCATTAATTAAATTGATTTTTATTTATGCAATCTCTTAAAAGAACTTTATCGTTTCTATTGCAGCCGCCTAGTTTTGTGCGGCAAAAAATTACGACGTCAATGATAGAGTACAAATCTTGAAATCAAACCATCTATTATTATTTAACAGCAAATTGAACAATTACAAGGCGTTTTCGAGCACGTCTGCAGAATATTCGAATTTGATGAGTTAATATCAAAAATAGATCAACTCTTTTTTTTTCGTATGAAACGCGCTCGCGATAATTTTCCTGACATAAAAAGGGACAAACATGATTAAAAGAACTGTACATGAATAATAATAATCAATGAACATTGAATAGTTAAATGATTTAAATACATTCAATGGACAATAACAACTAAGGAATCCGGGAACACTAGGAACGTTGACGTTTAGTTTAGTTAGTTCGAATCAGTTACCCCTTGGCCACAGTCTCGGCGGCGGCGGCAAAAACAAATGGTAGACAACATAAGAAGTTGGCCACAGCTCCCACCGCCGATAGCTCACCGCTAGACACCGCCGCCGCAGACACTGTGGCGCCGCCCTTGGTGTTTGCCTAGGTTGGCACCTAACTGATTTATTAGTTAAATGTAAATGGAATCACTGATTATCTCTATTTGTTACAAAACAGTATTAAGTGATCTCGGCAAATAATTTTATTCATTTTACAATCGTAGTCTTTTTAAGTGAGTTTAGTCGTAACTGTTCACTGAATACAGAAAAACGAACAGAACATCGTAAAATTACATCGATATGACGACTTTGTGTCAAGTCATAGTCTTCAATTTCAATGAAAACTACATTGACTGTTCATAAATATCATAATATTAGGAACAGATCGAGATATCTTTAGGTAGGTATTTTTATCGTAAACGGTATAGGCTAATAATATAATGAGTAACTCAGAAATATCTATCACATTCAGAGGTCAACCTTCGGGTTTTTCTAAATTTCTAAACAATTATTGTTGTCGTGGGGCATTAATTTTTAATTATCAATTCCCAAATCACAGATTTCCTCGCAACAAAAACGGTAAGCTAACACAAATAAATAATTGGACCTTGGACCCTACATTTATTTTCGCCGAATTTTATTTTACCTAATCATAGAACTTAACGAATATTCTCACACAGCGGCAAGTCAATTGAAAAAAAAAAACGTTTTTCTTTTAATGAGATACATTTTTAGAGCCCGTACCAAGAGCACGTTTGTTCAAATCGAAAGCATCAATACCCTGTTTTAACACGACGAATAATATTGTCTTAACGCGTCTCTTAGTAAGGGCAAATTGGACGTCAAAATTACATCTACCGTGGGACCAGGTACGTAGGTCATTGTACAAACACACTACGGATTTCATGTACTGATATAAGAAGAGCCCTGATCTAGGACAAAATCATTCTCCAGCTGTAGAAAATCTGTTTCACCCGGTGAATAAATAAATATGGAAATAGCACTTCGCGTTAGAAAGTTATTATTGGACACTCAGAAACGAGCTTAGTACACCGAACTCAAAATTCAAAGCAATAAGATCGAGTTTTAATTGTGTGTATATCGTTACTTACAAAAAAATTCGACCGTATTTCGTTTAACTGGGTGCTTATTCACTATGACCAACAACATTTCTTGCCCATAACGCGCGTTCCAAAAACACAATCCCAAACGTTCTAGATGCCAAAATATTAGAAATTATTATCTTTCTGTATACTATAAGAAACGGTGTTCTTTTTGGGGTGAAACTTCTTTGATTACAAGAGAAAGACAATTTTGGCGCGTTATGGTCGTAGTGAATAAGGGCCCTGTAATGTTTTGTCTGTTATGTTTTTGGATCAAAATGACGCGGGTAGTTCCTTGGTACGTCGCTGGTCTCATCTTTTATGTGACTTTTACTCGACTGCTACACAAAACTAACGAACCAGGGCGTAAATAAAAACTATACTCGCTATACAATAGGGCATTGTTATTTAGAATTCGAAATAAATCTGAGACAATTAGTAGTCGCTTCGACACACCGCGACAATGAGATCAGATATCGAATGCAGGAATCGAACACTCAGATATCTGAGTGACACATGTCTAACTCCCGTATTTGATTTGGATTGTGTGTGGTTGTCATATGCGACGAACTACGCACACAAAAAAAGATACCCAGGATTTAACTTAAATGTTCTGTACTCGAGCACGAATTTTTTCGCCCTCATCCTTTCGATATCATGCGTTTTTTTTTGTATGAAAAATGAACAACGCCATCTATCCAGTGTCTTTCATTTCCCATCCAAAAAAGCCTTTTTGTCATTACCACGATATCGACAGACGAGAGCGAAAAAATTCGTCCTCCCCCTACTGATACAATTTCTTTTCTACGGATTGAACGCAAAGAAGAATAACGAGATTAGTAAGAGTATTACATTGTTGGAGGCAAAACTTTACTGAATTCTTCACTTGGAGCGATATTTAAACAATTTACGATTTACAGTGTCTGTTCTAAAAGGACTCCAAGTTAGCTACTCTCACTGAAATATCGTTCGGCATGATACTATTTTAAAGCTAAAGCCATTGTACCGAATTTACATTTTTGTCAAACAATAGTAGACTATAGAAAAAATGGTGACCAAAAAATACGAAACAATAATGATGCCAGTTAAAGACAGATTTGACACAATTAAAACAGCTGACTTGGAGATCTGAAGAGCTATTTTGGTTTCACGACCAATTTATAATATTGTCTCGATCAAAATAGTGGTTATTTCGATATTTCGGCCATGGATCGTACAACTTGGCAACGCATACGCGCGCGCTTACTAAGGTAATGACTGGCTTTTTTTTAATTAGAAACAGAAGTCTGTGGAGTAAGCAAACAGAAGGAAACTACTTACAACAATCCAATCGACAACATCGTCGAACCAAAATAGCACCGCTGGTATCGTTCCGTTTATCGTCCGGGGTGTGTTGGTGTCGGTGCGCGCGTACCTTAGACTAAACCAAAAGAGCGGAGATTTTATGCGATTCTATTGTTGGATTTTTAACTCGTTCACCGTTCCGCCATCTCGCTCCGCTCCAGTGGACAGGCAGCTCTAAGCGGTCCCCGCGTCGTAGGCGAATCACCTATCTTCCGCTTGTTTATTTTAATCTAAGGCTCGTACGGCGTATGGGCGTACACTCGGCTTATCTCTTGGAGGAGCTCTTGATCTGCTGCAGCTTGAGGCGGATCGCGTCGAAGGCGGCGTCGTCGCGGTGCGCGGGCGGCGCGCGCGGCGCCAGCTGCGGGTCGAGGCAGCCGCGCCGCGGCAGGCCGCCGGGCTCGCCCACCGCGTCCGCCAGCGAGCGGTTGTCGCCCGCCGCGACCGGCGTGCGCGCCTGCGGGCCCGCCGCCACCGTGTCGCACTTCATGCCCGCTTTCGCCTGGTGACGACGGCGACATCCAAATTCGGTTTAAAAAAAAAAAAATTACTAACCGATCCGGCTCGAAGGACCAAAATTCAATTGAGACATTTAACTACTGCTACTTCATAGGTACACTTCACGCGACATTGATCATTTATTTGTATTTGGCGACTTGGTCAGCAGTACAAACCCCGCCTAACCCAGACTGATACTCTAGTGGTTATATTTCGGTGGGTGTACTTTGAATTTTTATTATACATCTTTTATAGGCACCTTACATGGCAAAACATCGTCACCCAAATCAACAAACGTTGACATTTAATCGATAGTTTTATATGGCTGACGATTTCATGAAATGGCCAACTTCATCATGAATTGATCATTAATTATTAGATGTGGCCACGACATATACACGGCCGGATATGAGTAGTGCTCTTCTTTTGGTTAAATACTCTTCAAAAAAATGATACACAGCTTTGTTTACATTTAAGATAAGTCGGCAACTAACAGATTTTAGATTTTAGAAAAAATAAATTTTATTACTTATTTTAAAAAGTACGTATCGCGTCGCATCGCATCGCGTCTCGGTGTGAACTGATCCTAGCACTACTATCAAACGCGACGAGTGGTCACATACCTGCAAAGCTCTTAGTTTTTCCAAGAACATAATGTGTGATTTCTCCTCGTTCTCGTTGCTGATATCTGCAATCAAAATTATTGTTATCAATACAGTGGACTATGACAAAATAGATTACTCATTATAATTTTTACTTAACTGACTTTTGTATCCGACTTAAGTGAGTAACACGAGTCATAAAGATTCATCGACGCAACTGTGACAATGCTAAAGGACGGTAAATGACCTCCAGGCTCCAAGTAACAGAAGAATCACTGAGACCTCTAGGCATGAGCGTATTCCGTCGGCGCATCGGCGACAATGCCAAGGAAAGGCGCCAAAATATCCCTTTAGGTATGATCCATCAATCCGACACTAAATGTACAGGATTATCACCCTAAATATCAATATATCCTTCAAATATCCTTCGTTCAACCTAAAACTAGCCTAGTGACGCACAACTAATCCGATTCAAGTACTTCTGCACAAGTAAAGATGGCCGACTTGTACGTACACGTGTTGTGCGCACGTGCGTATCGTAAGGTTGACAGCGAGCTGACAGTTACTGTCAGCTGTCAGTAAATAACTAAATAATTATTAATTATTGGCACGTGTAGATTCTACACGTGTCCAACTTTCCTCGGTTTTTACGGAGCTCATTTTCGCGGAGTATGAGGAGGCATGAATTGGTGGGAGGCGGAGTGTCGCTTTTTTTTATAATCTACTAGCTATTTCCCGCGGTTTCACCCGCGTTAATTTTGGAGATCCTACGAGAATTCCAAGATAAAAGTATCCTATATCCTTCTTTGTACCCCTACAACGTGTATGCAAAATTTCATGATTATTGGTTGAGCCGTTAAAGTGGAAAGCGTACAAACTTGAAGCTTATAACTTGGTGTGGGATCAAGTAGATCTGTGTGTTGTGAAGTCGCATTTATTCTTTGCTAAAACCTCTGGATAAGTATATAATTCCTTATGGTAAGTGCAAACGAACCTAGTCGACTGCGTGGCGTGTGGTGTGTACTATGTAGTGTGTAGTGTGTGGTGTGTACTGTGTAGTGGGTGGTGTGTGGTGTGTGGTGTGTGGTGTGTGGTGTGTGGTGTGTGGTGTGTGGTGTGTGGTGTGTGGTGTGTGGTGTGTGGTGTGTGGTGTGTGGTGTGTGGTGTGTGGTGTGTGGTGTGTGGTGTGTGTCTCACCGATGTTGTCGGCGGTGAAGTCGTGCTTGTAGACGGCTACGCCGGTCATGCGCCGCTGGTCGGCCACCTCGCGCAGCCCGCGC
This sequence comes from Zygaena filipendulae, assembly GCA_907165275.2. Classification (NCBI taxonomy): domain Eukaryota; kingdom Metazoa; phylum Arthropoda; class Insecta; order Lepidoptera; family Zygaenidae; genus Zygaena; species Zygaena filipendulae. The sequence goes on from OU015671.1 coordinate 6,560,807, forward strand.
TCCACGTAGTTGCGGAAGTAGAATGACGAGCCCTGCATGAACGTCCAGATGTCCACCTCGGGGTGGCGCTCCTGATTACACAAACACACAGGAATTACTAGGTTATCAGAAGGTTCCCGGTTTCGATTCCCGGTGGATGGGTGGACTTTGTGTGATGAACGGAAGGTGTCGCTTCTTTACGAAGTGGTTCAGTAGCACACCAGTGTGTATCACTGCATGTTCCAGAACGGCTCACTCGAGGGCACACCGGGCACACACGAGAATATCGGAACAGCTAGTGCGAGTCCGTGTGCATACGAGAGCTATTTCGGAACGCAGCCGTGTTTTGTTTATACTTTATACACACCCGGACTTTTGGCGGGACTTTAGCAGAAATGGAGTCAGTTTTATTTCTTTAATTTGCAAATTAGTTTATCGTGATTAATATTGTGTGGATGTGCAAGTGGATTTTACATAATAGCAACCATTAGTGATAAACAGTGTGCGGAAACAGTGAAATAAGATGTAATAGGGCATTGGTCGGGAGGTTGTCGTTTTACTATACAACTTCCCAGAAATCGTCCTATTAAGGTTCAACTGTGACGAGTTGCTTCCAAAAGTTTCGGTAAAACATAACTTTAGAAGAAGAACAAAAAAAACATCTGAATTGGCTGTATGGACTAAGTTTCCTTTGCCTTTTCCGAAATACCAAAAAAGTCATACGCACCCTGAGGTCGTATAGCTGCGCGAGCGCCTCCCTGTTGTGGTCCTTGGTGCCGATGCGCTTGAGGATGAGCGCGAGCTCCTCGTGCACGGCGCGCGGCAGCCTCGCGCCGCCGCCGCCGCCGCCCCCGCCCTGCGCCGGCGCAGACATGGAGGTGAGCAGCGCGCTGCCGTTCACCACCTCGGGCACGTTCTCCTTGCGCTCGTCCAGCTTCAGTTGCTGCAGCGAAAAACAATACCAGATGTTAAGGGCACAGTCCATACTAACGTTATAAATGCGAAAATAACTCTGTATGTTCATCTATTACGTTTTCACGTATTAAAGATAAAAATTTCGCATTAACGATTTCAAAATTTTATTTCGTTTATTTAAAAAACAGTCAATTGAAAAATAAAACAGTAAATAAATGCACTTATTTGAATGCATTATACTAGCCTGTAGGTTGTAGAATATGGCATGTTGATTATCATTTGTCATAGAATTGAGACGAATAGATTTGATAACATTTAAAAACTTTATTTCCTGGCTTCCTAATGTTTATGTATACAACTAGCTGCTCCCCGCGGTTTCACCCGCGGTCATTTCGGAGTTCCCGCCGGAATTCCAGAGTAAAAAGTACCTTATATCCTTCTCTGTACCCCTGCCAACGTGTATGCAAAATCTCATGATGATCGGTTGAGCCGTTGATTCGTGAAAGCGTAAAAAAACTCACTTTCGTATTTATAATAGTAAGGATATTCCACGCAATGTGAATTTCGATAACGGCCTGAGTAAATAGTGTTTTTTTAATACATCTTGTTACATTATTACGTTAATGAATCTGTCAGCGACACTGATTATCACCTAATTTCATACTGACAATGAGTGGGTGACCTTCCTATTTGTTCTGTGGCTGCGATAAACCAACAAACGCACACACGCGGAGCAATGTACAGCCTATAACAGGAGGTGACGTCACTTGAGTAAAGCAAAAATCTCACCTTTATTATTTTGATCAAGTACGGATAGAGATCGGACTCGTTCAAGTCGCTTATTTGTGACAGATGGCCCGTGATCGATGCACCTTTTATCTTGACTAGGGTGTGCACCAGAGTTTTCACAGTTCTGAAATTAACAATATCATGTCAAAGAATGATACCTATACGCTAAAGCGAAAGGTCACTGATGCACTGACTAAAAACGAACTCTTGAAAACTGTGTGACCTATAAAGCTTAAATTTGAAAGATGGATAGTTTATAGATTGCAGAAGTCAGCTAAGAATAATTTGACATAGTTTACGCAGGAACTCCCAAATTAACGAGGTTTCGGGAGTCCCACGCTCCAACAAAACTACGGAACTAAGAAACAGAGTATAAACTTTTTTTTTTAATTTATTTATTCGTTTTTACAAAGCAAGAGATTTACAAAATAGTGTGAATAAACTTTCAAAAGTTTCTCCTTCGCGATGATTCGAGTCGGTAGGCAACAGTACTCTAACTGCTCTGTCAGAACTCTGTATCTATACTTATTAATGTTATAAATTTAAAGTTTGGACGGATGGATGAATAAATGATTGTTACTCAATCATGGCAGAACGGCTAAACATAATTGGATGGAATTTGGCACAGAAACAGATTATAGTCTGGAATAGGACATAGGGTACTTTTTATTTCGGAATTCCCGCGGGAACTCCTAAATTACCGCGGGTGAAACCGCGGGGAACGGCTATTTTACCATAAAGTACCATTCTCTAAACTCACCTGTAGGGCGTATCGTTAATTTCCGGATTCTTTTTCCAATAGCTGTTCGGGTATGCCTTGTAGAAGAGATGTATTTTGTAGAGCACCGCGTCGTAGTCTATTGTGTTGACCTCCCAGGTGGCTATCATCTTGAGGGTCTTCCAGAAGCACTTCAGCAGCAGGTCCTGGTAGCGCGGGTACGCCGGCTCCGGCGCGCCGATGGACTCGTGCAGCAGCGACACTATCGCGCTGCAAGAGTAAACATTTTGTTAGCACATCTAAAAATCCTTTGTCCTGAATGACTGATGGATCAACGCCCAGCCTAACCCGCTGATCGTAGAGACCTGAAATTTGGAGGGTGTGTTCTTTGTATGACGTAGACATCCGATAAGAAAGGATTTTTAAAAATTCAACACCTAAGATTTAGATTCGAAAATTACACTATGAGCCAATAATAGTTACCCTTATATAAATTACAGAATTTAGCAGTAGGTACACAAAGCGAAAGCAAGAAAAAGAATAATCCTTGAAATTGATGTTAGGTAATGTGAATGGTGGATCAAAAAAAAAAACTAATAAAAAAGGAAAAAATGTATATAAATGTATATATCATGTATCTACTATTTTTTCTAAAGGTTCATGACCGCCATCTTTTACAGGCATCATTTGTTTAGATCAGTAAATCGATATACGTCAGTTGTGTTTCAAAATGTAATATCAAAACAGACTAGCAGACTTTTCATGGACAAAAACATCCCGACGGATGTGAGAATAAAACTTGTTATAAGTTTTAAATTGAGGCGCTGTTCTTATTTCGAAAGGCTGATAGCGTGTTAACCCCACACTGGAGCTATTTAGAGTAGATCGTGTTTTAAAATTATAGCGCCATTTTGTAGTCAACATTTTTTTACGTTCAACATTTTGTCGGTAATAAGGTAACAACAAAACACATAAAACGTCCTCTAACTCGTTCTGTATCAATAATTTAATTCCGTGGGTTAAAATGTTTTTGCTTATCGGCGTCCAATTATAAATCGTGTTGTGGTGTGTGCACTGACCAGAGCAGCGCGGTGCGCGGCGAGTGCTCGAGCACGCGCACGCACACGTTGTTGAGCACGCGCACGAGCCGCTCGCCGTCCGCGCCCGCTCCCGCTCCCGCTCCCGCGCCCGCGCCTGCGCCCGCGCCGCCCAGCACGCGCAGCAGCTCGCCGAGCAGCTCGCGCAGCGCGTCCTCGCCCACGTGCGCGCCGCACCCGCTCGTGTCGTAGAACTGCGCATATATCACCGGAAAATTTTAAATACCGCTAAATTATCATTAATAAATCTATCTCGCGAGATTGTAAACTTTCGTAAGATTGGGAACCGTAACATACGTATATGGTAAATTATAAACCGACATTCTTGGTCAGGTTAGGTTTGTACTGGTTACCGTGTCGCGCGAGTTAAGTAAGCCTGCCGCGGCAATCAAATGGCTGGCATCCTAGATGTAACTTTTCAAACTCTAACAATGAGCTTAAGTTGTGGGTAAAGGAAAACATCGCGAGGAAACCATAGTATGGTAGTAGGGCACTTTCTATTGCCCGGCCGGCTAGTCACCGACTTCAAACTTGAAGAAAATCAGTCGCCAAGCACCTGAGGGTGTGTTGCGACAGCCTCACTTGAAAGCCAATTTCCTATTCCAGGCTACGTGTTTACAATCTTCAACCACACTCACTTAACAGGTGACTCTCTTAACGGTAGTATAGCTTGTCTAAACTAAAATGACGCGCCCCACTACTTAATAAGCAGATTAAGATGTGCGAGATCATGTAATGATAATATCTCTTTAATAGTGTGAGTGCGGCGACAGTATTGCGCACTTGTGATGAATAGACAGACCAGATTTATATGTGTCGTATCGATATTTCAACGGCTGTGCGTGTGCGTTATACCCGATGGAGGGGCGCGTCATTTTAGTTTAGACGAGCCCTCCTGTGGCGTCGCCACGAACTGACCGCGGTGAGCGCCCCGCTCAGGTACTTGTAGACGGTGAGCGCGTCGTGCGGCGGCGGCGCGGGCGGCGCGGTGCGCAGGCGCCGCACCTGCGCCGCCACCGCCGCCACCAGCCGCGCCTCGTGCGCGCGCATCGACACCGCGCGCCCCGACACCAGCGCGTTGGACACCAGCGACAGGGCGCGGATCGCCGCCTGCAAGCGCGACCAAGCGAACACATACTTCACTCATTTACTAGCGGAGTGCTCGCGGGAATTGGCTACTTGACCATTTTTTTTTTAGTTCGTCGTGTTGATTAGTAAGAAATATTGGACACGTATTTTTTTTTTTTCTTACGTAATCAAAAAATAACGGCGATACATTGAGTCGAAATTTCGCGTGACGTCACAACCCGGTGCAGTTTGAATGGGGCTTATACTGAATATTGACGTCACGAGTCCCCATGCGCTTTATCTATGTTTATTTTCATTAATTTGAAAAAGCAAAAAATACGTGTCTATTATTTTTTTATTTTCTAACTGACGGACTTATTAGAATTTTGATTTTCATACTATTATATTATCTGTGCCCTGGAGAATACCCAATTCAGGGTTAAAATGTACCCTGTGTGCTTCTCTCTTTATCGGTTACGTAGTTAGGCTTGAAAACAAAACAAACTCACGTTCGCATTCATTTATCGATAGGGTTTTTGCCTTATGCGCCCGGTCAGACACGCTAAGCGCGTTTAAATTTAAAACGTAAAATCTAAGCGGCCTCAATAATGCGGTGCCACCATAAAGACTGAACTACAGATTTATAGAGAACATGGGCTTAATGTATAAGACTAGCTGTTCCCTGCAGTTTCACCCGCGGTAATTTCGGAGTTCGTTCGCGGTAATTAGGGATAATGCAGCAATCTAATAATAATAATAATAATAATTTATTTATTCATAACCAACTTGGATCATTTTGTTAGTAACATTGCTTAACCTATTGTTAGTAAATTACATTATATTTATACATTTAAAAGATTATATTACACATTTACACACTATACTCCCCCCCAAAAACATTACAATATATAAATAACTCTGCCCGCCCATCATCAAATCCCGAGGAACAGCTAGTCAATTTATAAATGCGAAAGAAAGTCTGTTTGTTTGTCTGTGTGACTAATGGTGAAAGAATTTTTTTAATCAGTCCAGTAGTTTTTGAGTTAAATCGTTACAAACAAACAAACAAAAAATCATAACTTTCCTCTTCATAACATTAGCATAGAAGTATAGACGTAAGCTGGTAACGTAACATTGGACTCACACTGAGATCGGGGCTGGCGATGGAGTGTATGGTGTCGGCGAGCTGCGAGTCCTCGAGGGCGAGCGGCGCGGGCGCGTGCGGGTGCGCGTGCTGCGCCGCCGCCAGCGGGTGCGGCGCGGCGCGCGGCGGGCTGGCGGGCAGCGAGCTGCGCGAGGCGTGTATACCACGTACCACACGATTAGAATATTCGACCGACTTACAAAAAAGGAGGAGGTTCTCTATTCGACTGTATGTTGCTTTTTTTTGTATGATTGTTACGCGATTACTCGAAGACAGCTGGACAGTGGACTGCACCGATTTGGAAAATTCTTTTTTTTTGTTTGAAACCGTATACTTCCAAGTCGGTCTCATAGTCATGAAGTCAGGATCTCATGATGGGATCTTGAAGAAATCAAGGGAACTCTTCAAAGATTGGTTGTGGCTTATTGTTTTCACATAAATAATAGCAAATTGAGTTATCATTAATATTATATGATGACTTTAAACTGACAGCGTGCTACTGGAGAGTTTGTTGCGCAGTTTCTTCTCTTCAGCCATAGCACTAGGAAGCTGTGAAGGGTGGATATTTTATGGGTGCTGCCATGATAAATATAATTATATAGACGTCAAAAAGAGCCACATTATTATAGGCCAAATTTTTATTTTTATTTTATTTTATTTATTTTGGAAAACTTACAGCTTAGTTAACAATTTGGTCTATATTTAAGTCACTAAAGCCTTTAAGTTTTCACATACAGAGATATGTACAAGTAGTATATAGTATGTGAAATCAATGAGACCATAGGTACAAGAGAAATACAATTAGGCGATCATTCGTTGTATAGCTCGTTGCATAATAAATTATTTGAATTTGAATACTACCGAATAATAAGTTTTTCACGATTTGATTGAGTGTAGTATAATATACTAGGTACGTGTTGCTTGGTTTGTACGACACACGCTCAGTGTGGAATCAAGTAGATCTGTGTGCTGTGAAGTGATATTTTATTTATTTATTACAGTCAACAGCATTTATTAATGTTATAGTTCTGTATACGAATCCCACCCGACGACACTTCCCGACTTATGCTGAGCTAGTTCCTTTTTTGTTGCGATACGCTGTTTGTGCTTCTTTTTTGTTATTGCATATTAACGGTTGTCGTAACGAATAAAGTCAATTTAATTTCATCTTTCATTCATTTCTCTGCCCCTTCTATCTGTTCTGTGGTAGTATGGCGTGTGTGCGTATGTGTGTGCGTGCGTGTGTGCGTGCGTGTGTGCGTGCGTGTGTGCGTGCGTGTCTGCGTGCGTGTGTGCGTGCGTGTGTGCGTACCCGACGGCGGCGGCGACGACGGTGGCGTGGGGCGGCGGCGCGGGCCGCGGCACCGGCTCGTCGAGGAAGCGCAGGTCGAGCTCGGGCAGCACCGGCCGCTGCAGCACCGGCGCCGCCGCGTCCAGCCGCGCGATCAGCTCCGGGTCCAGCCCGAACGGCCCGCTGATCGGGCGCGCCTCCTCCACCCTACTGCGACCACACACACGCGATTAAACACTGCACTGGAAACGTTGATATTTCACTTGTACATTGATATCACCGTTCGTTGGTTCAGTGGTAAGTGTACCTAAAAGTGGTAAATAAACCCGGTTACTAAGCGAAATATCACGAGTTTGATCCCCGCATTAGGGTAAGCATTTGTGAAGAATACTGTTGAGAATGTGAGTTGTGATGGCGGGTACCAGTGGGTATGTTCCGTTATTACTGAAAGACTGAAAGCACTGTAAGGAATGACGTCAATTCAGTATATTGCAATGTCGTTCCTTATACTGAGCAATACTGGTTACTGTGTCACGCTGTCGACCACTCATGTCAACCGAACGACGCGGTTGATCAATCATCGGTCCAAGGTTGATCACGTGATCAAACCACTCAGAGCACCTTGCCTCAAAAACGCCAGTGCTTACAGTACAAAAATAGCGATGATCGACCCTAGGATACTGCGGCAGTATACTGAAGGAACGAATTTCTCCTCTGTAAATGCACTAGGCCAGTGCTGTCAGTAATAACGGAACATACACAGTATCATAAGCTCGGCTCTAGTTAGGGACTAGGTGTCGCTGTGTGACGATGCTCTAACATTTGTGGTTTGTACCTGTACATACACTAATTACATAACAATCAGTCAAGGTCCATTTTGGGCATGGTGACATGCCATACAAATGTCGTACGTTGTTATCGTTTCTCATGTTTTTTGTTATTCTGTATTTTTGTTCATCAGTGCTCTAATGTATGCCCATGTGTGTTGTGTAGCATTGTGCCTAAATAATTGTTTTCTTTCTTTGTGTACAGTGACGTCACTCACGGGATGACGGGTGCGGGCGCCATTTCTTCCTCTTCCTCTTCTTCGGGCTCGCAGGCAGGCACCGAGTCCACGGAGATCACGCGCCTGGGCGGCTCCACCTCCTGTGGTAACATACGTACGGATACTTCGGCTGCAGAAATATCTATACACTTTTGACTTATGGAATCTTATTGCAATAGTAATAGATTCAAATACCTACAGACCAAAATGTGTACATATTGGTGCTGGTGACTGTACAATAACATACATACATATTATATCCTCAGACGGTTGGACAGAGATTATCTATCTCCATTCACTACACACTCCTTTTTTTTATTTGATCGGTATTTTAACTAAGTATTTGGTAAATGGAACCAGCACTGAGGACACCCGTATTTTTTAAACTATCGCTATATTGATCGCTTCTATACTTTCATCAATCTTTCATTTACTATAACATGAAACTAAAGTCGCCGATTGTGCGTAATCGCATATATTATGAATATATTTGCGATAATCTAATAACTGATAAAACTATCAGTCGATTAAAACATTTAAAACTGTGGAATTTGCAGAGGCTTTTAAAATTAGATATACCAGCCAATTTAAAAAAGAAAATAAAAAAAAAACACAAAAGTAAAATCCTAAGTAATGAGTGAGTTTGTTTGTTACGCTTTCATGCCTGAACTACTCAAATGATCATCACAAAATTTTGCACACACCATGTCAGAAGTATAGATAAGGACACTTTTTATTCGTGAATTTTCAAGAAACTCTCAAATAGATGCGGTGAAAATCGCAGGCAAAGTGTAGTTATAGAATAAAATATATAAACTGCTCAATTGCTATACAAAGGCTTTAAACCGTAGTTGGCAATCCTACTAATATTATAAACGCGAAAGTTTGTAAAAATGTATGGATCGATGGATGGATGGATATTTGTTACTCTTTCACGCAAAAACTACTGAATGGATTTCAATGAAACTTTACAATAATATAGCTTATACATCAGATTAACACATACGGTACTTTTTATTACGGAAGTCCCGCGGCATCTCTGACATTAACGCGGGTGAAACCGCGGGGCACAGCTAGTAACTCTATAAAAGCCTGCCACTTTCGGGCTTAAACCTGAGTTTCAAACCGAAAACGTCAGGCTTTTATCGCGTTAATCCCAAGTACCGGGTTGATTGCCCATCTATACTTGTAACTATCTATATGTATAAAACTTCAGATTGCCCAGCAGTAGGTATAGTGTAGTGTGGTGTGGTGAGTATGGTGGTGTGTAGGTCGCGGCTGACCTCCGGCGGCGGCTGCAGGGGGCGGCCGGTGGCGGACAGCGGCACGACGGAGCGGCGCGCGTCCGCCGCGCGGCTCTTGCCGGCGCGCTTGATGCGCTCCTCCAGCAGCGACAGGTCCTTGTCCGATATCTGGGCGTCACGGGCGCAAATGTTACATTTTGAAGATTACACCAAACTCAAACATACTTTATTGCCCCAAAAGTAACACAAAAAATTAGACATACAAGAAAGGACGGACACTCATCGTGGAAAAATACACACAAAAATCGTATCAGCAGTAGGTTAGTTAAGTGAACAAATTTTACTCCATAAGTAAAATTTTTGCAGTATGAAAACTCATCATTCTATATTTAATTCGATATATACTAGTAAATCGAGACGAAAGGTAATTTTGACAAAAGAAACGTACAAGATAGAGGGCACCAGGTATATCACCTGTACGATCATTTACTCTAGGTTTCTCACCGGGCCAATCATCTATACCAGACGTTTCACTTGTCCGATCATCTCCACCAGACCACCTCACTTGCCTGATCATCTACACCAGGCCACCTCACCTGCCCGATCATCTACACCAGTCGCCTCACCTATCCGATCATCTACCTCACACCTGCCCGATCACCTACACCAGGCCGCCTCACCTGCCCGATCATCTTGTACACCTTCTCGCCCTCGAGGAAGTACGCGTTGGCGACGCAGTTGAGCGCGGCGGAGCGCACGGCGTTGTCCCGGTCGCCGATGTGGCGCGCCAGCTCGCGCAGCGCCGCGCCCGCCGACGGGCTCATCACGGTCGAGCCGTACGTCTCCAGCAGGTGACCGATGCACTCCAGGCACTCTAGCACACACACACACACACACAATAATAACTTTTCTTTTTTTCATATTTCCACAACAGCCTTATTGAATTGAATTGAATTTTTAATATTGAATTTTTTATTTTGAACCTCTATTTGACACAACACTCTAATGACAATCTATGATACTATGACGCAATGAATACATTGTACTCTGTACTTTTAAATTGGACTATTTTGAGTAGCCACGTGACATGTCGATACGTGCTTTAGTTTTCTATACAATTTGTTTTTTTTTTTTAATTTAGTACAGCAGCTATTATGAAAATAAAGACTGTGATGAGCGCGCCATAGTAATCAGCAAATGCTCCTAACTTCCCAAAACCCTTTTCAACTTCACACCAAATGTGTTTTCTACAAATATTGACCAAAATGCGACATTTTATGTTAAAATTCACTATTTGAATTTGAATGTCATTGTTATTATTCACTAGCTGTTCCCTCCGCGGTTTCACTCGCGTCAATTTTAGAATTGCCTCAAGAATTCTTTGTATCCGGATGAAAAGTATCCCATGTCACTTGTAGATAGTGCAGCATTCTATAAGTGGAACAATTTTTCAAACTTACAAATCAATTTTATTTTTTATTTCTCAAGTTATGTGTACGAGTATGTGTGGCGTGTATGTGTGTGTGTGTGTGTGTGTGTGTGTGTGCTCGCGTCTCACCGGCCCGCTGCCTCGCGTTTTTGGACTTGAGCCCCTCCATGAGGTACCCGAACAGCTTGGTCACGGAGTACACGACGCATATCTGCCGGAACAGCGCCTTCACGCCGTTGCGCACCGTGTCCTTGGGGTCGCCCACCTAACGATCACACTATTTATTAGCCAAAGCACTATCGTAACCATAAGAAAGTTATCTTTTATGGTCTAACCGCCGCACTCAGAGTTGACTTTAATGATTACTTAGTTAAATATAGATTTTTAAAACAAAACTGCAGAAATCAGACAAGTTTAATAAATTAATGTTAATTGGCATTTAACTAATTATGTTACATCTCATTAAATGCCAATTAACATTAATTTACTGAAAGTCTCTGATTGCGGCAGTTTTGTTTTAAAAATCTATACTTAACTAAGTAATCATTAAAGTCGACTCTGAGTGCGGCGGTAAGATTGTCTTTTTTTTTTACTTCACACTATCTGCCCCATCCTCGGTCTGGTCGATAGAGGCATGTTGCCATGGTATGAAAATCAAAATTGTATTTGAACCGTCAGATAATTAATATAATAGACACGTATTTTTTTGGTTTTTCAAATTAATAATGAAAAAATACATACAATTTTTTGGGGGCTGTTATTTTTATTACGTAAAAAAAATACGTATCAAATATTTTCTATCACTCTACCATAACAACTAAAATTTAGTCAACTAGTCTATTCGATTCAGTCTATTCGATAAAATTTAGTCTATCGAGATGAATACCCTGCATTTACACTGGTAGGTAGGTCAAATGTAAAACTATAAACTAATTAATTTTAATTAGTTTATAGTATGTAAATGTATTTTTTTATTTCATTCATATACAAGTGGGCAAAGGTCTCAATCAAGGCTCTTTACCAAGACCGGACCCGCGCTTCATTAATCCAGCTGGAGAGCCAAGACCTCATCTTTAGGGAAGGTCTATTTAAATCCCATCAAAAGGAAACTGGTGACTAACCTTCAACACCAAGTAGGGTATGAAGCAGTTGGCCTCATACTCGGCCATCGTGTAGTCATTGTCCATGAGGTACTGGAACACCACGGCGAGGTACTCCAGCCCCTTGAGTATCACCGAGGGGTTGGTGTCGAAGAACCGCAGCGTCAGCCACTTCAGCACCAGGTCTAGGTTGGCGGTCAGCGCCGTCCCGTTGTCCTGCAGGTCCTCCGAGAGAGACTCAATGGCTCGCAAATGGTACCTGCGCGAACGGGAGCGGAGGTCAGGGGGGGGTCACGGATTCATACATTTAAAAGCAATATTTATTATTTGCGGTAGATATCTTTTTGTCGAAGACCAACCACCACCCCTAACCGCTTATCAAGGGGTTCCAGATTCGATTCCTGGTGGGGAGTGAACTTTGTGTGAAGACGCAGAGTTCCACTTTCCAGTCGAGACGTGTTCATATGTCTTTCCTATAATATATATGTAATATATAGGTACCACGATTTCATGGTCAAGTAGATCTGTGTTATAAAGTGATATTATTATTAGTCAAAGTTTACCTGAAGTCATTGTGGAACATGTTGGCCACCAGTTGTTTGTTGAAGCCGGCGTTTGTCATTTGCTCCTTCAGGAGCTCGAAGAACTCCTCGCGAGGGGTCGTGAAGTTCCATTTTAGTACTGAACAAATCAATAGTTTATTGTATAACCGCAATATAGAAAAAAAATCATAATAATATTTGCGATTTGAAATTTTATTAGCAGATCGATAGCTGTCAATTTTTCCGATTGCAATCGAAAAATGATTGCAACAAAAGTTACATAATTTGCCCCCTGCAGGTAAATGGGCATGTTGACTAATTTTTTACTTTTTAGTCCATCTTGTAAATTTAAAAAAAATATTGGATAAGTATTTTTTCTTTTTTTACGTAATCAAAAAATAACGGCGATATATTGAGTTGAAATTTCGCGTGACGTCACTATTCTGACAGTTTGTATGGCGGTTTTAGCGGTTAGTAACGTCACGACCCCCTCAACTTAAACTTTAATGCGCTTTATCTCTGTATATTTTAATTTATTGGAAAAAGCAAAAAATATGTGTTTATTGTTTTTTTATTTTCTAACTGACGGACTAATTAGAATTTTGATTTTCAAAAGTAGTCCACATCCCAATTGCAGATAACTTTCGGTGTTCGGTTTCACTTTTATACAATACTCACTATCCCCGCGGTCTCACTCGCGTTCATTTCAGAGTTCCCGCGGGAATTCCGGTATAATACCCTATATCCTTTTCTGTACCCTGACAACGTGTAAGCAGAATTTCATAACGATCGGTTGAGCCGTTAAGGCGTGAAAGCGTAACACCATATAAACTCACATTCGGAAGATATATTTTAGACGAAACGCTATAGTGCTAACCTTTCAGTTTCTGGTCGTCGATGATGCGTTGGTTTTTGGCGTTGTTGTGCGGCAGCAGAGGGGAGTTGTCTTCGTCGTCTTTCTTGCCGCGCGACGACGCAGACGCCGGTTTTACTAAGCCCTGCATAAGAAAAAAAATCTAAATAAATCGATATTAATTACCAACACTGTTACAAGAATAAGCCTCACCGTCCATCGATATACGTATATAACTACTAGCTGTTACCCGCGATCGATTTCTTTTTTTATTTATTTATTTATTGGCACACCAACAGCACAGCATATATAGTATTAGGTTATAAAAGTTACATTGTTTAAGTATTAAGACATACATGCATGCCAATTAGCGGTATGCACATCATTGCAAGTTACAATCTGCAAGAACAAAAGTTTTATAATGTACAGTCGTCATGGGAAATATGCAGCCACCTTTGACAGCTGTTGTTGGATCTTATTGCAATAAAGTGTCTACACATCTCCGACGCCGACTGCACGTAGGCACGCTAAACAATGATAAAATTGAGAAATAAAATGGGAAAAAAGGAGGTATTTCATCCGCAATAATTTCGGAGTTCCCGCGGGAATTCCGGGGTAAAAAGAGTACCCTATGGCCTTGTCTGTACCCCGACAACGTGAAAGCGTAACAAACAAACAAACGAACTCACTATCCCATTTATAATATTAGTTAGAATAATAATTGGAACAGTTTTTTTAATTTCAGGCGTTAGGATCCTTCAACATCTTAGGTCACCAGAAGCCGAGCCATATAGTTTAGCTGCTTGCTGCCCTACGCACAGGCGCGGTCGAAGGGGAGGGTCACAGGGGATATGCCCCCCTCCCAAAATCGTACAACGATGCGTTAGCGATGGGCGATTATTGCAAAAAAATAAATGTACTAAATCGAAAATAGGCTAGTTTCCTAAATTTTCTTTTTTAGTCCGTTTTGTAGATTATTAAAAAACATTGAACACGTATTTTTTTTTTTTTTATGTAACCAAAAAATAACGGAGATATATCAAGTCGAAATTTCACATGACGTCACGCCTCGCTACAGTTTGTTCGCACGTTATAGCGAGCTGTGACATCACGAGTCCCCCACCCTAAACTTTAATGCGCTTTATCTATGCATATTTCCATTATTTTAAAAAAGCAAAAAATACGTGTCTTTTATTTTTTTATTATCTAACTGACGGACTAAATAGAATTTTGATTTTTTTACCCAGGAAACTAGCCTATTGTGCTATTGCGCATTCGACTGTCAATTTAGTAGTTCCTCACCTAATTTGTAAGTACTAACTGCGACGCGTGCGTGTAGAAGGCCGCGCGGAGCGGTGCGTGCCTGTTGCGTCGATTGTTTGAACTACTTATTTAATAGTATAGTATTGTAATAGGTGCGCTGCGCCACAAATCTATACTAATATTATAAAGAGGAAAGGTTTGTATGCAAGTATGTTAGTAACGAATTGGCTCAAAAAGTACTGGACCGATTTTAAAATTTCTTTTACGATTTCAATGCTACATTATCACTGAATATAGGCTATATTGTAATCCGGAATTCCCGCGGGAACTCCGAAATTACCGAAAATCCGCGGAACAGCTATCTCTGGATCTACTGAACTGATTTTGAAAATTCTTTCACTTACAGGAAGCTAGTGATCCTGGTGACATAGGGTACTTTTTATCCCGGAATTCCCGCGGGAACTCCAAAATTGCCGCAGGTGATACCGCGGGGAACAGCTATTTGTAGTTAAACTTGATCGATTGACATCAGTTGTTATCGACATTTAACGACTAAACTCAACAATCTAGTAATTCGAATACGTTTAGCAATATTTAGTCGGCCATCGCTAGTACTCACCTTGCCCTTGCCGGGCTGCGCGGGCTTCTTGTCCGCCTCCTTCTTGAGCGCGCCGGCCGACTTGACGCCGCGCGGCTCGTCCTTGCGCGCCTTGGCGGGCAGCGGCTGCACCGGCAGGCTGGGCCGCGCCTTGTCCAGCGCCGCCGTCACCACCGACTTGGAGCCCGGCTGCACGCGCGCACACACGCAAACACACACACACATACACAGTACAGTATTATGTTGCAAAAATGTGTCGTCGCGCGACGTCTGGCAGACGTGAAACATCGAAATTGTTTTGTAGATATATAGGTAATGAGCCTAAAAGGTTACAATTATCAGTGTCAGTCATCCCTGCAAGTTGAACAAAATATGTACAGAGAGGTGACTCGGGATATGTTCCGTTATTACGGATAGCATTGGCCCAGTGCTCGCATCCGTTCCGTTATAACTTTTAGTATATGCCGCAGTATCCGCAGTAGACAGTATTACGTCATAATCGACGCCATTTTGTAATTTGAGAACTGGCGTTTTCGAAGTAAGCTTGTAACGAGGCGGCGGTATGATATCCCGCCTCAATGGACTGAGTTCCGTTTTAAGCAGTAACCAGTATTACTCTCTCAGTATAATGGAACGGCTTCGCAGTATACTGAATTAATAATAATAATAATCCACTTCACAACACACAGATCTACTTGATCCCACACTAAGCTATAAGCTTGAATTGACGTCATACTTTACCGTGCTATCAGTATATAACGGAATATATTCTCGAAAAACTTTCAATCGTGGTGCGCCACCTTTAATTTATCGAACCTTCCCATTTTCGATTATATCGAACCTGCCAGTGATTATAATAACATCGCACATCGCACCTTGAGTTTGTCGAGCTGCTTGTGCATGGCCTCGTAGCCGAGGTGCAGCATGAAGGGCAGCACGCAGTCGGCGGCCGCCTTGCGCACGTCCGCCGCGCGGTCCTCGATGCACGCGAACAGCGTGGGCACGCACACGGTCAGCTCCTCGCGCGGGAACGACTTGGGCGGCACTGCACGCAACACGCGCACACACACACACACACACACAATACGTAAACACTTTTGACACCCATCGAATCTTACTGCAATATAGGTATGTGAGTCGTTTATGATCAATACAGAAATAAGATTCTTATAAGATACCAGCCGGTGCCCGCGATCTCACCCGCGTGAGTTTTGGAATTGCCGTAGGAATTCCCGTTTTCGGGCGCAGGCAGAACAACCCGCCAAGTTTCATCACCATCGGATCAATGGTTTAGAAACGCATAAACATACAAACATTTTTATTTATAAAAATTAACGTTACAAAGGTTTCGATAGGAGAATACGTACAATAGAAGTACAACAAATTTGATATTATTTTTTTGTTACTTTTTAATGTCAAGTGCTGCGGAATTATCATTAAACATCATATTTATATATCTTTGTGATGTGTCAAATAAAGTTTATCAATTCAATTCAATTTATTCGATTCCACGATCGAGTTCTTTTTAAATCGAATCGAATTATTTTTTTAAATTTTCGTTTAAATTTGAACTACATATTTTGTAATACCTATAATATGGGAATTTTTCGGACTCCAAAACTCCAAATACTATATACATTGTTGTTTGTTTTAATTAGATAACTCAGCTATGATTATATTATTATGACAGCGTGTGCGCCGGTCGCCGACTAGCTGCACAGGGCACCGTGTAGTCGGCGCGTGCGTCGCGCGCCAGCTCACCGTCGGGCAGGTGGTCGGCGAGCCAGGCGAGCAGCGCGGCGCGCAGCACGGGCGAGCCGGCGCGCAGCGCGTCCGCCAGCATCTCGCCGTCGAGCGGCGCGGCGGCGCCGGCGCTGCGGCACCACGCCGCCACGCACGACACCGCCGCCGCGCGGATCCACTGCTTGTTGTCGCCGAACGCTGACAAACACAGGGCGTGTGCCGGTATTACTGACTAGCTGTCCCCCGCAGTTTCACCCGCGGTAATTTCGAAGTTACCGTGGGAATTTCGGAATAAAAAGTACCCTGTTACACAGGAACACTAGCATTCTATTGGTAAAATAATTTTCAAAGTCGGTTCAGTAGATTCAGACGTTACCCCCTACAACGTCACACACTCAAGATTCACAAACTCATTTTTAATATTTATAAAACTTTTCAAAATCAGAATATATAAAAAACATAAACAATTATGGAGAAACATATCTTTAATTGCGTATTAAAAATCTTAATAAATTATTCGTGACCACGTACGTTATAACATAACGATTCGTTCCTTAGTTTTCTATAGTCAACTTAGCTAAGGCTCTGTTGTTGCATGTCGGATCCACGTGATCTCAACACCGAATCAGAAAGCTCACCTTGAAAGAACGCCGGGAAGAAGGTCCTGACGTGCGTCTTGCACTTGGGCCCGATCGCGCCGGCCAGCATCTCGCATATCTGCAGCGCCGCCTGCGCCAGCTTCGAGTTGGAGTCGAGCAGGCGCGCCACCAGCGCGGGCGGCAGCTCGCCCAGCGACGGCTTCAGCGGCGACGAGCTCGCGATCAGCGCCTTCAGCTTGTCGAGGCCTTCGTTGCGCACCTGGCGGGGATACAATAAATAAATAAATAAACAACCATTTATTGCCAAAACAAATAAATATATATAGGTACAAATAAACTTAATATTCTTACTAAATAATGAATAAGGAGCGATTCGCAAATGCGCGACTCTCCCCAGCATAAAATTAATAAAAAAAAATTTGGCTATTGGCTATTTAGCGTTTGCATTGTTTTTGTAGCATATGAATAAACGAATAAAATAAAGCGCGCAAGTCACTGACGCATAAACAAATCAAAGGTAAAGGTCAATCACCCGCGTGAAGTCGTTTTTAATTAAAAGATATCCAACCTTCCAGTTCTTATCGTTGATCTCGGCTATGAGCGCGTCGGTGATGAGCGGCGCGAGGTCGGTGCGCGCGCGCGCGTCGTCTGGCTGCGCCTGCGCCGGCGGCGGCTCGTCAACGCTCGAACACGGCTCGGAGCCCTCCTCCAGCTCGGACCCCAGCGACCCGCGGCTCGCCGACTGCAACCGACCGCGCACAAACATAGACATACACATAGACAATAACATCACGTCTTATCTATGTGTAATGTGTATGTATATATGTGACACCGTAAGGTATACTAGCACGATATTACTAGAAAACAGAATGGCTTATTCTAATGGTAATGATACTAGCAGCTGTTCTTTACGTTAATTTCAGAGTTCTCGCGGGAATAACCCGCAATCCACCCCGCTTAAGCTCGATTTATGGGTTTAGACCAAAGCACGGGTTAATTACCCATCTATACATCTTGTATCTTATTTATGTTTTCTTTGTGTGCAAAACGGTTTCTCCAAAAGTATAACATATTAATTCATGTATAAAATTTTATGACATAATCCAGTAAAATTCACCAAAAATCATAACTGAACGCGTTAGGTACGCGTAATTTGTGTCGACAACCGTGAGTTCCAAAAGGAAATCTCGCAATGTACGTCGGTAACCCCAACAAGTTACAGTCTCGCTCACCTTGGCGACCTTGCCCACCAGCCTGGTGGGCGTGGGCGGCGTGCTGTTGGCGTACTTGTCCAGCTCCAGCGAGATGAGCTGCTTGGTGGCCGGCTTCTCGGCGTCGAAGTGGTTGACGAGCGCGGGCCCCGTGTACAGCGACACCACGCCCAGCAGGCTCACCGCCGCCGTGCGCACGTTGGGGTTGGTCGCCGCCAGCGCCTTCTTACTGTGCGCCACTATGGCGTTCACTTTCAAACTGTAACAGTCATCAATCCTGTTTATCTGGTGTGTGGTTATGTTATGTACATCTTTATATATGAAAACTAGCTGTGCCCCGCGGTTTCACCCACGGCAATTTCGGAGTTCCCGCGGGAATTCCGGGATAAAAAGTACCCTATGTCCTTTTCTGTACCCCTGATAATGTGTATGCCAAATACCATCCAAATCCGTTCAGCCGTTTTTGCGTGATTGAGTATCCAAACATCCACACTTTTACATTTATAATATTAGCAGGAAGTAGGATGAATTACTGTTCGTTTGTCTCGCTAAAACTCGAGAACGGCTGGACCGATTTGGCTAATTTTGATCTTGAAATATTTGTGGAAGTTGAGCGAAGGTTTAAACGGTGAATAGTTGGGAGTTCCTGCCGGAATTCTAACGCTCACGCGGTTTCACGCCTCACGGCTCTTTTCATTTCGGGAAATTTTTTATACACGTTGCCAGGAGTACCAAAAAGAACATAATGGTACTTACTTCTCATCCCGGAATCCCCGCGGGATCTCCGAACTTAACGCGGGTGAAACCGCGGGGAACAGCTAGTTACATAATATTCCTGACCAAACAATACAGAATATTTAAAAAAGCGACACTCTCCACCTCCCACCAATTTCATACCTCCTCATACCCCGCGAAAGTTCGTTGGTTAATTCCGAGGAAAGTTTGTCACATGTAGAAAGAATCTACACATGGTAATTATTCGATTCGTATGTCAACCATACGATACGCACACGCGCACAACGCGTGTATAAGTGTACAAGCCGGCCGTCTTTACTTGTGTAGTACTTGAATCAGTTCATTTGTATGGAGTGTAACCGTGTTGTTCCTGACGCTGAACTGTACATTGGGGACTCACTTGAATCCGAACTCTTTGATCGCGTTGGCGAGCCAGTTGAACATCTCCGACTGCACCTTGGGGTTCTTCTGCGAGTCCATCGCGTACGCGAGCCCCTCGTGCAGCACGTGCTCCAGGCCGCAGCCCTCGGCGAGCGCGGTGAGGCACTCGGCCGAGAGCGCGGCGCACGACGCCTCGCCGAGCTTGCCGACTATGTCGTGCAGCACGAAGTCGGCCGCCGTGCTGGGTATCGATAAACAAGGTTCAAGGTTAGAGGCAGGCGCGTGCCCAGCCCTTAATTTGGAGGGGGGGGGGGGGTCCACCAAGTAAATTATCATACTAATATTATAAACGCGAAAGTTTGTAAGAATGTATAGATGGATGGATGTTTGTTACTCTTTCACGCAAAAACTACTGGATGGAATGAAACTCTACAATAATATAGCTTATACATCAGATTAACTCATAGGGTACTTTTTATCCCGTAACTCTGAAATTAACGCAGGTGAAACTGCGGGGCACAACTAGTCTTTTATATTCTTTCAAGAAACTTCTTACAAACCAAACTATGTAGTACTCGGCACTGAGCTTTCCAAATCAAATAATGAACTCTGGTTTGATTTCGAACCACTTTTCTTTTAAGCTTCTTTGTTCAGAGTACTTACTCGGGCCGTCTTTGGGGAATCATGACCCCCCATGACCTCCTCCCCTCGTGCACGCCGATTGTAGGGACGTGAAAATATGTACAGATATAAAAGTAACATCCTTACGCTAATATTATAACGCGGCGTTATAATAGTCCTGACTAAAATTATGAATGCGAATGTGTTACACTTTCACAGATTAGACTCAACTGATCATTATGAAATTTTCCATAAACTCTGTCAGGGTTACAGAAAAGGACATAGGGTCACTTTGTGTCCTGGAATTCCCGCAGGAATTCTAACATTAACGTGATTGAAACCTCAGGGAACAGCTAGTAAAAGAAATAAAAATAAAATGATTGCATCAATCAGTTTAATCAGTTTGATCAGTTACACACAAAACTTACGTGGAGACGGGGAAATTCTCGGTGATGTACTTGCACGCTTCGAGTCGCGCCTTGAGCACTTGCACGTTGGTGTCCTTGAGGCCGGGCTTCTTGTTGAGAACGCGGTAGAGCAGCTGCGCGGGCGCCGCCTCCGCCGCGAGCCCCTGCACCAGCGAGTGGAAGCCTTGTACCGCCGTCAGCCGCGTCTTCCAGTTGCCGTCCGTCACACCTGACACACACCCGTGACACTCCGTACAAGTGAACCGATGTAACTCCCCTTTATTATTATTATCCCCATTATGTGTGCCCACATCAAAATGCCCTTGAGGCCGGGCGCGGCAAGTGACGAGCTCGGAGAAACTTGTTTCCGAGGTATGAGAGTCAAAATTCTATTTAGTCCGTCAGTAAGATAATAAAAAAATAATAGACACGTATATTTTGGTTTCTCAAATCTGTGAAAAAATACTTAGATAAAGCGCTGCGAAACCTGTGCCCTTATTCACTATGACCATAACGCCCCGCGTTAAGATAAGACGTCGCAAAAATTGTCTTTCCCTCCTAATCAAAAAAGATTTACTCGAAAAAAATACATTTACATCGTTTCTTATGGTATACAGAATAATAATTTCTAATATTTTGTTATCTCGTTTAGGACGCGCTTTATGGGCAAGGAATGTTGTTGGTCATAGAGAATAAGGGCCCTGAGTAAGGGCTCGTGAGTCGTGACGTCATAACGTGCTAAAACTGTAGCATGGCGTGACGTCACACGACATTTCGATCTCCGTTATTTTTTGGTTAGGTAAAAAATTAAAAAAATACGTGTCCAATATATTTTTATTATCTACATGAAAGGGTAAAAACTAAAATTTACTTTACAAGCCCATTTAATTTGGTATTTTCCAACACATACACACACGGCAATAACAGCCTACACCGTTATCACTTCTAGGCACGCCGCTACGATGTGGCGGGGCGAGAGGAGGCACCAAGTTGGCGGGGGCGGAGGGTATACCTTGTGTGCAGTAAGAATTCTTTACGTACAAAAGACCGCAACGCTACTGCATCGATAAAAGTCTCTGCACAATGCCAGTTGCAAAATTGAATTTTGCTCACTGATTTAAAAAATATTTATGGAGTAAAAACGACCGACTGACTGACTGGTTTTAAGGAAAGAGGCGCGCTTTTTGTGCTACTCAGGTGAAAATAAAGCTTAGTTCGCGCTGTCAATTTTTTTTTTTCTTCTTGTTTTCTTCTTCCTACCTGCCAGTATGTCGGCGGGCAGCAGCTGCTCGGCCCGCGAGTCCACCTCCTCTTGCGACATCTCGGGCTCGCGCGGCGGGCTGGCGGGGCGGCGCGGCGCGCCCGCCTTCTTAGCGCCTGCACGTGCTGTGAGGAAAAAATTTCAATAGTTTTGGAGTTTATTGCAAACAGACAGACAGACCAGAGTCCTCTGCAGACTTTGGTTTTATAATATGTAGTATTAGGTATAGCATAGATTGTTTTAATACCTGCGGGTCGTTTGACAGGCTTGGGGTGCGCGCTGCCTGCGCCCGGCTTCGCGTCGCCCTTGGCCGCCGCCGCCGGCGCCGCCTTGCCCTTCGCCTCCTTCTTAGGCGCGGACACTTTCACGTGGATCACGGCCTGAAAGAACCATATAAGACATTACAGCAATGACAGCTTTAGGAGAGGGTCACTACTTAATCATCAAAGTGGTCACGTAAGATAACGTATACTAATATTATAAAGAGAAAAGATTTTTTGTTTTTTTTTTTGTGAACAAACTAGGCGTTTGATGTTATGTGATGGTGTGGTCGAAGACTGTAGGCGCACCTAGGCTGGAATGTGAACTGGCTTTCAAGTGAGGCTGCCGGAACATACTGTAAGGTGCTCGGCGACAGATTTTCAACTTGAAAGTGGTAACTAGCCATCCAGGCACTAGAAAGTTGTGTGTGTTTATTTGCTTTTAAAGAATAAACTCAAAAACTACTTAAGGTGCGGGTGTTAGGGCTAGTTTTCATACAAATTGCCTACCGAGTTTTCTTGCACTACGGCTATTTTTATTTATTAGACTTTATTTAATAAAATACTTCTACTTGTTTCGATGCCGCATAAGTCTCAAATCTTTGCAGATAGTGAACAAATAACATAATTATAAGCATTTCAAAAATATTAAATTTTGGTCGAATCTCTTACTTGTGTGAGAGCGTATACAGTATATGTGTACGAAAATGGCGGCCCGGTCTATAAACAGCTGTGGTTTGGCTGTAGACTGACAAGTCCCCCGAATGCAGTAGTTTGTAGTGAGTTCCAAAAGGATCGAAAGGTGTCGCGGCGTTGAGCCGTGAGTTTTGACAATTTTACCTACCGGGATAATTTAGAATTGAATTTGGAATATACATATTACTGATATAGTTGGTAGGTATTTAGTAGCCGAAGCGAAGGCATAACTACATTTTGTTTTGAGTCCCGTACAAGTAGGTATACCTTATAAGCTACAGGTAGCCCGTACAAGTATTTTATATTTTTGTGTTGCATAAATTCTTGCTATCTCTTTCTTGTTTTCTCGATGCGTAAAAGAGAGAGACCATATTTTCGAATGGTTGTATCTCACCACGGCCCAGGGTAATTTAACTTTTATCTTCGATGCAATCAGCAATGACACGCAGCCATATAATGTTGGTACAACTTCATATTTTTATTGTGTCTATGTGACCACGTGATCAAATTTTTAATATCTTCAAAAAAAAATTTTTTTTTGTAAAGCTCATACCCTCGAAACTAGTATGAGACAACCCCATCATGTTGCTGTACTTCATGTTTTCGTGGTATCTATGTGTTCACGTGACAACATTTTTGAACACTTATAACTCCGAAACTATAGGACGCAGTCATATCACGTTGGTACTCAAACTTCATGTTTTGTGATATCTATGTGATCACATGGTCAAATTTTCGACAGCTCATATCTCCGAAACTGCAAGTTACAGACTCATCGTGTTGGTAGGTCAAACTTCATCTTTTCGTGATATCTATGTGATCACGTGAAGTAATTTTCAAAAGCTTATAATATTTTTTACTATTACCTATGCATATACCTACTTTGTATTTGTTAATTTATAGGTACTAATGATAAAACTGAAGAGTTTGTTTGCTTGTTTGGTTGAACGTACTAATCTCAGGAACTACTAGATCGAATTGGAAAATTATTTCCGTGTTAGATAGTCATTTATTGAGGACGGCTATAGGCTATAACATCACGCTATGACCAATACGAGCGGAGCACGACACGACACTCACGTGGTTTTTTCAGTAAGTTTTTTCTCCAAATTTTTTTTTAGTCAACTATTAGAGACGAGAATCGAATATTGAATGCCTTTTTACCAAAAAAATACCCTCGTAACGTTACAACCTGTATAATAAAGACTTTACTTTTGTAAATTTTTCCAAATGATGTAACTGTTCACTCATTATTATTTATTATTTCCTTGATTTTGTAATAAAAAAAAAATAAAAATAAAAACTGACGCGAGCAAAACCGCGGCAGGATCAACTGCCAGTAAAATATTTATATTTTACAAATAATACAATATTATAATAAATCTATCTTCCCAACGCACTGCTTTGACGAAACTAAATAAAAGAAGATCAATATATTCAAATGACGCGCGACGGCTGAATGCATACAATTTTTTCGGCAGGAGGAACTATGCGATAATGGTCCAGTGGTTAGAACAACTTCCGAAGAAGTCTCAATATTATATGACTAACTGTGCCCTGCGGTTTCACCCGCGTGAAAAGTTTTTGTGTAACAACTTTTTTTCCCGACTTTGAATGAAACAAAGCCTATATTATGTAGCTACAGGCTAAGCTTAATCTACCTGTGAAAACCGCATGACAATCTGTTCAGTTGATTTGGAGATTATGGCGACAGACAGAAAAGAATTTCAAAAACTTTTTTTTGTGCTTGGTTACTCTTCTTTTATCACCCCTCTCCATTTTAGGTAAAAATATTCAATGTACAGAATCGCGGATTCTACTCTTTTATTATAGTTTAGAAGTATAGATAATTTTTTTTATTATTTGTCATTTTTTATGCTTTTGTTTATTCGATTTCAAATCTAAACTGCTTTTTCATAATATACATTATGCACACTTCTAGATAAACTTATTATTAGAAATGCGAATATGAGTTTGTTTGTTTGTATGTTACGGTTTATTACTCAACCGATTATCTAGAAATTTTGCATACACTTTATTTGTAGGGCACGGTAGTTTTTATCCCGGAATTCCCGCAGAAACTCTGAAATTAGCGTGGGTGAAACCGCGCTAATTTCTAGGTATATTATGAAAAATAGCTAGTGTTATTATAAAAAAGTAAAGAACCAGTTTTTTTAAATACTTCACTCATAAGAAACTACAGTATCCTCCAGTATCAGTTGTTAATTTTATAAAAATATTTCACGCGGGTGTAACCGCGGGACACAGCTAGTAGAATATAAAATACTTTACAAACTCAACGTACCTACTGATGAAACTCTATAAAATATAAAATATTATTATCACGAGATGACAAAATTTAAATTTTGAAATGGAACAACGGCAGAATGCGTTTATGTTTTTTTTTCGTGTAATAACGCCAAGCGGTACTATATAGGTTGAGTGGCTAGACCAAAGAGTATATAAGTTATATACTCTTTGGTCTAGCCACTCAACCTATAGAGACGTTAGTACGCATAGTGGTTATATAATATAACCACTATGCGTACTAACGTCTGGCTCTAATCCTTTTAGAATTACGATTCAAATCTCGGTTTATATAAGTACTAGCTGTTCCCCGCGGTTTCACCCGTGGCAATTTCGGAGATCCCGCAGGAATTCCGGGATACAAAGTACCCTATGCATGTAGGGTACTTTGTATCCTTCTCTGTACCCCTGACAACGTATATGCAAAATCTCATTAGATTTCACCGGTGTTAATTTTGGAGTTCCCGTGGGAATTCCAGCATCTAAAGTACCCTACGTCCTTTTCTGTACCCCTGACAACGTGTATGCAAAATTTCGTGATGATCCGTTGAGCCATTGACGTAACAGACAGACAGATAGACAGTGTTACTTTCGCATTTATAATATTATCAGTATTTAGTAGGGATTGTAATGTCAGTGTCTTTGTGGAATTATGTACTTTTTTTGTAAAGTTATCACGAATCATTCAGGTTTTGAGTTGAACTGCGATTCTATTTAGTTTTGGATTTTCTATGATTGATTTTTTCTAAAATTAAAAACATCCTAGTTGATGACGTAAATCACATGGACTGTTGAAATATAAAGATGATGGTATTGTGGTCATAGTGTCGGAGATATTATAAGATTTCAATTTTTTTATCACCAAGTAAATCCCGAAATCTTGAAATTTAGATTAGGACCTAGAGTTCTTTTTATACCCAAAATTATTTTCAGTCCCAATATTTACGCAAATAGGTACGTGTGTAACCTGCAGGGAAAGGTTGTATATTGAAAATAAGTCCAATATTTTTATTTAGCTTTATCCATCTTTACATTTTCTTAGATTCTAGTTCTATATCCTTTAAATTTTCTTTTTTGGAATTAAAATAAAATTCCAAAAAAGAACGAAAAATAAATCGTTTGTAGATCTATAGATCTATTTATAAATAAGTATATGTATATAAACAAATTTGAGAAAATTAGTTATTAAAAGTGGAATCGCAATCTTAGATTTGAACACGAGATTTTCACGATTCATTATTTACAAAAAGAGACGTATTACACCACAGCGCCAACGAGACTCAAACATAATAAGTCAAATTCAGAATCAGATTCGGCTAATACTAATCGATTTGCATGTGTGTGTGACTACGTTTCGGGCGGTTATTCCTAATTTTCTTGTAGTTAAAGGATAATAATGCGCGTAAGACTATATAAAAATTTTAAATGAAAGATGTATTAAACACTCATCCTGTCGCATTTATCATCAAAATCTATCTTTTAGCTTGCGATTCTCTGTAAATTGAGAAAACACTTTTATGGCGCCGCCCACGGCCTCTATCGGCTGAGAGGCTGCATAATATGGTGGCGCGCCACCTTAAGCAATTTTAAAAACTCGTTCACTTACAGGAAGCGACAGTCACAGATAATATAATCGACAGTATTCCTGAGTTGCATAGGGTACTTTCTATCCCGGCATTCCTACGGGAACTCCCGAAATTAATTCCATTAAACCATGGGGGATCGACTAGTTGATATTATAAAGAGGTAAAGTTTGCAAGTTTGGTATATAATCTCTGGCACTACCGAACCGATTCTGAGCTGGAATACCCCTGACTATATTTGATTCTGAAAGTAATCCCAAATTGACGCGGGTACTTAGATGTTTTATGAAATTTGTTTGTAATTACTGTCATGTGCTGTGGAATTTTGTTAAATAAATAAATAAAATATAAAAACGCGCGTCTGCACGTAAGCCGTGCGTACTGCGCGCGCGCACCTTGTCGGCGAACTCTTTGATCTTCTGCTCTTTGAGGTTGTCCAGCTTGCCGATGTGCGGCGCGATGTTCTTCTCGCCCACTAGCTTGGTGGCCGTGCCCAAGGCTTCGGCGGCCGCGTCGCGCACCGACGGGTCTGACGTGTCGACACAAACGTTGTTTAGTATGTATGTGTAAGAGGAAAGAAGGAAAGAAAGAAAAACAATCATCGGTCTCAATTTTTGGGCCAATGGGTCACTGTCTCAGTAGACTGTATAAATGAATTCTTCATTATAGCTATAAAACGCTGGTCTTTTGAACCTAGCACACTAGTTACTTTAGCAAGTAGTGTCAAATTCACCACTTTATTATAAAATTCTAAAATGAGTTTGTTTGTTACGCTTTCATATCTACTAAACCGATCATCATGAAATTCTGGATACTCGTCGTCAGATGAATATCCAGAATGATGAGAGATGAATTTTGAAATTTGATGTGAAATTTTGTTCAGAAAAATGAAAAGCTGACATTGCCATAAGGACATACAACTGAATATTTGTATTAAAAATGTTAAAATTCATGGTCTTTCTTTTATTTTTGACACTATGTTATTTAGCAAAAAATAATCCTTATGATGAAGCCGTTCGATCGGTATGATAAAGCTACAAGGTGATTATTTTTCTCATGTAACAGGTTCGATTTCCGATTCAACCATGTAATTATTTAAATATCTATGAATGCAGTTTAAATTGTTTTTAAAATTCAAATAAAGTCTTCTTTTAGTAAAATGTTCCATCTACAATATTCGAGATACTTTCCCTCCATGTGGCATATCCGTGGGACGCCCTGTATATTACCGCCCTGTATCGCCATTTGTACCTTTTTGTGCAATAAAGAATAAGTAAATAGGTAGGTACTGACCGGCGCTCTCGATGAGCTTGAGCAAGCCAGCGACATAGGCCTTGAGCAGCTTCTTGCCGAAGGCGGCCGGCTGCGTGTGCGCCAGCGCGCGCGCCAGGAACAGCGCGCTCTCCGCCTTTATCGACGGATTCTTGTTGTCGAACGCCGCCAGCATGTCCTCCATTATCGCTTCCAGGTTCGTCTGCAACCAAACAATGCGGATGTTGCCGTTCATCTCGGCTAAATATAATATACAATATCCAACAAATTGGATTGCATTTTTTTTCTGTGTACATGTAAATGTTAAGCGATATCTTCATCGACATTATTTTAAATTAAATCATAAAGAAAGATAAAATAATAAATAAATCAAAAGATAAAATCAAAAAGTCTGAACAAACACATGAATACTGGCTGTCGAGGTCGGATGACTCGGGTGGAGGACTTTGGAAGTATGGGAAGATTTATTATTTTAAATCAATTATGTTATCTGTGGTTTATTTAATTTATTCAATAGCAGTTTCCTGCAATTTAATCCAGAACACCTTCATATTCTAGTACAAAAAGAATAATAGTCAAACTAGAAACACTTATAAACAAATAAAATAAATAACTTACACATGGGTATATAGCATCGATGGCTTCCCTCAAAGCCGTGACGACGTTGGTCTTCTTCTCTTTGAACTTCTCGAGTATGGCTTGGCAGCAGGCGACCGCGTACGGCGCGAACTTGTTGCGCAGCCCCGACGCCACCATGCCCAGCAGCCGCCCGCCCAGGGCAACCAGCATTACGTTCGTGTCCTTCGATATCACCTGACCATAACGGAGTGAGGTATCTTAGCTAAGAACGACAACATAGTGAGGGATCTTAGCCAAGAGCCAAAATGCAGCGAGGATACTTAACTAAGAGCAGTAAGAGTGAGGAATCTTGGCTGAGAGCCACAACATAGAGGGAATTCTTAGCTAAGAGCAACAATCCAGAGAACAACATAGAGAGGGGTCTTAGCCAAGAGCCAAAATGCAGTGAGGATACTTAACTAAGAGCAGTAAGAGTGAGGAATCTTGGCTGAGAGCCACAACACAGAGAGAATTCTTAGCTAAGAGCAACAATCCAGAGAGGAATCTTGCAGTTACAATTCCTAGCTAAAAGCCACAATGCAGCAAAGATACTTGGCTAATAACTACAATGCAGTGAGGACTCTTTGCTTAGTCACAATGCAGTGAGAATTCTTAGCTAAGAACAACAACGCAGTGAGGCTTAGCTAAGAGGAACCATTGCAGCAAGGATTCTTAGCTAAGAGCAATTAGGCCCTAGGATATGTATTGAAAGGTTAGATAATTAGGTCAATATTAAAAACTATTTTTTCTAATCTAGTGTTTTAGACTGTGGTCAATGAGGGGAAAACCTTTACCTTTTTCAATGCCCTAACCAAATCAGCGTAGTCACCGGGCTCCAATTTTGGTGCGGATTTCAATAGATTATCAAGAGCGTCCAGTGCTTCTTT
Organism: Zygaena filipendulae; assembly: GCA_907165275.2. Taxonomy (NCBI): domain Eukaryota; kingdom Metazoa; phylum Arthropoda; class Insecta; order Lepidoptera; family Zygaenidae; genus Zygaena; species Zygaena filipendulae. The sequence continues at coordinate 6,590,463 of OU015671.1, forward strand.
TCTCTCCTGCCACTTTTTGGCTTCCAATTTGTCATAGAAATCTTTGGGTAGCTTGGAAAGGATCTCGACCGTTTCGAGAAGGTCGTAGGGATCAATTTCGGCCGAGTCTCCTCCACCGGTTTCAGCGTCATCATTATCCGCCGCACCTGGAAGAGACATAATCCTCACATATGTATATCGAGAAAGAAAAAGGAACTGAGGCCAAACAGGGCCCCTTATTCACTATGACCAACAACATTCCTTGCCCATAACGCGCGTCCCAAAAACCCATTTCCAAACGTTCTAGATGTCAAAATATTAGAAATTATTATTCTTTATGCCATAAAATTTTTGGAGTGAAACTTCATTGATTACGAGAAAAAAATTTGTGGTAACGTTTGGTGAAAGTAACAAGATATGTTCAATATACGATATATTAATATATGTTCAATAACGCTTTTAAACCATTTTATAACAGCAGTGTGGGTGTGGTAGCATCATAACACATAACATACACATCAGCAAAAAATAATGGCGATACATTGGGTCGAAATGTCGCGTAACGCCACGCCTTGCCTTATACGACGTTATGATGCCGCGAGCCCCTACTCCTAAACTCTAATGCGCTTGATCTAAGTACTAGCTGTTCCCCTCCGCTTCACCCGCGATAATTTCGGAGTTCCCGCAGCAGGCATTCCGGAATAAAAAGTACAATGTGTATACAAAATTTCATGCTGATCGGTTGAGCCGTTAAGGCGTGAAAGCATAACAACAAACATTCGCATAAATATAATAGTAAAGATTTTTTCATTAATTTGAAATGACATGAATTTGTTGGTACGGTACGGTAACTGACGAACTAAATAAAATTTAGACCCCCATATCCCGGGCACATGCCTATTCTTTATTTTTTTCAAGTGTCTCACCGTCGGCGTCGTCAGCGGCAGGCGCTTCCCGCACCCTCTGCTGGTGCGAGCGCAGGTAGCGCGTGGGGGCCGCGGCGCCCGAGTTGCCGAACGCCTCGCGCAGCTCCTGCTGCACGACCGCCTGCAGCGACGCGATGTGCGGTTCTATCGCTGCGCCTATCCATCTACGACAATCAATAAATCTATCAATTTCGTTTACTTGCATTAAACATGGTTACATATAGCTACTTGTAAGGTGGTGTTGTAATAATATTAATCCACCATGTTTTTGCATGCATAGTTGCATAGTAAGAACTTTCTAGCAATACATTCAAGAATTTCTTCTTAAAAAGATCAATCATCTTATACCATACCATGCCATGCCATAAAAATGAAATGAATGAATGTATAACACTTTTTTGAACCACCACACTCAGAAGAAACGAATAAAAACTAATAAAAAAAAACAGAAAGTATTCCTTGACTCCAAAGGGCGGTTTTATCACTATAAGACGATCTCTTCCAGGCTGGAAAGAGTGGAGTATAGAAATATTTATAAGTCGAAAAACGATTTGCGTGCATGGCATATCACAGGTTCGACATCTAATCTAATGACATCTAATCTAATACCATGACTATTAAAATTCTAATATTTAAAACTTGCTGAGCTACATGCAAAAAAAGACACTATTATTAAAACATCGATCAAAGTTACAACGAACTACAAGAACTTTTATATTAAGTTACTTGCTGCTACGGAACCCTTAGCCGCTTTTTAAGTTTAACTGAACCTTAGCTAACCTGTGCATTTCAACCACCAGCGCCTTCATCTCATCCCTGACAGCCTTGTCTCTGTCAGCCAACAGCACTGGTATCTTCTTGACCATGGGTTTGATGGCAATGACCTTATTGCCAAACTGTTTCAGAGCCGTGTTCAGGGCGGCAGTGGATGCAGCCACTACTTTGGGATTCTTCTGGTCCATACCCTTCATTAGCTCTTCCACAACTATCTCATGTTTTTCGATTTCAATGTACATCAATGTTATCTGGTGGGGAAAATTGATTTTTAAGTTGTACTTGCTTCATTTGCAGAGTCAAAGAGTCTCCCGCAGGATACAATATACTGCTGTTTCCTTTATTGAGTTAAGTAATCTATGTTTACTAATAATTTGTAAATCAAATCTTAATCATTCCAATTTGTATAAATTTTACAGTATTAGGAAAATATATGCTACAAACAAAGTTTTAATTGACAAACGCCTAAGAAATGGCAACATAGTCATGAAATACCTGTTGCAGAACCAAATGTGCAGCCATACATACCTGTAAGGCAAGATCTTTTGTCTTAGTCCTGGGTGCTGCTATGCATTTAGTGACAATGACAGACATGACCTCTCCAGCAGTCTTGCCGGCGTAACCACAGTTTTCCACAAATACCAATATCGCTTCAAGACCTGATGGATTTTTTATGTCAAATTAAGTTTAAAGGTAGGCATCAATAAATTTGTGAATTTTGTTTCAATACAACACGAAGTTATTGTCTTACCCCTTGGCCACAGTCTCTGCGGTGGCGGTGGCGGCCGCGGCGGCGGCAAAAACAAATGGTAGATAACTTACGAAGTTGGCTACAGGTATCTGCGGCGCGAGCTGTGGCCTACTTCTTATGTTGTCTACCATTTGTTTTTGCCGCTGCCGCCGCCGCCAGCGCCGCCGCAGAGACTGGCGCCGCCCTTAGCCCATTTTTATATGCTTTCACTTTAATCAATATTCAGATGTTTTAATTAATAAACTACTAATGTGAATTTCAGCTAAACCACTCTAGTATTGAAAAGGGAGTATAATGATAAAAATTATTAAGATTTTGGTGAGTTACCATTTTAAGTGAAAATATAGCATGTAAAATTTTTTGTAATATGTGCCTAGGTGTTACATTGCAGCAATTTTGTTTTAAAAATCTTTACTTAAAATTAAGTAATCATTAAAACAACTCCTCTGAGTGCAGCCGTAACTCTTTGTTAGTGGTTGCTTATTTTATAAAAAGACATATAAAAAAGATTTCTAATTTTTTCAAAACCCAGCAGTTTGGACTGTGTTATGTGGTGTTATGAAGTTAAAGTATAGATGAAGTTAGACCTTTCTCCTGAGCTGCTGCATTGCTGTCCATGGCGAATTTCCTAATCAACCCCAAGTACTTATTCCACTCCGGTGATTTCTCATCATCAATCTGATTAAATAGTTTGATTGCTTCTTCATATCCAGCCACCCTAGCTTTCCACAGCTTGTGGACACATTTATCTTCAGTTGGTAACTTTTTATATTCATTCTCATCCTCCATGTTTTATGATCTTTCATGAAGACACTCGCATGAATTGAGACTGATGTCACACTGTTGTGTTTCTAACTAAAGGAAAAAGAATTTTACTATATTATTATACATATAATAGAATAGAATAGAATACACTTTACACCGAAATAATGTTACACAGTGTTAACAAAAACACAAAACTAAAAAACTAAAAATAAAAAGCTAAAAATAACAAAATACCGATTTAATCCAAAAGACAAAAACACACGTAATATTATTATTGGTTTGTGCTACCACTGATCGGTTTGAATTCGGTGACAAGCCCGCTGGTGTCTGCCCACTTGAGTTGTTCTGCTCACGAAGAGCTGGTGGCGGGAGTCGACTTATCCCATCTTCCCCCTTTATATTTGACTTGTCACCGACTTCATACCGATCAGTGGTAGCACAAACCAATAATAATATTACGTGTGTTTTTGTCTTTTGGATTAAATCGGTATTTTGTTATTTTTAGCTTTTTATTTTTAGTTTTTTAGTTTTGTGTTTTTGGAAGTCGGTTTTAATTTTTTTGTTAAAATTTTGTTTATTTCTCGCTTTTAAGTGACTTAGTTCGTAATTTCTCTAAGTAACAATAGCCCAATGTCAACTGCTCATCACCTTTTACAAAATATTGCTTTTCCCGACGAAGGGACGTTAATTGTTGAGGAGTTCTCCTAGTACATCACCATCAGTTCCACTTCACCATATACATTGTGACGGGCATAAATTGTTTAGAAACCATATTAAAGTAAACGATTCGGAACCCGTGAAATACCCATTATTGAGTAGTTCCGATGACCTTCTGTGGTCTTCATCATCAGTTCCACTTCTTCAAATTTTGCTTTCCAAAAGCAAAGAAACGATTTACTATCAAAAATACAAAAATCGCTATAAGTGTACCCATAATTTTTGAAGAGTTCCCTCGATTACTCCAAGATCCCATCATCAGATCTCGACTTGGTGACAATGGAATCAATTTAGGAGTATCCCCTTTCAAACAAAAAAACAATTTTCGAAATCGCTTCAATCGGAACCCGTGAAATACGTATTGTTTTTGAGTTGTTCCGATGACCATCTGTGGTCTTCATCATCAGTTCCACTTCTTCAAATTTTGCTTTCCGAAAGCAAATGAACGATTTACTATCAAAAATACCCAAATCGCTATAGGTGTGCCTATAATTTTTGAAGAGTTCCCTCGATTTCTCCAAGATCCCATCATCAGATCCCGACTTGGTGGCAATGGGACCTAATTGGGAGTAAACCCTTCCAAACAAAAAAAGAATTTTTCAAATCGGTCCAACCGTCTTCGAGTAATCGGTGAACATACATAAAAAAAAAAAAAAAAAAAAAAAAAATACATACATACAATCGAACATAGAACCTCCTCCTTTTTGGAAGTCGGTTAAAAACTTATAAATAAAGGCATACAAAAGGCGGTCTTATCGCTTTACTAGTGATCTCTTCCAGACAACCTTTGGGTAGATAGGACAAAAACAGAAATTTATATGTTGATTTGGTATACAATATACGTAGAACAGGAATCATAAAGTAGTACAATTTATTACCTCCTTGAAACTATTTTATATAAGCTCCAAGAAAGGTGATACTGCACTGTACTGGCCTTCAATACTGCAGTTTCAATAGTGAAGTCACACTTAGTTACATGTAATACATGTGTAGTGTGATTTAGTTGGGTTGCTAACTCATGGAAGAGATTTTGGACACTTAAAGAAGTCATGAAAGCTAACAGTATAACATTACATTAAAATGAAAAGTAACAACACCTGCATATTACCCATACTAACTTACAGATGCCAGACTTGGGCAAGCACACAAAAACAAGACTAAAAACTAATTACATGTCAAAGAGTCACGGAGAGAATTATACTGGGCTACACAAAAAGAGACAAAAAAAGAGCAACAGACATAAGACATAAGACACATAAAGAAAATAGGAGATGTGACCAAAACAAAAAATTTTAAATCGCAGTGGGTATGCTCAACAAAAAGATAACTGAATGGACCCCTAGATTCCAAACAAAGAGAAAAAGAGGAAGGCAGAGCAAACAATGGTCTGATGAAATTAAGAGAATAGCAGGCCTACTATGGTAGCAACTGCAAGAATAAGGGAAGAGTGGAAAGGCTGGAAGAGGCCTATGTGTAGCAAAGACACACCAACACGCAATAAAATAAAATAATCTTATGAATTTATTTATTAGGTTTGCCAACAGGTACAAATACAATACAATACCAAAACTGTTGTTATTATTGGCAATAAAGGCTATAATAATGTGGGTGTCCAAGCTAAAAGTACCAGTTCTCCGCATTTAGTTTCGGAGATATATTAGGTTTTGTAATGTTTGGTGAAAAAATTGTGTCAGCGATTTTAATTAATTAGTAATAAACACTCAATTTTCTACAATTTAATATATTGTCTTAATCTACAGTAATGTATAAAAAGCAAGTAGAAGTGTGTTTTTTTATTCAAACTTTTATGATTTTTTTCAATTCTAAATTGCAGTTTACAGTGCTTAATATAAATACAAAGGGTATAAGCTCAAGAGGTCATGTTAAATCATCAAATAGACAAAAAATTGCGAAAAGCTATAAAAAGTAATAGTTTAATCTGATGTAAGTATATGAAAGCAAAGTTTATTCCTGGAATTATCATTTTTAAATTCATATTAATATGTTTGTATAGGCGTATTGATTTATATAAACTGTTAGTGTCGATATAAAAATAAATATTGCTGTTAACTACATACCTATAACAATTTTGACTGCTGAATTGTATCTAGATTACCTCAAGTTTGACTTGGCACACAGTGGAGATTTAGTCTTTGTTTAATTGAACAAGTCTACTTTCTTCATATAAAACCGTTTTTGCGACCATTTGCGGGATGTGGGGTAGAAAATGCTTGCAGCAATAATAAAAACAACTAATCGTGAATCAGCACCGCCTTGAGACAGCTATGAATCAATTTGATCAAATTACTTTCTAACGGGATTCGGTAAAACCATTTACCGTCATTCGACTTGCGAGCTTTTAGCGACGTCCTAAGATGAGACGTGAAACTGGATCATTGCGGCGAAACAACTAAAAACGGTCACTTTCCATCATGCAAACAAATTTCATAGATACAATGAAATGTGTCACTAAACTTACTCTCGTAACAGCTGTCCGTAATTCCAAGGATTTAATTACACAAAAGCTAAATTCAGAAATCCAATTTCAGATCACTCACATAGTCTAATTCGAAACAATATGTATTTTTATCCTACAAAAGGTATTCCTTTTATCTTTTCCGTCGTCGTTTTTTTTAAGTTACAAATGAAAATGGTTTTATGGACGGATATACTCGATGTTGCCACCACAAATTAACTAGACAGTTGCCACTGCCTGCTGTTAGTCTACTTTTATTGCTATACTAAATAATTTTTATTTTATTTCAGCCTTTCAACACAAAATACGTACAAAAGTGCGTACTTACATTTTGTTTTGAACTTTGGAGTTTAATTTCCTAGTATTATATGCAGGTATAAAATAATAAATCACAGGATAGTAAATATTCCAATAAGGGTGGTTCAACGGAAGCGATAAAAATTAAAAAGCTCAACAGCTTCATGCTAATTTACTATCTTTAAACGAGCAATTCTTGTATATATTTATATATATATAATAATAATAATATCATTTATTCATCTCCACAAATTAAGTACATGAAAAGTGTTGAATATAATTTGAATTAACTTGAATTTAGCGTAAAAATTTAGCTTTAGCACAAGTCGAGTTAACTCGAGTTAGTGCGTCGAGTTGACACATCACATCATTCGATCACATCTCTATTCGAGTTTAGAGCGACTTGACTTGAGGAGTAGGGTAACTGGGAGAGTGAGAGATACTCTTTGGCTTACTGAACTGAATAATGGTTAGTTAGAGAGTCTAAACTACCGATAGTTATAGAGATAATTTCGAGATAAGACTCGGGCTCGTAGTCGTACGTAACTCGCTACAGTCGAGATACATCAATCGCCTCATGGCCGAGTCCGTATATATTGTATTATCTATGGCCGAGTCGGACTCGATAACTACCTATCGAAACTATCGATAGTTATCGAGATATTTAAACTATCGAATATTCGACTTGATTCCGTGCATCGAGTCTCTCGACTCTCTTTCTGAGACAGTGTATTGTATTATCTATGCAGTGTATTGTGGAATTTCTTGCGAATGAGACGTTCGTAACGCGTTTCGTGCGTTTCGTGATTACCGTGCGTTCGCATTTTTTTTGAAAAGACAATTTTTACAGGATAGATTATTTATCATTTCTTTGTTACTGTACTAAATTTCAAGCTTAGGATTTTTTATCGAAATTATTAATATTTACATAAATAAGACTCTAAGCGGGTGTTGTTTTCGTTTTATGTCGGCATTTATTCAACAAAGAAGATATTCAACAGTCGTCGCTGCATATTATGCTTCGTGTTGTAAGTTCTACTATTTTATCTATTTTAATTTCACATTAGTTTATTATCGATATAATACACCACATCTATTATCTATTAATATCTACGTAGCTCATCACTATTATTGTTAAGCTATTCTGGGGCTATTTCTTTTTTAAATAATCTAGACTTTCATATATTTTTCCGTATTCCAATCTCAGACGAAATAAAATTTTTATTTCGTCTGAGATTCCAATAATGATTCCAATTAGGTTGGTGCTTCTAGTTACCTACTACCTAGTACCTAATTATTAGCACTTTTGCTAATTTGGAACTGTTTCTTTAGATAGGTAGGTATACAAAACGTACTCCAATAGTAATAGGTAGGTAGGTATAATAAATAGCATTGATATTATATCTAGTTATATTTATACTTATAATAAAACTGTAGAGAGGTCAATTCTGTACATTGAATATATATTCAAAATTAATATTGGAGGATGAATGGTGATCGATACTGATGCCAAAAATGCAATCAGTAAATTTTTTGTCTGTCTGTCTGTCTGTCTGTCTGTATGTGCACGCATAGGTCAAAAACTACTGAAGGGATTTCAACCAAACTTGGTACGATTGTAGTAGGCATGGGCGTTTTCGTGTTTAAATGCAAACCGATACGAATCCGATTTCATGTTATGAAATCGTTTTTCAAATCGTTTTTTGAAATCGATTTCAAAAGCGGCCTGCCATAAGTTTTTTAAGTTTTCCCGCGATGCTAATAATCCAATAATCCCGTTCTGTCAAAATTCCTTTTTCTTATAACAATGCTTCCTAACCTTTGCTTCCTATCGTCTTAATACCAAAAATGAAAGTGGCAAATAACATTCAGTGTTGAGTCCAAAAAGAAGAGAATAAAAATTGTAGTAGGTTTTTTTTTCGCATATAATGTATTTAGCCAGTTTCAAGTAAATTAAATTGGTATAAATATTTTTATAATATCTATTAGAATTTAGCATCGTTGAGATTGCAAGAACTTTCTTGTGGCTCTTGGACGATACCGAATATTCTTCATACGATTGCGATTTTCCTTCATGCTTAAATCTAGGCTTAAGACTAGCAGAACAGTTTTCTATATGCTCTAAACTTTTATGGAGCATATTTTAAAAATCGCATATTTACAATAACTTTTTATTTATATTTACATGACTAGCTGGGCCTCCGGTTTCACCACGGTAATTTCGGAGTTCCCGTGAGAATTCCGGGATAAAAAGTACCCTATGTCACTCTCTGTCCCCTGACAACGTGCATGCAAAATTTCATCCAAATCCGTTCAGCCGTTTTTGCGTGATTGAGTAACAAACATCCAAACATCCACACTTTCACATTTATAATATTAGTGGGATTAGTATCTATAAAATTTACAGTACGAATTAAACATAAAGTGATATATTATTATCTACAAACACCAACTAATAATCTAATTTAAAATAAACATCTTTTTCACTAAAACAGTTCAACGATTACTCACTAACTACCTACGTATAAAGTGATAAAAACGGCCAACGACGGGCGCCGAGCAAGTGCCTGTGAAGTTCGCATCAAAACTACATATTATTAAACAAAAGTAGTAAAAAAGAGATGGTGCGAATTTCATACCGGTTGCTTGCAGAAAACGGTTAGTGCAGATTTGCGTAGATTTGGATTTTGGTATCGGTTTTCGTTTGCGTGGATTTGGATTTTGGTATCGGATTTCGTTTGCGTGAATTTGGATTTTGATATCGATTCGTAGTTTTCGTTTGTAATCATCGGTTCGTTACAAGGTAGATTTGGATTTCTAAAACCGGATTTTCTAATTTGGATATCGATACGAACTGTTTTTTGAATGAAATCGGTTTTTAGATACGTTTTGATATATCTGACCCATGTCTAGATTGTAGTCCATACTCCTGGGCAGGTTTTAGGCTATATAACATTACGCTAAGACACATTAGAGTTGAGCAGTGACGATAAATTTGAAGCAAGTCGGATGAAAATGCGCTTTCCAGCTCTTATCCTTGCATAGGTTTACTCAATCACGCAAAAACGGCTGAACGAATTTGGATGAAACAACACGTTGCAGGGGTACACAGAAGGACATAGGATACTTTTTATCCTGGAATTCCCGCGGGAACTCCAAAATTAACACTGGTGAAATCTCATGAAATTTTGCATATACGTTGTCAAGGGTAGGTACAGACATGGACCAATAAAACTTTAATTGGTCCATGGTACAGAGAAGGTACCCTATATGTATAAGGTACTTTTAACTTTGTATCCCGGAATTTCTGGGGGTCTCCGAAATTGCCGCGGGTGAAACCGCGGGGAACAGCTAGTATTAAAATAAACTTATCGTAAGCTAGCTGGTATATTTTTATAGTAAACAAAATAGGTACGAGGTAATTGTAAGCAGTTTACCTTTAAGCCTAGGTATAATTAATTACCTATAGTATTGACAGAAAAATACTGATACTGCTAGTGCTACTAGGTTGGTACTAAAAAATGTAAGTACTACTTACAGGTATGTAACAAAATTTAAAGATTAGCAACTAGACTTCTAGGATTTTATCCAGTGGCATACCTGCCTACGTAGCGTATCGACCTGTAACAGCTAGCACCCGGGCGGATCCCTTTGCCACCCTTTTTTTTATTATCTACTTAATTTTAAGTAATCCTACTAATATTATAAATGTGAAAGTGTGGATGTTTGACATAGACATATACATACATAACTTTATTTGCCATCACAAAATTTCTTAAAAGTAATACATGCATCTAATTTAAAATGAGTCGTTTGGATGTTTGTTAAGGCCTCTCCACAATCGCGCGCGAAGCCGCAAAACAGCCACGAAACACCCGCGAACCATGAGTCCACACTTATAGTTCACGGGTGTTTCGCGGCTACGCGCGCGATCCACGCGCGAATGTGGAGAGCGCTTTACTCAATCACGCAAAAACGGCTGAACGGATCTGGATGAAATTTGGCATGCACATTTTCAGGGGTACAGAGGAAGACATAGGGTACTTTTTATCCCAGATTTAGGTACCGCGGGAACTCCGAAATTACCGCGGGTGAAACCGCGGGGCACAGCTAGTGATTTATAAAACAAAACTGCCGCACTCAGCGACGTTCATTAATATTAAGTTGAATTTAGTTTTCAATGCCAACACACATTAATTTTATGAACGTCTCTGATTGCGGCAGTTTGGTTTTAAAAATCTTTACTTAAAATTAAGTAGGTAATCATAACAACTCCCTGAGTGTGCGGCCGTGACTAACCTGAAAAGTGAAAATTACATTAATTAGTGACATATTATGAACAACATCTATGTAAAAAAAACGAATATAAACCTGGATACCCACATATTATATGGTATGGTAACATCAACAGAAAATTTACAAAAAAACCTTGAATGAAATCAACTTTATTTAAAAAAAAACTCTTTAACCTGTGAACACATAATGCGCTTGATCTAAGTACTACGTACTAATAACGTACTAGTAGTAGGCAAAACCGCGATGTTTTTAAATGCAACCGAAAAATGATAGAAACAAAACTTACATAATAATTAATAGCCCCTCTGAAAATCACGATGCAACAATTTCATAACAGGTACTTATTAAATTACGTGACGAACAAATGATCGATAACAAAGTGACGATAATCGATTAAACTACAAAGGTATTCTTTACGCAATTGCTTGACGGCGAATGCAACGTCGTTTCACGTCACCTATAGGTTTCAGCTGGCCGTTTCTTCCGTAGAATGTTGCAAAGTAGATACCTAGGTAGGTATGGGTAGTTAGTTTCGACATTTTTCAGTCTTTTTTTTTGTTTTTGTTAGAATACAGTAAAAACGTTACGGCATTGAATTAAATTTACAGATAGAATTACTTACCTACAATTAAAGAAGCATACCTAAACTATTAGCATTAGAAAGATCTATGAAGTATACATAACTACCTATTGACTAAAATTATATCCTCTCATATTTATGACTTTTTGATTCTGTGACGAAAATTTTAAAAAAATACCTAAATATGGAATCTAAAAAAAAAGATTCTGTTAAAGTAGGGACCAAAAAATGGGTTAACTATAGTCTGTTAAGATCACGTAATCTCAACATAAACCACGTAAAAATCAATAAGTAAGTCAATTTTGTTATGTATTTTTTATATCGTACCTACAGCGACATCCATTATGGAAGTGAAATAACGTAGGTACCTACCTTATAGGTGGATGTTGTCACGTATGGCAAAGCAATTTTTTGGAGGTCATCTTACTAACGTCTTAAGTGAATCATACGCCGCGCCGTCACAGATTTTCGCTCTCTCTGTATGGCAACATTTTATTTAAAAACATAAAATATTTTATCCATCATCATTCCATTAACTGCAATCAACGATTTAATACTCTGAATGCCAACCCTGCTTAATAAATGACTGTAATTATGTTTATTGATTAATTCTCGTTGAGAGCCGAGGACGCAAACCCTGCCTTTGTTGTCTGACACAAGTAGTAGCGTCACGGAGAAAATTTATATTAATTAGAGAGGCAATGTAGGCGGGGTGGCCGGCGAGCGCGCCACGGAGAGTCAATGCTCTAACTTTCCCTTTGGCATCCCAATTGTTAAGTCTACAATGTTCTCAAACCTCTGAATTTTCAAAACAATGGCATAGGTATGTAAGGAAGTATTGCAAACTCGGAACTGTAAGCGTTTTTATTAACCGACTTCCAAAAAGGAGGAGGTTCTATGTTCGATTGTATGTATGTTTTTTTTTATGTTTGTTCACCGATTACTCGAAGACGGTTGGACCCATTGCCACCAAGTCGGGATCTAATAATGGGATCTTGGAGAAATCGAGGGAACTCTTCAAAAATTATAGGTACACCTATGGCGATTTGGGTATTTTTTATAGAAAATCATTCATTTGCTTTTGGAAAGCAAAATTTGAAGAAGTGGAACTGATGATGAAGACCACAGATGGTCATCGAAACTACTCAACAATAATACGTATTTCACGGGTTCCGATTGGAGCGATTTCAAAAATTGTATTTTTGTTTGAAAGGGGATACTCACAAATTGATTCCATTGTCATCAAGTCGAGATCTGATGATGGAATCTTAGAGTAATCGAGAGAACTCCTCAAAAATTATAGGTACACCTATAGCGATTTTTGTATTTTTATAGTAAATCGTTTATTTGCTTTCGGAAAGCAAAATTTGAAGAAGTGGAACTGATGATAAAGACCACAGATGGTCATCGGAACTACTCAATAATAGGTATTTCACGGGTTCCGAATCGCTAACTTTAATATAGTTTCTAAACATTTTATGCTCGTCACTATGTATATGGTGAAGTGGAACTGATGGTGATGTACCAGGAGAACTCCTCAACAATCAACGTCCCTGCGTCGGGAAAACCAATATTTTGTAATAGGTGATTAGCAGTTGACATTAGACTATTGTAACTTAGAGAAATTACGATCTATGTCACTTAAAAGCGAGATATAAACAAAATTTTAACAAATAAATTAAAACCGAATTCCAAAAACACAAAACTAAAAAGCTAAAAATAACAAAATACCGATTTAATCCAAAAGACAAACACACGTAATATTATTATTGGTTTTTTGTTTTGTGTTTTTAGAAGTCGGTTTTAATTTTTTTGTTAAAAATTTGTTTTTAGTTTAGTGTTTTTGGAATTCGGTTTTTAATTTTGTTGTTATAAATTTGTTTATACTATGTGCAGTCAATAATTTTGCAATTATAATTTTGCATGTGATTTGTGGTCAAGTTTAAATTCAATTTTATTTAGAAACAAAGGACAAGTGCAGGTGTCTTTATAAATAATGCGCATTTAACAATTTCTTATAGGCCGATAATGTTGATATCTTTATACTACTGACTATAAAACATGTGCAATGTAAATACGCCAGTCAATGTAGGCATGACTTTAAAAGCTTCCTTAATAAATACAAAAGTTAATAGTTTGCACAGAAACGGGGTTAAATAATGTTCATCTACTACATAGCTGTCCTCCGCGGTTTGCCGCAATGATTTCGGTGTTTCCGTGGGAATTCCAGGATAAACTATACGTATAAACCTTCCTCTTGAATCACTTTATCTAATGGTGTAAACCGCATGAGAATCCGTAAGTAGCTTTTCAGATTATTGCGAACAGACAGAGGCGTGGCGGAGGACTTTGTTTTAACACATTCTATATCTATTTCATCTAAATCTGTTTTGCCGTATAAGCGTCAATTATAGATGGAAAATCGACCCGGTGCTTGGGTTTAATTAAACCCGATCAAAGCCTGCCGTTTTCGGGTTTTAAACTCGATAAAAGACCGTAAAAGGCTGGCTTTTATCGAATTTAATCCCAAGCATCGGGTTGATTGGGCATCTATAGCGTCAATCTTTTTTTTTTTAAACCCCGCTCACTCATTTTTTTTTAAATAAACAAGCTTGTTAATCATTTTATGATAATAACTTGTGAAGATAATTCACTTGGAAATTAATAGTTGGTTGACAAGAGGATTTACCAGCTTGTCCTCATGTTTCGGAACACGTCTAACTAAATAAATATAGTAAAACCATTTGTTTATTCGAAGCCTATAAAAACAATACAAATCCATTTATTAAGTAGGACGACAGTGTGGGGGAAGTTAATTGTTTTCACGTTTTAAGAATGCACGGTCTAGTACTTGTGGCTTAATAGGATTTGGAGCGGTTTAGAAACATGTGCGATTACTGTTGGTCCCAAATCCCAACACGTGCTAGGTATGATCTAATTAATGTTTGCCCACACGCGTCAGATGTCTTGTTTCAACTTAAGCCCACCAGAAGGTTGACATTGCTGTGACTGAGGATCTTATTGATTGCAAAAAATTAAATTTTACCCTTAAAGGGGTTAAAAGGGGGGGGCAAAGTTCCTATCATAGACCAATTAAACAAGTTCTAGTTTTATTGGTCCATGGTTTGTATGGAACAATTCCGCGGGAACTGCCACTATAACTTAGATTTTAGAACGTCAGAGGAAATTTAAATTAACTCTCGCTTTATCTATGGTCTTCAAATTTACATTGAAATTTTCGTACCGGTGCATTGTTGTGCTTATCACAATAGAAGCCGTTTAAAGAGAAATAACTCGAAACTTATAATAAGTCGAAACTTATTCTTTTCCTCCAAGTGAATGCTCCCAGTGTAGTATTGGTGGTTTAGGGGGTGTATATTATTGTGTTAACTGTTAAGGGTAAGATATTTTGGGACCGTAGCTTTAGTACACAATGCATCTGTAAATTTGAATTCTATCCTATCTATATCTATATATGTATATAAAATGCTTTGTCCTGAATAACTGATGGATCAACGCACAGCCTAAAACGCTGATCGTAATGATCTGAAACTTGGAGGGTGTGTTCTTTGTATGACGTAGGCATCCGATAAGAAAGAATTTTTGGAAATTTTACCCCTAAAGGGTTGAAAAGGGGGGGCAAAGTTTGTATGGAACAATTCCGCGGGAACTCCGAAATTATCGCGGGTGAAACCGCGCGGGACAGCTAGTACAGCATACACGTCATTAATGTTCATAATCATTTAAACCGGCACCCACGACACAGTATTTTCCTAGTGGGGGCACCAACGGATACATAGTGAGTGGGGGGAAGATAAAAAACGGGGTAACACGCCAGATCGTGATGGACGATTTTTTGTGTTACCCTTATATCTTACATTGTAATTTTCTTTTTGGTAATAAATATTTTTCATTTTTTTTTTCATTTTTTCATCTTACTCCAAACTACGAAATTTCTTTTCGTAACGATTATTTTATTATTTTCCCGTTTCACTGATTTTTCTTGATTTATTTTTTATGAATACACATGGACTTTCGTTAGTTTATCACATTGCAATGGTCCCAAGAGAAACCCGCCAAGACGAGCCAGCAAAGCGCAAGGGCACTACCTATCTTTTCTCGAAGCGTTTCGTCGTTTAATTTTCGGAATATGTTGTCAATAGCAGACTTATTAAATGTATAAAGTTTTAATTGTATAGCTCCCATCCTTTAGATTTTATTGATATCTAAAAAACCTCGATTTCGTCACTGACTCACTGATGATCATCAAAATTCTTAGGGTACTTCCTAATGTCCTAGAAAGCTGAAATTTGGTATGTAAGCTAGTATTAGTAAACAAACAACAAAAAAATTATAAAACTTGTAACTTTTATCTCCCAACCCCTTAAATTAGGGGATGGAAGTTTGTATGAGACTTCTGCAATTTTGACTTACAAAAAGAAATGAAATAGATAGACAATACGCTCGGCCGCTAAGCTTACCCCTTGAACCACGCAGTGGTCAAATGATCTTATGCTAACAAAATGCCGTTGGCTAGCAGAGACTATTGTCTATACATACCACTTGACGGAAAGCGATGTGATTGGCTATTTGAAACGTACTTTGTGGTGACTGGTATTTGATTGCGTCGCAACGATGTGATTGGGTTTATTTGGATCATTCCCCCCGCAAAAATTGGTTGACGTGGCTTGCATGGTAAAAGTTTGTATCGCTCGTCTATTCTCTTATGTCTTTGTTTACCACGTTCGAATGCAAAAAATGTATCGTTATGTAAATTTTCGCACACAGTTATTTGATTCCATGAAATCGTTTGGTTAAAATATTTATACTTATGTTCTAACTAGCAGGTAACTATTGGATTCGCTAAGTGATGGGAACTCGTAAAACAAGACATTAATGTCATTAGTTCAATATAAACATCATTAGTATAGAACTAACGAACCGTATCAGTTTATATTTTATTTTTCTTTGTGTTGTTTTTAAAGCTTATAAATTGAGAATTGATGTTAGGTATACGACACAGCTGTGTGATTATAACTTAGCAACTTGCTTGCCGCTTCAAACCTACCGCCTATAGTTAGCTATTTATAAACTCCGACCAACGCAACTTCTTTATATGGATAAGGCCATCTGTATTCTGAGTGTCACTTCGTGACTATAAAAAGGAACAAAAACAGCCCATTAAATATTACAGATTTTAAAGAGTAACTCCCGCAATGTTGAAAGTATGAAGATATTTTCCCCATTACCCCACGCGGTGTTCCAAAATGCCCCAAAACGGTAACAAGAATTTGTATAATTATTTTTATGACAATAAACATAGCTTTTAAGTTGATTTATCTATAGTGTACGACTCCTACGATTGCGTTACAGTGGCGTAAATGTGACTCGAAAATAAGCATGGAGTTGGCGAACAGGTTATATGTAATTGTATTTTATATTAACTGGTCCACCCACATTCCTGCGGGAACTCCTTGTTCCTAGATAAAAATATTCTATGTCGCTCCAATAACATTCTATATCAGTGAAATTATTTTTTAGAATTGGTACAGTAGCTAGTTCTTGTGATAACCCTCCTACATTGAAACTTAAAACTTACAAACATAAACTTAAAATGCAGCTGTCGATTCACAACATTCTCCACCCGAAGTATCACTTCTAAAAAATATCGCTACAAATTTTTTTTCTACATTCTATTTACATCAGAATGTTATCTTCAATCTACTTTTCGAGTGGTACAAATAAAATCATGTGCCAACACTCACGCTTGTCATTTGAAGCACCTATTAAATACAAGTGCATTTATTTATAATATATACCTATATTAAACGATACTTGATTTGTGACTTCCTCTTTCATTGACGACAAACCGATACTCAAACAAAGGTAATTTCTCGCCGATGGGAGGTCGCCATATTTCCTGTCCGCCATAAGTGGTCCTTTATTTACAACCAAGCGTTGTTCCTTGAAGGAAGCGAATTTGAAACCGGTTCCATAAGCCACGCGCGGCGTGCCGGAAGTTTTTCCTTTGCCTTCCACTTCCTACCGATTAATGTACGAGTAAAGGACTACTACCTTCATACGTACGGACTACGAGTTTTTGCGACGCATACAAAACGATATCCTTTAAATGCGAAAGTGAGTTTGTTAAACTTTCACGGCTATTAGTACAGATAGTAAGGATTTAAACTTTCTGCACATCATGGTAAATGTGGCAGTCTTTGCCAGCCAGTCGTGTGATTTTTATAATTTGAAGATACGATGCAATCGTAAAAACAGCCGAATAATGCAAATTAAATTTGAAGATCTGCCTGGCCGTGTCATTCAACCTACGCGACTGCCCTGGAATCATTGACCTGTGAGAATACGAGATAAAACCGCGCCTGAGCCCGGGAGAAATACGTATTTATCGGAACTATAATATCGTTGGTCGTTCAACTTTATTGCGTCTCGTGGTTCGCCACAGGATAGACTAATATAAAACGCATTTCGCCGTAAAACATCACTAACATTATTATCACCTTGATGTCGATTGATTGATGTTTCTCACATTGACTTAATCCTTATTAATATCAACTGCTGTCTCAGCCTCTGTAATCTTTAACAAATGTACAGTTTTGAAGTGAAACTTTTTTGGTAATTATGTATCCCAACAAAAACATTTTCATGTAAAATGTTGCCAAGACGAGACCATATGCCAGCACTTTCAAAAAGTTATCAGATCTTATGTAGAGCCAAGCTTCTAACTCTAAACGCCTTAACTCTACAAGGTCTAACTTCACAAACTCTACACCTTAGCCAAAATATGTGTCTATCTATTCTCTTTCAAAATCTTTGGTGGTAAATGTAGGCGTTAGTAAAGTAACTTTAGCCCTACCTACATCCACTGAGCAAAATAATCACTACGTTTTAAGAGTAGGCACTTTCTTACTAATCGCTGAACCGATCTATGAAAGCATTTTGGGCCAACCATAACAATGCAATGTATGACGCGGTCATAGAAATTTGGTATTCCAAAGTTGGTAAAGAATTTCGCGCATAAATCCATAGTAACTTTTGCTTCAAGGGAGTGTCGCTGGCCTGCCTACATCTAAACTACATAATCACTGGAACTACAGAATCGATTTTAAAAATTCCTAAACTGATAGAATCTTGCATCCTTGAATGGCATATAGAAAAGGTACTTATGTACTTTTTGATTTTGATTTCTGAGGGAGTCTCGAGTCTCGGTGTAACCGCGGGCGAACAGCTAGATGTTGAGAGCCAATGTGCTTGTAAGCTAATTTAACCTACTCACATACGTTCGGCCGACTCTCCTCTTTGTGTACCTACATAAAATGGGGTATAAACTCGAACCATTAGCACATTGTTCTATTTAGGTATTGTGTTTGTGCTCTTGATTTGACCTATCCGCTTCCACACCACCGACTGCACATAACTTAACCGTATAAATAAACAGCCGATTGTATATCTAAGAAACGTTCACCTCGCGTTAAAATAGTTTACGGCACCGCAGATAGCCACGTTTGCGGCGGTACACACAGTAGGTACAGTCGAATCCCTCATTAATATGCACTTAAATATTGACCGGGCTAACGAATAATAAAAATTTCTTATAAATTCCACTTGACAACACACAGATCTACTTGATCCAACACTGAGTCATAAGCCAAATGTGTTGTGGAAACCATAATATATGTATAAATAGGCCCAGACTGGAAAGTGGTACTTACCCTGTGTTCATCACACAAAGTTCACCCCCACCGGTAATCGAACCCGGAACCTTTTGGTTAGCGGGTAGGCATGGTGACCTACTGCGCCAATCGGGTCGTCAATCTTATTAAGTAGAGAGGTTGTGAGGCATAGTTTTAAAGACGGGACGACCACGCCGCAGTCTGCAAAAAAATTATGGTCTTAGCATTTCTTTTTAACGAATCCCAGGGGAATGGCAATCAAAATTCTATTTAGATCTTTAGATTTTTAAAAAGTTATAGACCCGTATTTTTTGCTTTTTCAGATTATTGAAAAAATACTAAGATAAACGCATTAAAGTTTAGGAGTGGGGTCTTTGACGTCATAACGTGCTATAAACTGTAGCACGGCGTGACGTCACACAATATTTCAACTAAATGTATCTGCGTTATTTTTTGATTACGTAAAAAATTAAAAAATACGTGTCCAATATTTTTTATTAATCTACAGGACGAGACAAGACGGACTAAAAATTAACATTTGGTTGAAAAGCCCGTTCCACATTTTAATAACTAAACGAAAATCCAGAATGCCCAAATACGTTCAGCATTTCTCTTTGAAGTTTTCACGTAATCAGAACCTATCAGATCCGTGTGGTGGTCAGTTCAATCAATGTTGGGTCACCGACCGTACTTGATATATCAATAACGTCCTACTATCAAACTGTCCTTGTGTAAACATCACGTACTTAGTATTATGTACACAAACAATTATACAAATACAGAATCGTATAATGTATAAATGTATATAAGTGCCTATGTACATACGTTAGGGTTTACACAAAGCTACTGACTTCGGATAATCTGAATTTTCGCACCATAAAAACTATAAAAATATGTTGTCAGAGCTTAATTAGCTACAATTTCTATTTATACAAATTTTGCCTACATTATGATACTAATATATTTTATTTTATCACTTCATAGTGAACATTAGTTGTTAATTTTTTTTTTTTTAACTTTTGACCTTATAATACTTTTGTCTTTATAAAAAAGTGTGTACGGTCAGAATCTATGGTCTTTGAATGGTTAAAATAATAATGTATCAGCCGAAAAACGTCCACTGCTGGAGATAGATCAGACCTCCCCCAAAGATCGCCAAAACCCCGGTCCTGCTCCTCCCGCATCCAATAACTATTGTATAATAATACTGTATAGTTAAACCAATAGATACCATACTTACTCGGTGATGGCACTGCACCAAAGACCAATTCCGCTCGCGCGAAACACAACCGCCCCACTCCCGCCTTGATAAGGCTCTCACCACATACATCGATACTAGGATAGTAGCATTAAGCCGACCGGCCGTCGCCACGGGAGTACACTAGGGGAGACCCTTGCGGTTTTGTTTTGTTAAGCGGAATTGGCTCTCCACCTCAATAAAGTTACGTAACAAGAATGATCTCCACAGCAGCTATACTAACACAGCAAAGCAAACAAACGCAAAATTCGGTCAAGGTGTGTGTGTTGCCAGCTCGCGTGTTTTAAACACCCCGCCACACGTGGCCAAACCTACCAAGCCTATTGTATTTTACGTTTGTTTACATTGAAAATTATGTTCAGGGGTGAAATCATTAGATATTGTCCACTTTCATAAGGTCGGAAGTTGCTTTTCTCATGGTCCGCTAGGACCGCGGAAATAGGCTATTTGACTAAATTTTTTTGTTAGTCTTGTAGATTAATAAAAAATATTGGACACGTTAGATATCTTTTATTTTTTTACGTAATCAAAAAATAACGGCGATACATTGAGTTGAAATTTCATGTGACGTCACTAACTAGTGCAGTTTGTATGGCGGCTTGTAGCGGCAAGTGACGTCACAAGCCACCCTAAACTTTAATGCGCTTTATCTCTGTGTATTTTCATTTATTTGAAATATAAAAAAAATACGTGTCTAATGACTTTTAATTTTCGAAATGACGGACTAATTAGAATTTTGATTTTTAAAGGTTGTTAACATCCCTATTCAGCAATTCCGGCACGAACATCCTTACTAATGTTATAAAGGCGAAAGTGAGTTTGTTTGTTTTATTACTCTTTCACGCCTTAACGGCTCAACCGATCATCCTGAAATTTTGCATACACATTGTCAGGGTTAGGTACAGAAGGACATAGGATACCTACTTGTACCTTGTGTCCTTTTGTGTACCTACTCGTGACACCGTGTATATGTATAGATTTCATGATTTTCATACGGTTTCACCAGCGTTAATTTCTTAGTTTTTGCGGAAATTCCGGAATAAAAAGTGTCCTAAGTATATCCTTTTCTGTACACTTGAGAACGTGGACCCAAAATTTTGTGATGATCGATTGAGTACAGTTAAGGAGTGAATGCTGAATAGGTCAGGGATATAATATAGAGTTACTCCCGTATTTATAATATTAGTAGGTATGAGTTATTAGATGTAAGACCTGGGCTTGGATACACTTTCTTTTTGGTTGAAATGTTTTCATTAACATAAGCTTGTTAGTTTACCTCACGGTCATAAATATAAATTAATTATCGTATTTACGTTGGTTCGACCAAACTTCGACTACATGATGTTAATGAGTTATATAGAAGCTAATTGGAGAGCTGGATTTTTTTTTCGACCTAACTAACAGATGCAGGTGGTACCTACCCACGTTGTGCCGCCCGCTGTGCATATTTCAGCCGGGATTTGTGTATACACTTGGGTGGTAGGTACATTCTTACTAATTAACTTCATAAATGCGAATGAGTTTGTTTGTTACGATTTTATGCCGTAACTATTATGAAATTTTGCATAGGTACACGTTATCAGGGGCACAGAAAAGGACATAGGATCGTTTTTATTTCGAAATTTCCACGGAAACTTTCTGGAAACACGGAAATTTCAGCGATCATCATATTATTATTATGACTTAATAAGGCCTGGATCAATAACGCCGTGTTAAAACACCCGGCATTTGCTAGTTAGTATAAAAACTAGGTATTATTATTAGTTTTTAACAAAGAACCTTTTAGTTTGAATACACGAACACGTCTACCGCAACAGCATTTGAAACTAGGATGTTCAAATACACATACGTATACGGACGTATATGACACGTCACTTGTGTATAATATCAAGCGAGATCAGAGTTCAAGCACAGTTAGTAACCGCAATCTGTCTGTTGAGTATATTGAATTACACGTTATAATGTTTTGCAAGGGAAGCCGAATACGAGGTGCCTATACCTGAAATACGATATTGCACTTGATATACACCCGTCAACAATGAAAGCAGGTAGCGGTACTATAAGGCAGATAGACGAGAGAGTTGGGTGTTGAGTGTCAACTGTCAGCAGGCGCCGGTTCTAACAATAGCTGGCTAGCTTTTCCCGGGCGATTGTGTTCGCGTGAATTTGGTAATTGCCTTGCCGGTGCCCTATTTTTTATATACCTACAGATATATTTATCATCGCTCACAAAAAAAAATATAACTATTAAGTTCTAAGATAGTACCTACTTACTTCATTTTAAAAATCGAACGTTCGATATTTAAAATTATTATTTTTTTAATTACTTCTGCAGCATGATCAAAACTGCCAAAAACTACAATACAATACAATAATATTGTGCTTTGTTGCACCAAAGATTTTTTACAATATTAAATATAAACTAATTTCATGGCAAATAGGCGGCCTTATTGCTAGAAGCAATTTTTTCAAGGCAACTTTTTCTTTTCAAGGCAAAACTACTTTGGTGGCTTCCAATAAAACTTTTTAGTATAATTTCTTAATACTGCAGAAACATTATCAAAAAACGGACGATTGCTTTAGAATGAAAAGTCATAGAAGATAATTATAATTTTAGCAAGTAACGCTAGTGTCAAGGATGTACGAGCCTTAATTCCACTGGGTATGATCAAGGCGCGTCAGCGGTTACACCCGCTTTTAATAATTTTCTCTCTAGGTTGAAAATATACTACTTATACTTTCACTGAAAAAAAAACAACATCAATAACGATTTTCATTATACTAGTGTTACTTCCATATAAAAATTTCTACAAATGAACATAATACAAAAGAAACAAAATAGCTGTACGTATAGAATGGCATATTAATATTCAAGTTTCTATTAAATAACATATTATGTACCTAATACATGACCTTGCCCAGTTTCTGACTCCACAATAACAATGGTATATCCAGCGATTCTTGAATATTCGCTGTTTTATGTACCTACCTACTGCATAGTATAGTCGCTTAGTAATTTGCACGGCCTCTTTGTTTTTACATAGTTTCCGACATTTGTTTAAATTGTTTATCACTTAAAGCCACTGACTTACCTCTACATTAACTAAACAGACGCTACACAAATAAAAGTCATGTCTCTCCAAAATCCCCGTTTTCTTTATAATATGTATATGAATCGTATAGACGAAAATCCAAAAAATGTCTTCATCATGATTGTGAGAAATACATGAGAAATATATAAAAATAGCGTGTGAGTACATAAATGTAGGTAACTAGGTAGGGACTTAGAAAGAAATTGGCAGAAGTTATGTTACTGACGCTACACAAATAAAAGTCATGTCTCTCCAAAATCCCCGTTTTCTTTATAATATGTATATGAATCGTATAGACGAAAATCTAAAAAATGTCTTCATCATGATTGTGAGAAATACATGAGAAATATATAAAAATAGCGTGTGAGTACATAAATGTAGGTAACTAGGTAGGGACTTAGAAAGAAATTGGCAGAAGTTATGTTACTGACGCTACACAAATAAAAGTCATGTCTCTCCAAAATCCCCGTTTTCTTTATAATATGTATATGAATCGTATAGACGAAAATCTAAAAAATGTCTTCATCATGATTGTGAGAAATACATGAGAAATATATAAAAATAGCGTGTGAGTACATAAATGTAGGTAACTAGGTAGGGACTTAGAAAGAAATTGGCAGAAGTTATGTTACTTGTGGCTGGGAAGGGTTATCGTTTATTGAACGCTACACTAACATTCTAGTTATCCATAACGGACGTACTTACTATTATTTATTGCCTAACTCTAAAAAAATATGAAAAATATTTAAAACTATACAGAATAACCTATATATCAGACAAAGATCAAGTTAACGGTTCAGAGAGGTCAAAAGGATAATAAATCAATATATTTTAATACCTAATCTAATGACATAATATACAAAGAAAGGAATATTAAATATTGATTAAATACCTAAGTATCAGCTAAAGAAGCAACATAGGGCAGACAGACAA